>OX384031.1:19078317-19530817 GCA_947534325.1 Agonum fuliginosum | reverse complement strand
GAAAAATAGCTGCCATTTATGAATGGAATATACTATCGACTTCCGGTTTGCGGCATTCAATTCCTTGCATATTTTTCTATTAGACGTATATACTTTTTAACTTCATCAGGCTTTGGTTTAGCCGGAATTTTAAGTTATTTTAATTTTATTATATTACTAATTTTTTCATTTATTATATTTAATCGAGTGTTATTTCTGAACGAATAAAAATACTGACTTCCGGTTTTCGGCATTAGATTCCTTGAACATTTCTCTATCGAACACATTATACTAAAAATGTTGAAACATCTTCGTTTAGCCGAAATCTAATGATTTTCTTTAAGAGAGCACAGGAAAATTATAGAAATATTTTTTGTTTGTCATGTTTGAACAAGTGTAATTTCTGAACGAATAAAAATATAGACTTCCGGTTTTCAGGATTAGATTCTTTGAACATTTCTCTATTAAATACATTATACTAAAAATGTTGAAACATCTTCGTTTAGCCGAAATCTAATGATATTCTGTAAGAAAGCACAGGGAAATTATAGAAATTTTTTATTCAATATAAAAAGTATAAATATATTGAATAATAGTATTTATTTAACGAGCAAATAATGTAGGCTATAATGCAAGAGGATGAAAGTTTATTCACGAGCCGAAGGCTATTATCTACGACAATAGAATAATATATTGATTATTTACGTGAAAGTAGTATAATATCAGTAGATTCTGTAAATGAAGGTACAAATAATGTCAATAGTTGGATGGAAGTAAATAAGTTGCTACTAAATCTAAACAAAACTAAGTACATGGAACATGGTTATAAATGCCAAAGATGATTACAACACTAGACTCACAATAGTTAATAATATAATTGAAAAAGTGAAGCAAATAAAATACTTGGGTGTAATAATAGATAATAAATTGAAATTCTACGAACATGTAGACTATATATGCAAAAAAATGGCAAAGAAGGTTCATTTCTTACGTACAATTAGAAATAAACTAAACTATATCCAAGCAGTTAATATTTACAAGACCATTATAGCTCCACATATAGACTTTTATGCTACTATTTTATTTTTATGTAATAAAAGTCAATTGCAAAGACTTCAATGTATTCAGAATAGGGCTATGCGGTGTATTCTTAAAGTTAATAGGTACACACATATAACTAGCATGCTTGATGCGATTAACTGGTTAAGTGTTGAACAAAGAATTAAATATTTAACATTAATATTTAACTATAAAATTATTCATAATTTAGTACCAACCTACCTAAGTAAGGAATGTATTTTTAAACATGAATGTACAAATTATAATTTAAGGAATAAGTTTGATCTAAAAATCAATGTAGTACATAAAACTTGTACACAAAATTCTTTATATGTTAATGGGTTTAAATTGTATAATTTTTTACCTGATGCAATTAAACAGGAACCGAATGTATCAGGATTTAAGAAGAAATGTAATGAATTTATAAAATGTTATGTATAGGTAGGTATGTAATTAATCTCTAAATTTGTTGTTGTTGTTGTTGTAAAATAACTTCATGTTAAATAAAGTCATATTATTATTATTATTATAAACCCCACCACATTATGAATTAATGAATTCATTATTTAACACTGCTAAATAATGAGTACTTTATTCTTCCGAACTATCAAACTGCCATCACACCTGTTTTACAATTATTAATAGTATTACATTAAGTTATCGTTTTATGACGTTGTAAGCAGAAACAGTAAAAATAATTAAATAAATAACAAAAATTTGTAAAACGCTGTGTATGACTAGCCCATAATAGTTCTAAATTACTCGGATGAATTGTCAATTGTCTTCACACCAAAGTTTGAGGTTAGGTTAATATGAATACAAAATTGTAAATAAGAAATGTTGCTTTATTTAAAAAGTCGTAGATAAAACATCGTATTTGACTCGCAAATAATGGCTATAATTCAAGAGGGTGATTTATTAACTCGCCTTCGGCTCGTGAATAAACTTTCATCCTCTTGAATTATAGCCTACATTATTTGCTCGTTAAATAATATACTATTATTCAATATATTTATACTTTTTATATTGAATAAAAAATTTCTATAATCTCCCTGTGCTTTCTTACAGAATATCATTAGATTTCGGCTAAACGAAGATGTTTCAACATTTTTAGTATAATGTATTTAATAGAGAAATGTTCAAATAATCTAATGCTGAAAACCGGAAGTCTGTATTTTTATTCGTTCAGAAATTACACTTGTTCAAACATGACAAATAAAAAATATTTCTATAATTTTCCTGTGCTCTCTTAAAGAAAATCATTAGATTTCGGCTAAACGAAGATGTTTCAACATTTTTGGTATAATGTATTTAATAGAGAAATGTTCAAGGAATCGAATGTTGAAAACGGGAAGTTGATATTTTTATTAGTTTAGAAATGACACGTGTTTAAACACAACAAATTTTTAAAAAATTCCATAATATCCCTGTGTTCTCTTAAAGAAATCATTAGATTTCGGCTAAACGAAGATGTTTCAACATTTTTGGTATAATGTATTCGATAGAGAAATGTTCAAGGAATCTAATGCCGAAAACCGGAAGTAAGTATTTTTATTCGTTCAGAAATAACACTCGATTAAATATAACAAATGAAAAAATTAGTAATGTACTAAAATTAAAATAACTTAAAATTCCGGCTAAACCAAAGCCTGATGAAGTTAAAAATTATATACGTCTAATAGAAAAATATGCAAGGAATTGAATGCCGCAAACCGGAAGTCGATAGTATATTCCATTCATAAATGGCAGCTATTTTTCTGAAACCGGAAGTCTAATTCACGGGCTCTCAACGATTCCAAAACGGTGATTAGCCTTTTCCCGATTTTGAGGGAAATAAATAAACTGACGATAAAATTGGTAAGGGCCTTTTTGTAGTACATTAAATTACCAACATTTTCGTAAAAAAGTTTTTAATTGGTGTCACCGTTCGTGAGTTATACGCAAAAACCTCATTCTCAAGGTCTTTACAAGGTCGTAGCAATGGAAGCACACGCGATATCGTTTAGGACTTTTAGTATGTTAAACTAGATTACGGGCGTATATACCAAAATTCAGCTGTCTATATTTTTTTCCTCTATTTTTTTTATAATTCCTGGACTACCGCTTTCCTTAATGCAATAAATGAATTAATTATTAAAAATGGTTATTCAAAAAATAAAAACTAGTCTCTGAATTATTTAGTGGGGAGGAGGGGTTCCCCTATCAAATCCCCCTCTGCCAACGCCTACTAAGCACAGCATGTGTGTACATTATTTCTCGCGTAAATAAGAGTGCATGCTCCGAGCTGGCCCGTATTTTCTGTTTCTCTTTAAAAGGTAAACAGAAAGACCACACTTCATCCACCGGGTGTCCATTCCCGTCATTATACTTCGTGGATTTTTTAAATAGTGACAGTTTGCTGCATTTTACCTTAGTTAATAATAATTTAAATTTTATCGTTACTAAGCTAGAGGTACTGAAAACAACTTCACAAAACAAAACAAATAAAGATGTGTTTTTAGGCTAGAAGTGAGAAAAAATTATTATTTTGTAGCTCTGAAAGGTATTTATCAAAGAGTGCAAATTTAATAAAAATAAAGTTAAGAAAAATAAAATAAAACATGCAACACAATTGATTTTATTGTTCATTTATACAAAGTAGTTAAAAAATGGCAATAATTATAATTGGTAAAAACATTTTTGCAATGTTCATTTCGTTCTGTTTATTGTGTACATTAAAGTACCTGAAGCGAGAGTGCGTAATTTTTGAAAGCTTGTTTTTAGATTGCTATGTTATTTAATCGATATTTATGTATACCAGGCTTTGTTTTTATATTTTTTATACCTATTTGACTGATTACTTTACGCTGTTCTGAACAGAATTAATTTATTTTTAACATTTTTCAATATTAAAAAGTGCTCGAAATCGAAATACAAGTAGGAAGATGTTTATTAAAATTATAATTAACAATATAATAAATAAGCTGAGGATTTTAAGCTCAAAAAAAATTAAGAATAGACAAAAAATATTTGAAAATAGGCCACAATTTTTTAAACAATATACTAACATATTATATTAAAATACTTTTTCCATGTATCTAATTGATGAATTTGGTATTTTAGTAAAAATAAATATTCCCAGTTTAAAATACTTATACTACTCTACGACAACTGTATATTTTTTTAATCTGCCAATTTTCATTCAAAATAAGATAAAAATGCTAATTAGGGGCAAAAATAAGCCATAATAGGCCAAAAATATATAAAAGACAGAATTTGTCACATTTTACAAAACAGGCTAAATAAGCAAAATTAAATTTAAGTACTTTAAAATAAATATAAACGATAAAAAATGATATGATACAAAAAATAGGCAAGAGTCTAAAAATCCTCAGCCTAATTTATACCAAACATTATAACATGAATACATTATTTGATTGAATGAGTTTAGATGATTTGAGGGAAAAGGCCTAATACTCGTATATCTTGATGCTACGATGATATACATATTTATTACAAATTACAATCTTAGTTCTATTATTTATCGTGCCTGCAATTAAAAGTTTATATTTCTTACTTCGTATTTTTTAAATTTTAAGCATAACCCACCTTTAGTCTTCTACTGCAGTGGTGTTCCCAAAAGATTTTCATATCCACAGCATAATATAATGGACAAAAAAGCTTTTTTCTTCGATTATTTTACTCATTACAAATTTGACCAATCAAATTATCTCATTTATCATTGTTTTGCATTCTTAAATAAATGATTAAATAGCACCATGCTATTTAACAGTGATAAAATCTGACACAAGTATAAAAATAACAAACGATTTGCTATCATTACAATACTTACGTATAACAACAAAATGTTTCAGATGTCAGATAGACGTCAAAATCAACGTTTTGGTTGTAAAAAATGTTCCTATGAATACAGTATTATAGTCCAGTCAGTGGAGATTAAAAAAGGTCGTTGCCTTACAAAAGGTGGGGTAGTAATGATTTTGTAATATGTTGTTTGATTAGTGACTCTGATGAAAAATACAAGTTTTCGACCTTGGGGAGGGTAAGCGCGAGCCGCCATCTTGAATGGAAGGTGCAAAAAACACATTTTGACAGAATAACTCGGTAACGGTTCGTTATATGTTTTTTTGTATTTATACTTTTTTTGTAAGTTTAACAGGGATAGAGATACAGTCGAGGAAAGATGAAATTTAGCGAAATTTTTACTCCAAAGAACGTCAAACTTTATAATAATAATAATAATAATGTTTATTTATTTAGCAAAAGCTAATACAAAAACACATACAAAGTATACATTATTATTTACAAAAGAAATAACAATCATACTAAACTAATAAACTAGTTGGTTTTACTTTTATAATATTCCTTAATTCTTGTTTTAAAAATCTGTAAAGAATTCGAATCTTTGATTCCCTTAGGCAGATCATTGTATAATTTAATTCCTCTACAAAATATAGAATTTGAACTGCCTACTTTGTTAGCTCTAGGACTGTTGAAGTTCATTACCTGACGTGTACAGTAATTATGGGTTTCATTTCTCATTTTAAAGTTATTTTTTAAATAACTGGGCAACCTATTTGTAACAATTTTATGAATAAAAAGCAAGACATTAATTTCAATAAATTTTTTTACATCGAAGTTTTGCAAGTAATATAGTTCTGTCTATTGTTTCAAACGCTCTCTTTAGATCCAAAAAAACTGAACATATTATTTCATTTTTGTCTAATATAAATTTCCATTCATTAATTATTAAATTTATGACAGATTCACAGGAATGATTAGACCGAAAACCTGACTGAACAGGCACAATTAATTCATTATCATTAAAATATTGCATTAACTGCTTATAAACAACAATTTCTAATAATTTATCGCAGGCTGGTAACATATTAATTGGTCTAAATTCATCCACTTTGTTAGTACCGGATACCTTAGGAATCGGTCGTATTAACGATTTTTTCAAAGCATCTGGAACTACTGAATTTCGCAAAGACATATTAAATAATTCTAAAAGGGGATAACCAATTATATGGAAATTGTCTTTTATGAATTTTATATCCAATTCATCTATACTACTTTTATTTGCTTGTGAGTAGATTATGTCGTTCAAGTCCTTTAAAGAAATTTCGTTAAATTCCTTTAATTCCACATTTTCAAATGGTTCACAGTGTATAGAATTTCTTACTTCTAAAATACTATCAATATAATAATTATTGAAAATGTCTACAATATCATTAATATTACTGTATGATACATTATTAAAAGTTACAAAATTCAATTCATCTCTAACATTAGTGTTTAAAATTTCCTTCAAAGTTCTCCACAATGCTACAGAATTATTTTTACATTTATCAATTGCATTATTATAATATTTATTCTTTTCGTTTCTAACTGTTGTGGTTACAATATTTCTTTTATGTTTATAAACCTGCCAATCAGTAGAATTTTTGGTGAACAAAAATCTCTTGTAGGCTCTATCTCGTTCTGAAATAGCATTTTTGATACTTGAATTGAACCATTTGTTTTTATTTTGATATAATTTTATTGTATTCTTGCTTTCATTTATTACTGTAGATATGGTATTATAAAATAAGTTGAAATATGTGTTAACATCAGAAACTGCATAAGGCCAATTACAACTAATTAATAAATTACTTACAACGTTCACATTTATCCTCTTCACAATAATTATTGGTGAGTTAAGTTCAGTGTTAAGTGTAATGTCCACATGTATTTTTATGATTTGATGGTCCGTAATTTTAGGAGTGTCCATTACTTCACAGCTTAAACTAAAGTCATTACATACCACATAATCTATCAACGAACTAGAGTTTGAAGTTATTCGTGTATAGTTCCTTACACATTGTTTATAACCATGTTCCTGAAATAACTCCCTTATTTTAGCACTATAAAAACAATTAATAGTTGACCAGTCAATATTGAAATCGCCTATTAGTATAAAAATTTCATCGCTGATATTAAGGTTGATTAACCATTCGTCCATGAATGATAAAAATTGTGGGACACTGCTACTAGGTGATCTGTATAGCCCGCACAATAAATATTTAATATTATTCAACACAAACGACACTGTTAACAACCACCAATCACCATGAGCCTGGATTTTATTAACTGTAGAACATTTAAGACTTTTATCAACAAAAATTATTACACCTCCGATATGTCTGCTATTTGTGTCACACCTCACACCTAAATGTTTTGTAGCCTTCTATGTTAATTTCGGAGTCTGAAAAGTCGTCTGTAACCCGAGTTTCAGAGAGACACAGGATAAGCGGTTGAACCGTATTGACGACATGCTTAATTTCAGTCATGTTCGCTATATAACTTTGAGCATTCATGTAAAAAATATTATGTTTTTGTTGCTGTGATTGCTATATGTATTTAAATTTGTTACGCTGCATTTCTACTTTCATCAAAAATACTGGACAATTTCGATCCAACGCAGAGTGTTTAATATCTAGGCTAAGTTTTAATTTATCATTCGCATATTTGCAGTTCACACAAGATTGTGTTTGTACCCTGCATTCCTTGTAATTGTGTTCATTTCCACATGAACTGCACGCTTTAGGATTGTTGCACACCTCTGCTTTGTGACCGTATCCTAGACATTTGTAGCATCTCATTATTCGAAGGTCTTCATAAAATGGACATCTATTCCAACCGATATTTACTTTGCCGCTGCTGGTTAAAGACGTAAATGTAACTGAATCTACTTCAATCAATGCAGTACCTAGTCTTATTATTTCTCTCCCATGTTTGCTACTATCGATGCTTCCTCAGGTATATTTTCATTTTGCGCTCTTAAATTACTTACAATTTGTTCCGAACTCATTTTTTCATTAATACCAACTAGTGATGGGTCGTTCATGAACGAGTCGTTCAAAATGAACGACTCATTTTAGTGTGCCGTGAACGAACGACTCTTTAGTTCGTTCAGCACGGCACACCAGTTCACACTAGCTCCGTGCTACTATTTAGCCTCCGCTCACCGTTCCGCTCGGTGAACGCAGAAAGACGAACGAGTGCGAGTGGAATGAACGAAACGAACGAAACATACATACAGCGCACGGTGCTGAGTGCTGTGTATTCTGAGAAGCGTGGCGTTTCTGTTGTACGGACAACAATGAAAATAATCAACAATATGGGAAGTGGAAACAATGTAGGACTGGAAAGTAAATGCAAAAAATACATTAATGTAAAAGTAATAGTAACATTTTGCTAAATTTGTTGAACATTCTTCAAAATGTTGCCAGACAATAGGTACTCCTTTTTGCAGAATTTTTATTTTGTTTATTTTCCATTGTCAATATACATATACAACTACAATAAGCAACGTTCAATAATCTATTGTTTGCAGCAATGAGTAATCAAGACGAGAACACAACTATCAACTAACTAAAATGCTAGGTTCATGCAGTTTGGCACATGCCACATCGCTGCGCATCGCACATGCATACAAGGCGAGCGCACAGTGCTGTGAGCATGAGCACATGAGCAAAGCAGCTAAGCTGAGCAGCACACTAGCACGGTAGCACGGTGTCATTTGAAACGCACAGTGCTGTTTTACAGAGTCGTTCAAATGAACGACTCAGTGTGAACGACTCACTTTACTGAGCGGAGCGAAATGAACTGACTCACTAAAAATGAACGAAAGACCCATCACTAATACCAACAATTTTTAAATGAGGGTTTCTAAGATTTCCTATTGTTATTTCGTATTTAGTTCCCATTTTTTTTGTAACTTCATTACTTAACTTCTGTACGTCATTTTGTTTGGAACAATGTACAACAATTCCACCATCTCTATCATTTCTAATGGATTTTACTCCAACTGATAATTCCGACGGTTTTATACTTTCCTGAAGTTCTTTTCTCGTTTTTATACTTTGATTGATCAGTTTTGGGTTTTATAATAACAGGCGGATTGTTTTTTGGTGTATTTGCATATGTGCTTGCAAGGGAGACATTTTCAACCGCACCGTTATTTAAAATTGATTTGATAGACTCAATTTCTACTCTATATTTTTGTAATTCTTCATTAATTAATGATTTAACTGATTTTAATGACACATAATTTTCTTCGAAAATTCTACACTGTACGCAAAACCATTTTAGACCCATATTGTGTGATAGAAGTATAAAGTTAGTACTTATATTATAAGTACATGGGCCCTCACCTCTCAAAAAAGTGAAGCCACCCTCGGAGGCCGCACATGGGCTGTGTATTGCGAGTTGCATAACCAAATTTTCAGTTTTTTTTATTTATCTTAAAAAAGTTAATAATACTGGGAAAACTAAAGCCCTCGTTAGTTATCAAAATATTGTACCTAATAGAAAAATGTTCGTAGAATTTAATGCAGAAAACCGGAAGTCGATATATTAATCCGGTCAGAAGTTACAGTTCATCAAACACAATAAGTATGAAAAATTTGAAAATTTCTAAATTTTCTTAAAATCTTAAAATTTTGGCATAACTAAGGTATTCAAAAAAATTTATAAAAAATCTATCTTATAGAAAATTGTTCGTAGAATTTAATAAAACAAACCGGAAGTCATTAAACACAAAAAATATTTAAAAAGCTAAAATTTCTATATTTTCTCTTGAAGAAAATTTTAAAATTCTGGTTTAACCAAGGTACTCAAAAAAAATTAAAATAATCTATCTTATAGAGAATAGATTGCAAAATTCAATAAAAAAAACCGGAAGTCTTAATTTTCATTTGTTCAGAAGTTACAAGGTCATTTAAACACAAAAAATATGAAAAAAGTTAAAATTCCCCAATTTTGTCTCGAAGAAACTCTTAAAATTTTACGTTAACTAAGGCTTTGTAAAAAATTAAAGTAATACGTCTTATAGATAATTGTTCGTAGAATTTTACACAAGAAACCAGAAGTCAATATTTTTATTTGTTCAGAAGTTATAGGTAGTTAAACACAAAAAATACGAAATAAGCTAAAATTACTTAATTTTCACTCTCTCTACATCTTTACTCGACTGTATCTCAGTCTCTGTTAAAGTTACAGGAAAAGTTTAAATACAAAAAAGTTTCGAAATATTACCCTTTACCACTATATTTGAACAGATTTTTCATATAACGAACCGTTACCGAGTTATTCTGTAAAAACATGTTTTTTGCACCTGTCATTCAAGATGGCTGCTAGCACTTATCCTCCTCAAGGTCGAAAACTTGTATTTTTCATCAGAGTCACTACTCAAAGAACATATTAAAAAATCTGACGTGGCCATCACACAACCTTCCGCCATATCTAGACTTATAAACACAAATGTATACGTACAATCCGGTGCCCATTTAAAATATACAAATAAAAATCTAAAATATTCAAACACAAATTTGCATCACCTGAATAAAAAGATTCATTCGCAGGAAAACTCTGCTGTGCTGAAGCCATCCTCCGTTCAATTACTACATTTAATATCTTACTTACGACTTATATAGCGCTAGTATGCCAACTTGTCACCCGTCTCACCTGTCAATATTTTTTACGCAGAAACAAAAATCAACCGATCATGGATTACAAGATATCAACGTTTTATTTGATAAATTTATTTTTTAAATTTTACTGCAGTTCTTTAATGCTACCAGATAAAGAAAAAAATTTTATAACGTAAGTTGCAAATAACTTTTCCTCTTATTCTTATTACAAATAAATACTATATTTTTCCAAATTTATATAGAATTTTGACAATTAACCTTTTCAATCTTCAAAAAATATCACTTCCGATGAAGATATTTGTACCAAAATCTAAGGAGCTCTTCCAATTTATATACAATGTTAAATACCAAATATCAAAATTTTCGGGTAATTCGTATTTGAGTTATGCGACTAACACCCGGCCTTGACCACACACACACACACATACACACAGACATCATCGTGAAACTATCAAAAATGAGTTGTAAGGACCCTAATTCGTGCTCATCCACTAAAAACTCACTACCCGATTTTTTGCATGATTCCAATACCTTCCTTTACAGGTAAGCGGAAGGTAAAAATCATTACTACCCCACCTTTTGTAAGGCAAAATTCTCCACTGACTGGACTAAGTAAGTAAGTACACATAAATCTATAAATTCATGATATAATCTTGACATATACCCCTCGTGCTAAAAAGTGTCATCGTACATAATAATTTCAAATTATTATATACTCAAACACTTTTTAAGCAAATTTTATTTCATAACCCAAAAATGTTAAATTTTATCGATTAAATTCATTGCACTCTGGTTATAACTATTGATTATATTTATTTAGGTAAGTGGGATTAAATTTCTTGATACCTAAAAGTGAATTTAAAAATAATAATGTACACCGAAAGGGGGAAAAAGATAGATTAGGTAACTCAGTTCCAACCTAGTTTTAAAGTTATAAACAAACTTTAATCAGCTCTGATTTAATGGTTAAAATACTATTATCCATGCAATTATTACTATAGCTTTTATAATTATTCCTAAACTTATCTTATTTATAGGTATGCAAAAGAAAAATAATGCTCAACAAATACAAAAGACAATAAATGTTTAATAAAAAGTATAAAATATCTCTTTAACCATCATCTCTTGTTAAATAATTATTGTGCACTCCCCGTCATTTTCCCTCTTAAAACAACTCTCAACTGTTTCCACGTGGGCCAAGTGACTAGCTAGGTTGTTTTGAAGGAGAACACGATGACGAAGCTACAGCAACAAAGCCGTCGGAGGTAAAACGAGGCCTGAGGACGCTAAATAGACAATCTGGCCGTAGTTTGAATGTTAAGGGTCTCTCAGAGGTACTGAGAGGCAAACGGGGTGCTTTATTTGTATAAAAGAGGATGATGTTTATGGTAAATATTTGGAATTCTGTTTGCTAAATAAAAGGAAGATCAAACGGAGATATAATTAATTACACACAGAACATGCAATGGAGGAAACAGGGAAAAAGAAGGAATTATTCTGGTTAGCGGATTCTGGATAAATCCATTTATTGGATAAAACCCAAATACTCGATATCAAATTTTGGGTACCTATTACCTATACCTGCTTTTTCGCGTGTTTTCTTATAAATATGCGTTAACCGAACTTTCAGGACACCGGTTATACCAATCTCCAAATATGTTGTATTTGGTTCAAGTTTTTCAAATTTGTACATCACACTATTAAACATACTTGTATATTATGTATTACCACATGCAGTGTATTTTGTGTTTTTATACCCCGATATCTTTTTCTTACATCTGAGCAAGATAATTTGATTAATTTAAAAATTTATGAATGTCGTTTACAATAAAAAATCAATCTTTATTTATTTCCAAGCAAATATTTTATTTTTTTTGTACCGGCGCAAACCGAGTCTTTAAATTAGATGGGTCCTCTAAAATTCAGTTTGTGTATGTTGTACATAATTTTTTTAAAGTACATATATGCTCTCCAAATTTGTTTAGTAACTATTCGAAATTATTCTAAAATAAAATATGAAAAACGTAGGCGATAGTGATGCCGTGAGACGAGACGAGACGAGAAATAGTCAATTCTCGTCTCATCACAAATTTTCGAGACGAGAATTTTTAGTATTCTCGTCTCGGTCATTTTTCAGCTGTTCATTTCTCGTCTCAAGGAACTCGATTCTCGTCTCGTCTCAAATTTCTCGACAAAAAATTAGAGCCACCTAACGATTTTTGCAAGAACTATTAGATTTCGCGTCATGCCCATGTCACACATGTAATACTTGTACAGAGTGATCGGAGTGATCAAAACAAACTGACAGTCAATTTTCTTAAATGCTATTAAAACTAGACTTCTAGGAAGAAAAGTTTGATTTCCAAGTTCATGGGTGTGCGACTTAGGATAATAAAGATTTTTTATTTTAGTAATTTTATTAAACTCAACAATATTTTCTAAATGAATAATTAAATAAGTTACAATAGCCACCGTTTCGGAATTATAATTAGTGATGACCACCGAAAACCGCTAATATTTAAAAATAAAACTTGTGTGCAGCGCGCCATCTGTCGGTAGTAGTGAGTAGAAAAAACATCGTAACCTCAAATTTAATGATCAGACTACAACTACAACTTGAATGTATTTGATTATAGTTTTATTCGTTACAAAAAACATTGTACAAACCACTTGCGGGAAGACATCATCCCAGCATTCGCGTAAATGAAACCCTCGCTTCGCTCGTGTTTCAAAATCAAAATCTTCCCGCATTTGGTTAGTAAATAACTATTCACTATTCTTGATTGTTCTTTTAATAATGTAGCTCCTGATGATGACGTATGTGACGTCGAAACTAGTCGACTGAGAAATAAAATATTGTTGAGTGCATCCCAGTAATTTTTCTTCATTCCTGATTAAGAAAAGATATTTTTAAGTAAAAATTTCGAGAATTCTCGAGTTCTCGAGAGTATTTCTCGTCTCAAAATTATGAATTCTCGTCTCGCCCCGAAAATCCGAGACGAGAAATTTACTGACTCTCGTCTTGTAATTTCGAGACGAGACGAGAATGAGACGAGAAATTTCTCGTCTCGGCGGCATCACTAGGCGATAAAACCATGCAAAAATCAGTGAAAATATTCCTATACAGGGTGTTGCTGTTGACCGCGACCCCGGAACATAGGACTTTAACATGTAAAAACATACTTTCTTAATTTCCTGCTTCCCTAATTATTTTAGGTAAAAAAGATTCAAATAAAAGTTGTAGAGCATAAAATTCTACATCAGAATCAATAAACATAATTAATTTTACATGCCCTATAACGGCAGAAAATAAATATGAACATATTAAAAATTAGCTCAAAAATCGGGTTAGCCTTGGAAATGTTCAATGTTGAATGTGGTATATGTTTCCTGGTCGGAAACGTCATTTCTGTTCTTTAAATGGTTGTAAGTACAAATAAATCGGTATTGAAGAGCATATAATAATTGATGTAGATACTACCTACATACATTGTTTTAATGTTACAGTACAGTTACTTATTATGCTGGGTCCACACTTGAACGAACAGAAAGAACTGGACGCGTAGAGCAGAATAATCTGAACAAAAACTCGTTGCGTGCAGCAAATTCGCCGAATTATTGGTTTTCCAACGTGTTTGAAGCATTCTTAGTGAATGTCAATAATGGAGTCCGATTTGACGGTAGCATTTAGTACCTATTTTATTATTTGTAAGCTAGAAAAAAAATAAGAAAAGGCGATGAAATATGTGCATGTGAAAATTATACTTACATCATAACAATAATTTGTTAAATTAAATGGATGCTATCCACTTTTTACTTCCTTGTTTATTTCTGATATAAGACACTTCATTATTTCAACTATTCTCGTCCAAGCGTCTTGTTTTTTTTAACTTATAATTATAAAACCCACGCTTAGGGTTCCATAAGACAAGTTGTTGTTCATAAATGTCTATCAATTGCAAGCACTTTTCCCTATCCCACCACCACTCCATTTTCAACACACAATTTATAATATCCTTCAAATACACACGATACAGCTGTCTATATTTATACATCAACGAATGCTGTGATCAGGGCGATCAGCACGAACGGAGCGAATTCCCGTCAACTGAATGATTCGGCGAACTATTATTTTCTTTGAGTAAGTCCGATTTACCGAAAAGCAACGGAAAACATTTGGCTCGTTCTGTTCGGCTCGGAGAGAGGTCAACACTTGGCGAATTCGGCTTGCGCGTACTGCTCGTTCTGTTCGTTCGGACTAAAATGTTCAAATGTAGATCCAGCATTAGATATTTGAAATAAAAAAATCTGACGTGGACACCACATGACTTCCTTGTACGCCTATTAAACTGTTCATACTTTTCTTAATAACTAAAATGTAGAATAATATAAAAAAATCTGACGTGGCCACCACAAGACCTCCCGCCATACCTACTTTATTCTTTTAACTTATTATACAAATATATTAATATATAAGTACTACTACTACTGCTACTATACTCACAAATATATTTTAGTCATTTTATTTAAACTGCAGAAGAAGATATAAAGCATATTTTACTATTGTCACTGTTATGTCATAATCATTTAAATTTTACGTAGTAACAAATGTTAATCGATCATGGACTACAAGATATCGAAATACTAAATTATAAATATATATACTTTGATTAATCTTAAATGATACCAGATACAAAAATATTTATAAAATACCGATTGCAGGTGATAATCACATAATCTTTCATTTAAAATAAAAAAATTTGTCTTAAATTAAATATTTATCGAAATAGGTATTTGAAAAAAGTACTAATTCCGGTTAATAGATTGAAACAAAAAATAGGAGGTGCACAACTAGATGCTATAACAGTCCTAAATACAAAATTTTATTAGTGGTTATCAACCCCAAACCCTAAACAACGTGATTAAATAAAAAATGACTCTATAAGAGTCAATAATGGTGTATCGAAAATCATGATAGCCGACGAGAATTGAAGGCAGGACCGATGTAGCTCAGATGGTAGAGTGTCATCCCGGCAAGAAGAAGGTCCCGGGTTCAATTCCCGGCGGCGGTCATGATTTTCAAAAATAATTTAATAATTATTCACCATTTCTCCATTTCCCTTGTACTTTAATACTTTATCCGATAGTAGTGAGTTTCTAAAATTAGACGAGTCACGGGTAAATATGTAGTGGTTATCAACCCCAAACCCTAAACAACGTGATTAAATAAAAAATGACTCTATAAGAGTCAATAATGGTGTATCGAAAATCATGATAGCCGACGAGAATTGAAGGCAGGACCGATGTAGCTCAGATGGTAGAGTGTCATCCCGGCAAGATGAAGGTCCCGGGTTCAATTCCCGGCGGCGGTCATGATTTTCAAAAATAATTTAACAAAATTTCAACTTTCTACGTCTAACCGTATTTGAGTTATGCGACACACATACGTCCGTACGTACGTACGTACAGACGTCACGACGAAACTAGTCATAATGGATTTAAAAAAGGTCAAAACGGATATTTCCATCAAAATCTGAAAACCGAAATTTTTCGCGATTACAATACTTCCTTTTTGCTCTGTACAAGGAAGTAAAAATGAGCAAATTTGTTTCTCTTTACCACCGAAATTCGCACTTCCGGCATTCACTGCACTCTTCGAAAATGTCATCTTACAAACAGAACAGCTGTGTAGGAATGTTAATCGAAGATGCAGTATGAGCGTATCGTAATACATGCATATTTCCTGTCTGTTGCTATGATACCGCGTTATTCATCAAAAATAAATAATGTCAATGTGAATTGTCATATACTGCATGTGAATTAATGAAAATGTAAGTAAATATAGAGTTGTAGAAAAAGTAATCTGTGCAACACTTGTCGAAATGCTCTTACATGCTCATGTTTTTTGCGGAACTCCCCTTTGAGTCGGGCCGCAAATGAAACACTCGCAAATAAGATGTTTATTTCCACATTTAATATTATTTTAATGTATTTAAGTAGGTACGTAATAATATAATTATCTTTTAGTATCAATACCACCCCCTCCCCCTTCTGTACCTAGTTTTTCTCGTTTCCCCCTTTAACTTCCGATTCGATTTCTCGTTGCGGTGAGCATCCCTCCATCTCTCTCGCTAAATGTGACGCGGCGGTGCAATGACGCCGTCCGCCGTGACGCTGCTAATGAATGATACAGTCAAACGTATTGCGTTGCGGGTGTTTCCGACGCTAACGTCGCTCGGCGCCTCGTCATGTGTGTAAACATTCACACGTACAGACGTATATACAACACGAGTATCGAGTTACCGACCAAATCACAGGATAAATGCAAATAGTACCAGAGACGTGATTTTAACCCGGTTTGATTTAGTGAAGTAATCACGACAGATAGAGCGAAAGAAGAGATGGTTTTAATCGAGGTCTATGGGTTTTAAAAATTCAACGTGGGAGAAGCGTTTGTTTGGTTATATGTTTAAGATTAAATTAAATGTTTCGGCAAGGGTATAATAAATTTTAAATAATTATTCTATTCTATACCGATGACTCGTATAATAACACACTCAATTTAGGTAAAATACGTGATAGATATGTAAATTGTAAATGTTTGTAGTTTCTATGTAAAGTAGTACTACACGTATGTCGAATCCCACCGATTATAAGGTGAATAAAGTACCTACACCCTACATCATTAATTTTTTATAGATAATATTTCAAATAATTTCGTATTTTCATGTAATGCTTAGAAAGAACACTCAAATAATTCTATAAAAAAGGGATAAGTTGTATAATGTACGTTTCTAAAGTGACAAAATTTATTAACCGTCTTCTACAAAAGGAAGGTTTTATATTATTTTAAACATTTAGTTGATAATAGATTCATGTTACTTTAAAAGTTCAGTAATAAATCGTAGACACAAACATTTTTTCTTTTCACCACATATTATGTAGAAAAAGGAAGTATAAAACTTAACTGCGAAATGATTTTGTACAGTAGCTAGGAACTATAGAATAAGATTTTTATAAAAAAAATTAAATTTACTTATAAATTTTAAAATATTTCATTGTAAAATAACACTAGTAGTAACACTGTTTACTTTCCTCTCTAAAGAGGAAAAACTTTCTCACTACTTCGCGAGAAGAAAATTGAGTTTCCTCCGCAATTCGTGATAAGTCATGATAACAGAATCATAGGTATAAGATCGCCTTAATTTAAATAGGCACATAATACATAATAATTCACGGCAGAGAACAATGTTTGTAATACTTTCCACATAAGCTATCAATTTATTTCCTTTGTAGAAACTCTAATTACTCGTATGAATTTATGAAGTTATTTAAAAATGACTTACCAAAATCAATCTAAAATATATCGATTCTAGAAAGTGGACTCACCTGTAACAAAAAATATAAAATTAATATTTTCCTATTATATTAACATACATAATAGACTTTTTTCACTGTTGTCAGAGAGAGAGAGGTCCGATTTTCCCTATGAACGAATGAATTTATATACAAGTAAGTAGTGAATCATGTATTTCCTCGGCTAAGGCCTGGTTTTTCAATTTGATGTTTAAGTTGTTAGATCAGTAACTATTAGTTATATTTAAGCAGAAGTTAATTATTAGTTAAATGTTGTTGTGCTTATCAATACATTTTAAAGTGTTAGTTATGTAATCAGAAATTTATGTATTATATTTCTAATGTTGGTAGTTATTTTGTACAGTGCGCATTACTTCCGCTGTCAAAAATCACGTTATCTGACGACATAATCTAAACTTACTTTTCTGTTTTGTTTTTGATAAATTAATTGACGTTTGAGTAATATATTGTAATAGAGAAATTCAGAATGGCGTCATGTCATAGCCATGGGGCAACCTACTATTCCAACCTCACTGTTGCATATTTTTGATTAAATTTGGAACAGTTTCAGCCAAAATGTAATTTAAATAATTTTTTCATGATACAAAATACCTATAAAACTGCATATAAAATAGTATTATGTTGACATAATTACATATATAATACATTTAAGCCTGATTTAGAGTTTACACAACATAACATGAAGTATCATAGCATAACATAACATAACTTATCATAAGCAATAATTTAACCTTTCATAGTTTTAATTATGTATTCGTACTGCAAACTTCATATCATTGTATTGCTCATAACTTCAGTTCTATTTTAACATTTTCATTTTGGTTATGTATAATCGGAAAAGTTGGATAAAAGAATGGATACGGACGATTTTATACCTCTTATTGCCGTAGTAATATGTACGCTAATAGCAATAAAGTTAAAACGACGAAAAAAAAACCGGAAATCTATAGGGTTTTCTAAAAATTATTCTATCAAAATGAAACAAAATGATTCCGCACAATTCTTTAAATACACAGAGATGTGTAAGTTTTTGATAAATTATTATCATAAATATCACCACATATTAAAAAAAAGAAACCTTCCTGACGGCATAGGACCAGAAGAACGTTTAGCAGTAACATTGCAGTCTGTTAGGCACATGTCTATTCTTTATACAATAGAATTTTTTTTGTTATTTATCTCAAGGCTGCTCAATACGAACTATAGCCTGGACATACCATATAGGATTTTGCTTGATTAATAAATTATTTGATAGCTGTTTTTCTAAATCACAGACACAACTTGTCAGTTGTCACGAATTTGCCCGAACGTAACCGATTACACAACATAACCGTAATTAAATGAAATTTGGCCATATTCTATGTTTTGTTAAGTTATGTTATGTTAAGTTATGGTTTTTAAGTAGGTAAACTATATGAAACATTATTCGTCTATATGCACATTTATTTTTTCGTTATGTTATGCTATGCAACTTTATGTTATGTTATGTAAACTCTGAATCAGGCTTTAAAGTTAATATAAAATACCATTTTGACAGCTGCCCTCTGACAAATTCATTTATTATGGATTCGTCTATTAAAATGGGAACCCTTAAATAGATAAAGTAAAGTAGAAAATTAGTAATATTACAGAACAAGAATATAGAACAAGAATTACGAATGCAATTTCTGATGAAAAATCATAAAAACGTTTTAGAAAATAATAAAAGTGGCTAAATCACTTGGAATTCATAAAATTTTGGGTGGTCACAAACTGGAAAATAATTTAATAACGGAAGAAAATTTTATTTCCCAGGTTTCATTATATTATCTTTGTAATAAATATGCTATGAAACTATTTCACAACTCTACAACAATTTAAAATGCATTCGTATTTAATCTTCTTCAGCATTCATCAAAAATCTGACGAGAAAATTCTAAAATAAAATGTTCGTTCTAATCGATAAGGCAAGTTTACCGGTTCACCTGTTACCGGTTCGACAGAGTCTAAGAAGCCAAGTGACTAGCGATCATCTACTGTACAACAACGTTGACGCTCGGGTTTGTTTTGTTTCCTTGTTCTCAACACAATTGCGTGTTTGTCAAGAGAAAATCCAGTTGAGAGCTCCACTTTAATTCCTATTTCTCCAGAGAAAGTTATCGATACGAGTGTGCTCTCATTTCTATTAAGTAATGGACCAATAAAGAAGATGAATTAAATTAGAAGTGCAGAATGTAATTTCTTGTTTGTTAAGAATCTTTTCTTATAAATGATTGTGATTAAATGATTCAAAATCAAAACTGATACATTAAATCACTGAAAACCACGTACAATGTTTTGGAAGTATTAGCTCAATCGTACTAAAATAGACCACCTCAAGTTTTTGTAAAACATCCGGTTAGTTTATTTTTTATTTGACTTGATCAGAATAGCTTCATTATTTTACGACAGTTTGAAGATAAAAATCACTCATTCCTGAATTAAATTTAAGTAAAATACCTACTATGTATACTCGTATAGGTATTATCTACAACCACGGACCTAGAGCGAAATTTATTTGTAGTCCAGGTTCGGTTACGGTTCATACAAAAAAATTGGTTCAGATTTGGGTTTAGGTTCAAGAAGTTTAAAATATATGGGTTCCAGAACCTATATTATTTCAGGTTTTTTCGGGTTTCGGTTCAAAAATAAATATACTGACAGTAAAGTACATTGATTTCTTGACTTAACAGTAATAAGTAATGACTATGTACTTTAAATTCTATTAACATTAACAGTTTTATAAATAGGTACATAAATATAATTTCTGTCGTTATCCATACCAAAACTATTTTATTAAAATGAGAATTTATAGTACGGTTTTATATAAATAACTCCTATAATGAAGTGGGTAGAGACAAATTTTGGAGTAGAAAAAGCTTGCCTACATAAATCTGCGTGAGTGAAACAGCAATCATGTGCGCTAAATAGCATAAATTATTATAAAATATGTAAAATTTAAAAAAAAAACGATATTGTGCAAATATGTATAATACCGGTTTCAATGAAATGATTCGGTTACGATTCCGGTTCGTTGGCCTTGAAATATAACGTTTCGGTTTAGGTTTCGGTTCGGAGAAAATAAAGGTTTTTTCGGGGGTACGGTTCAAATTCGGATTCAGTTCCTGGTCAACTATGGCAAATAATTAGTTTGAATGATAATTAAATTATGGATAGACTTAATATTGGTAAATAGATGTATAATACATTTCTAATTGTAACTTTGAATTAAAATTAATTCATCTCAGCAATTTTATATTTCCGCTGCGCTCTAAGAATCAAGTTTTTCACCACCATTCCGCTAGCGGTACCAATTCACAAAAAAATTTAAAAACCTATGGAAAATTATAGGCTAATTAAATGCCTCATCCCCCAATTTTAGGCTCATTAATTTTTTTGCAATAAAAAGTTCCCCTAGCGGAAGGAATGCCAGCGGAACTTACGGTAGTAACAACATAAACTTACTGGAACTTAGTTGATAATTAAAGGCTATTTATAGGCTACTCAATTGACGTCTCACTATCCCAGTTGAACCTTGTCCCCGACTAACGGCTCACTGTAGTCCCAAAGGCGCGCGCAGCGCAAGTTGGAGCGCGAAGCGCGCAGTCCTCGAGTTATTTTTTAAAGTGCGCCGCAGGCTAACCTAAAAACATGGTTGTACCAAAACCATTGTTTCAGTGCCACTGACAATTTTTCGTTGTCGGTACTCCATGTAATCTCGGCTACTTCCCCTCAACAAGTATCTTAAATATTTATTTAAGACATTGTCCTATATTAAGTTTATATATATACCACTCTGGAGCCTATAAATAGCCTTTAATTATCAACTAAGTTCCAATAAGTTTTTGTTGTTACTACCGTAAGTTCCGCTGGCATTCCTTCCGCTAGCGGAATTTTTTATTGCAAAAAAAAATTAAAGAGCCTAAAATTGGGGAATGAGGCATTTAATTAGCCTATAATTAGCCTATTATTTTCCATATTTTTTTATATTTTTTTTGTGAGTTGGTACCGCTAGTGGAAAGGAGGTAAGTTTTTGTGTGTTCCAAACCGCCAACTTCAACTTCTTTTAAAATCTGTTCTTGGAAGGTGGAAACGCATGTCTGGGCAGCCACCGGAACGATTCTCCAAGCAGACGTAAAGTCTACATACATACAACGTACATAGTCCAGACTCTGGTTGCAGACGCTGCGGTGGAAAGTACAAGCGAAAGATTCGAGGAGTCGGTTAGTGTTAGTGGCGAAGCGTGCAAAATCTCTCTAAACAGACGAAGAGAGAGGCAGAAGAAAATGCTAGGGAACGTGGTTTGGAAATGGAAAATCTATAGTATCTTGTTAAGCAAATTGGGAGATTGAGGTTAGATAAGTGAGGTTTGCAGAACTAATTGTTTATTCTTGCAAATGAAATGTTTTAGATAGGTACTAATGAATTAAACATTTCTCATACTACACTGCTCAAAACAATTAAAGGATCAATTAATATATAAGTAAGTATATAGGTATATATATATTTCATCAATTCTGATGGCTTTATTGTCCAAATAAATGAAATTTAACATGAGTAATGACGAAACATTATTTAATCGAAAAAATCATACAATACATTGTTGACAACAATTAGAAAAAAAAATCTGCTGTGGCCACCACACGACCTCTCGCCTAATTCTGCTTATTCTACTAATCTAATAAATAGTTTTACTTACATTTTAATAGTTTCATGTTCATGTAATTTGTAAACGATAATGTAAACCAATATGCAAGCAAAAGATGTCAACTGTACTGTCACTGTCATAATAATTCAAATTTTATGTAGAAACAAATTTCATATCATGGACAACAAGATACAGAAATTTCAAAAAAATTGAATATTAATTGTACTTTATTTTATTGTTAAATACTTCCAGATTCAGCAATTTGTATTTATAATTAACTGTACACATAGATAATAACAATTTCTTTTATTTTTAATTGCAAAAATTGTCATAAATAAATAATGTACCAATATATTTAAGGAAAACTTTTCTAAACTTCTAAAAGTACTACTTCCGGTTTGCGGATTTCTACCAAAATCTTATCCGGTGTTAAGATACTTATTAAAACCTTAAATATGAAATTTGGTTATAAACGGTTTGATACTTTTTAAGTTATCGTGGACGAAAAATCGTCGGTTCATACAAACACACAAACGCACAAACACACAAACACACACACACACAGACATCATCGTGATAATAGTAAATTCGTATTCTAGAGACCCTGAAACGTGCTTATCCACCAAAAACTCATACTCGAAAATTTTGACCCATTACAATACCTCTCTTATAGAATATGAGGCGAGAGGTAAAAAGAGTTAATTTTGGCATTTTAATATTCAAGATTCTTATTTTATTACAATTGAATTTTGTTTGATATAACCGATTCCTTGCGATGTTCTGAAGAGTGCCACAAGAAGTTTAAAAAAAAAACTTCAAACAATAAGTTAAAAAAAATTTTAAAATTGACGAAATTGATTAGGTATTTCAAGTAATCGTCATGTGGCACCCTAGGGACAGTCTTTCAAATAGGAGTTCATAGATTTCAAAAACAAAGTCACAATCTTGAATATTGTAGCATCCTATTTTGCTCTGAATTTCATATCAAGTGTATAGCCTTAAGTAACAGTGAAATTTTAAGTAATGGATCAAATTAGAGGTCACAACAAACTACAAGAAGGATGAAAACAGCCGTATGCAGCTCGATATCTAGGAGTTACACAATCAGATATCTGGATGGCATGGATGGAAGAGACACCAGGAGACCGGGCTATAACTAGACATACTGGGCAAGTCCGAGGAAGATCAGAAACTTCTAATGAAGACCGATTTTCAAGACTTCAAGCCCTACGTAACCGTTTCGCTACAGCTCGAAAGCTACAAAATGAGCTCTCTCGTACAAATGGTAAAAGCATTTTTGATCATACCGTACGAAATAGGCTTTTCGAGGGACATATTCTATAATTCCTTTTAAAATATCTTCGTTAAGGCGGGAATGTAGCTGTATGAGAAAGAGGTAAAACAGTGCTCTACGGTTTGTATAATATTGAGTCTAATACTAACGTAAGATCATTGAAATTTTTTTACGACAATATTTAATATTCATTCTACAGTGCGACGTATCGATTTTACCAAATTTTTTCATAGTATTGTTTTAAAAAAATGGCGAATAAAGAGAAAATTACTACTTTTACATGTTTAATTTAGGGCATTTTAAATACAAAATCTATTAAAATTCATGCGTAGGACTGTAGGTAACATGTTATACAGTATATAAATAACGCGTTTGATTATTTCTTTTGTCTTATAAATACAATATCATACAAATACGATGCCACTTTTAGCTGTTCGCTATTGCTGCCTTTGTTCGACACACTAAATCTGTATATATATATATATATATATATATATATATATATATATATATATATATATATATATATATATATATATATATATATATATATATATATATATATATACAGGGTGTCTATTTAACTCGGGCCACTATTGGTAATTCCAAAACTAGAACAGATACGACTTCGGTTAAATTAGACAAAAGTTACCTTATCAGAAGGCCATTAAAGTGATGTTTTTGTTTATCCAAAAATATGCACAGGTAACTAGATAGAGCAAAAACTTTTATTTTTTTAAATGGCAATCACAGTTAGCTATGGCATCATTAAAAGGAGTATTTGTTTCTCTTTTCAACTGTATGTAAATTTTCATCATTTATTTTTTAAATAAATGTTTTATTTACACAAAACATAATATACTTAATTCTAATGGCACTTATTAAAGTAGGCTTTGATAAAAATAATTTAAAACGATTTATATTGTATTAAACATTTTTCTCGTATTGCTGTCAGTTTTATATTGTTAAAAGTAGTTTTTTGTACTGTTGTCATATTAAATTGTTTTTATCAAGGCCTACTTTAATAAGTGCCATTAGAATTAAGTGTATTTGGTTTTGTGTAAATAAAACATTAATTTAAAAAATAAATGATAAAAATTACATACAGTTGCAAAGAGAAAAAAATACTCCTTTTAATAATGCCATAGCTAACTGTGATTGCCATTTAAAAAAAATAAAATTTTTGCTCTATCTAGTTACCTGTGCATATTTTTGGATAAACAAAAACATCACTGGAATGGCCTTCTGATAAGGTAACTTTTGTCTAATTTAACCGAAGTCGTATCTGTTCTAGTTTAGGAATTACCAATAGTGGCCCGAGTTAAATAGACACCCTGTATATATATATATATATATATATATATATATATATATATATATATATATATATATATATATATATATATATATATATATATATATATATATCCTCTCTCTCTCTCTCTCTTCTTCTTCTCGACGAAATCGTGGACAGCTACATTCCGGCCTTAACGAGGAACCATAAAAGAGCCCGAATTCTGTATGCTCGGCAACATCGAATATAGCAACTGAGATATTCGAGGGCTGTACTCTTTACTGATGAATTCAAATTCAATTTACACTCGCTTGATGGACGTCTGGAGAAGAACAAATGAGCACTACATCCAACACAATATGTTGCCACATGTTCCTTTTGGCAGAGGTTTAGTTATGGTCTGGGGCACAGAGGATTAAGAAGGAAAGAGACACAACTTAATGTATAAAAATAGCAGTGTCGACACGAGCGCACCACAACTGCCTGGAATGAACTAAAATGACAGGAGGCATATTGTACCGGCATATTTAAATTAAATAGGTACCTACAGTATTTTCATTTTAAACAAAAGCATGTTATCAAAATTTTCTTTTGTAAAAGTTCCTAAAGAGAAAAATATTTCAAATAAAATTTTAAGAAAATGTAGCAATTCGCACTTTTATTTGAAATTTATTTTCGTTAAAATAATTTCAGAACTTTTTCAAAGACAAATTAATTTTGATGACATGTTCTAGCTTAAAATGAAAATTACTATTAAAAATAAGTACTATATTTTTTATATAACTAAAACTAAAATTTATTTGAAATAAGATATCACATTTTGATTACAATAATTAGGAACAAATAAATGTAGTACCTAACAGAAAATTTAAGTAAGTAAATAGTATAAAATGTATAAAATATATCGAACAAAAACATAATTACACAAAAAATTTGTTTATAGGAATGTCGTTAAGTACGTTTAGCTTTTTTAATTATTTTTGAATTCATATTATCAAAATATTTTCGAATAATTAAGAGAGAAGATTTTTAAAAATCTCTGTTTTAACTTCTTGTAAATGAATAAGACAAGTATGAAAAGTAAAATCGAATTTTGTTTGTTACTGGTAGACAAAACCAAAATCTTTTAATAAAAAAATATATAATATCATATATTTGTGCTAGAACCAGACAAAAATTTCCTGATACATTTTTTAATCGCTTTTTATCGTCTACTTACTTATTCATAGTGAAAATATGATGCGGTTCTAAATTCTGTGACAATAAACAACTTTTACAATTTTCACAGTCTGAACTGAAACATATGTTTCATTTTTTAATCGCTTATTTTCTTTATACATTTTTAAATCTCTAGGTGTAAGATCTGCCAGTTTTCTAATTCCAAAATCGGATAATGTGAATCTTTTTATTTGTCTTCGTTCCTTAAAATACAAATTTCTATCTTCTGAACTTTCAATATTGAACAACTGCTTTGGAATCTATGAAATTAGATGGAGTAGGAGTAGATGATTTTGTTACTTTAAAAGGTAGAACCGATTCAGAGGATGTGCCGCCAAGCGGTTCATAATCTGGTACAGATATAGTAGTAGAGTTTGTGACCATAGGAGTTGTAATCAATTCACATGATGTTTCAGGAAGCGATCCATACTCTGGTAGTGTTCTAGTAGATGATGGTATTTAATATCGTTGGAATCAATTCGGAAGATATTTCAGGTTCATAATTTAGTACAGGAGACAATTAGTTTTGAATATGTTTCAGGAAACGATTTTAAATCAGCCAAGGTTCTAGCAGTTGAATTTGTCAGTGTAGGAATAGTATTTCTATGCAATTTTTTTAGCGTACTTGTGAAGCAAGATATATCAAAGTGATCTTCGCAAATATATAATTTTCTTGTAAATTTATAAATTGAAACCACTTTTTCCGCGTGTCTTCTTTTTGGGGATATTTGAAGAAATGTTTATTGGAAGTATTTGTTTTGTAAGCATTGGCACAATCTGGCACTTGGCATTTATTTTTTAACATGAGTGGCGTTGACATTGTTCAAGCAGTTCAAAATCCTCTGAAATAATATAAAACTTAGACATTTAAATTATAATTATAGAGATAAACTTACATCACATCATCAAATTGACAAGTTGTTGAGTTCGGGGGCTATATATTTAAATTTAGTGCGTACCGCGTGCTTGGTGCTTACTCAACGCACGTGTTTGTGTTTGACTGTCAAACTTTCACAACATAAACAAAGGCGTAACGGTGCGTTTCTTTTACTAGATGAGAGTTACACACAAAAAACGTAGATTTTAGTTCTCCAGGCAGTTGTGGCGGCGCTGTTGCTAACAATTTAAAACCACATTTGAGTTTTATCCCCGTGGTCTGGGGTAGAATATCCATCAGTGGTAAAATCGAACTTGTCATCATTCGAAACGGCACTTCGACTGCACGGCGCTATGAAAATGATATTCTAAATGTATATGTACAACCAATTGCTCTTTTAGCGAAGAACAAACGTGAAAGTTTTTTCTTAATACAAGATGGAGCCTGTGCGCTTTTATCTGGACTAGTTACACAGTACCTACCTTGTGGACAACAATATTGAAAAAATCTGACGTGGCCGTTACAATACCTCTCGCCTTGACATTGAAGTATTATTATTTAACCTCGTATTTAACCAAATATTAAGCTTTAATTAGGTAATAAATTATATATTTCACAAATCTAATCAGCTCATTTAATATATAATTTTATTTTATAAATACCATATTTACATAATACCGACATAATACTATGTCCAGTTAATATCTATACTATATCCAACATTTCAAAATTCTACACCACACTCTACACATGCCCTACACCACAGAGAAACCTCCTTGCCACAGACATCTGTTTATCTGTCACATTGACAATTTTATTTTTGTTTTAAATTTTATTTCTATTTCGGGATTCACAAATCATGGTAGGTAAAATTATATATTTAAAAAAATTATATTTCTTTACTGGTTAAAGATATAGAAACAAGTAAGATTAAATATTGTACAATGTAATTTCTTCTTTCATGTGTGGTATGGCAAATTGTAACAATCGCATTATTTTATACAATTTTTGCAAAAAATGTTATAGTGCTACAAGAAAAGTACCATTTCCGGTTGGTGGATTTTTACCAAAATCTTTTCAGCTCTTCATTAACATATATAAATGTATAATGCAAAATATTAGAATTTTATGTTCAGTAGAATTTGAGATAATGAACCGGGACGAAAGGCTATAGTAGGCGTACATACAGACTTTCATACACACACACAGACACACACACAGACACACACACAGACATCATCGTGAAAATAGTCAAAATAGGTTCTAAAGGTGCTAAAACGTGCTAATTGACAAAAATCTCGACATCGAATTTTTTCACGATCCCTATACCTCTCTAGGCGAGAGGTAAAAATGGAATGGAATCAATTGTGTAGTCCGGTAAAGGGTGATGGGGGTGGAAAAGTCGAAAATTCTTTTTTAGGAACATGCTTTATCAAGAGTCCAGACAAACTTCCTTTAAGTAGGTTGGGACCCCCCTAAGGGGTACGAAATTTACTTTCATTTTGTATAAGGTAACATTTTCGCTAGGACGCATTGCTTTCGAGATATTCACGAAAAAACAAAATATGGGAACTTCAACACCACCCTCACACCCCTACACTCTACCATCATATAAATAATGATCGCTAATCATCTTTTCCACCCTCCGTATCTCGTTAAATATTGCTTCTAATGAAAAAACTAATCAGATATTTTTGTAGGAAATGGGTTTTAACATTCATTAAAAAAAATTGATATTTTGAAGATGATTTTATTGTGGACTGCTCAAGAAAGCCAGTGTTCTTTGCATTTTTCCTGATTGACTACACTGGGAAATTCACATTTCCGATTGTCAATTGCGTGCTTCCGCGTGCTTCATATGTCATTTCCTGCGTTATGGGTACAAAAAATTATTTTTGTTTTGTTCAAAGTAAAATTCGTATCTTAAATTTGAAATTTTGGCGATTGGTATAACCAAAGCATTATAGGACATAATTTTAGGATTTAGGATAAAATATTTTTACTTATATTGGCCATAATAATATAATTATAGTTGAATTTTATTATAATTGTCCGATTTTTAAAAATACGGGTATTAATCCGACCAGTATTTCATATGGGACGCAGGAAATCCCTTATTATACACGGGACGGGTGGCAACCGTAGTGGGATTACTTCGCAAGGATAGCCAGAAGGTTCTTTCAATAATAACACGTATTTCTTTAAACGCAAATCGGATTTCAATTTCACTTGTATTTTATTTCGTAACCCTTAAAGAAGCAAAAGACTGAGACCCTTTTTATTACTATGAATAATTTTTATATGCTCAATATAATTATATGATCTCTAAAAATAATAAATTCACATTTATCTCTCGGTTACCTGTAAGGGAGGTATTGGAATTATGCAAAAAATCTGATTGTGAGTTTTAAGTGGATGAGCACGAATTAGTATTCTTACAACTCAGTATTGATAGTTTCAAGACGATGTTTTCTTTTACACAACACAACAATAATAATACAAATACAAATAAAAATGCAAGTGAAATTGGAAATACTTGGATTATACCGCATATTTTATTATTATTTCGATTATTTGGAATATATCGTAAAATCATAGGATCGAATGGTATTTTCTACGGTGGGAAATCTATCAGGACGATTTCTTATTGTTCTACAAGTGGGTAAAATGTTTTCACATCTATAATGTCTGTTCATAAAAATCTTTGAATTACATCTTTGCCGATTATCAGTTGCTCAAATGAATTAGTACACAAAATTATATCCAAGTTATAGGAATAGTTTAACTTATTAGAAAACCTTCAAGATGGATAAAATATTGTTTTTGTTTTTACTAATTGTACATAACCTCAATAAAATTTTCGATTATTATTTTTTAAATGTTGTACACGAAAAATCCTATTGACGTTGTGATAAGTAACTTATAAATTCTTTAATGAAAACATGTCTACCTCTAGTTGAGTTCAATTACCACATTTTGCTGATTACTGTTATGAAGTAACATAATGACCACGAAAACATAACTAGGCAAAATATGAGTGCATTCTAGAGACCGGTTCCCACATTTCAATTTTCGCATTAGGCTGGTCTATGTATAAGGAGCTATCTGTCAGAAATCCCGAACAAGAAATTTTAATCTTGACACTCATGTTCTTATCATGTCTATTAATAAAAATTTTGCAAGTGTCTTAAGAAAATGTATTTTTTCGAATGCATTTTGCACTGCACAAATGCAATTTCGAACAAAAACATGGTACAAATACCAAGTAGGTACATTTATTTCAGATGATTTTAGGAAGCGAATGCAAAAAAACCCATCTCAATCCGTCCTAGTGTTCAAATTTCGGAGATTTCGGCTCTTTTTGTGCTTTATTTTCTCGCCTATTCGTCTCGGTGGACAATATTCATGTCTAGTGCTTAAATAACAACAATTCAGACACTTATTACATAAGTAGCTATTTCAGCATTAATCCCCTCAACGAAATACTGTAATAATGTCACTTAGATAATATTCAGATTCCTCGTTCCCGATAGTAACTAAATATAATTACAACACTAAAAGCAGTTAATTAATAAAGGATTATCTCTTCGGTTGTAGTGTTTTATTATCGATTATTCTAAACAGCTCTGCCACATTCACTATATTCATATGTTAATAATCATTTGTGTCAGATTTACATTTACAATTGTTCGCTTTACTCTACTGAACCGATGTCAATTTCACTTAATTCATTCATGAAAATTTAATTTGTCTGAAAGGAAGATACATAGCAACTGAAACCTGACGCAGACCTTAGGGACATCCCTCAAATGACGTCAAGGGTCTGCTATTCAAGGAGAGTATTCAAATTTTGACCAGCAGAAAGTTAAACAGGCATTAGATTTTATGGAATTGGAACGATTCGAAGAGAAGGGTATTGCTCATGAACCGTAAAGTTTATATAAAAACTCAATCCAGGTAAACACAACTTGAGAGAACCTTTTGGGCAGGTGTTCCCTAAATTGTTCTTTGTAAATGAACATGACAAATTTTTTTCTAAAAAATTAAAGGTGCAGTTTATATGGGATTAATTTCTCTATACAGGGCTTAAGGAGGTTGGTGACCATATATTAAAATGATGATGAGAGGCTGAAATTTATTCAGTGCCTTTATTACACTATTGAGATTCTAATATATTTTTTAAATTTTCGTCTATCCGGTTTTTGAGTAATTGAATGTTGAAATTATTACTCTCGTTTTACATGGACTCGTAAGACAATTCACTTAATCTTTGTTTTGCATGCTTTAAACTATATGATAAAATGATGAAAAATTCATAGAACGTATAAAAAATTTCCTATAAATCTTTAAAAATAAGTTCTTGAAAATTTTGTGTAATTTTTCTAAACCATGTAAGCATGACAAGCATTTTTTGATTAATGAATTAGTAATTCTTGTAAAAATATATCACAACTGAACTAATTGCAATGATATCAGCCAATGCGCGTTGTGCGAATTTTGTTTTACATTATAAAAAATATTTTTATTTTCATATCCGCCCCCTAGGCTAATGTCTGGGTACGCCACTGCAGCAATCCACAACCTCCTTAACATATATGCTGTTTTTTGAAATTTTAATAAAAGTTCGAGTTTAACTAATGAAATATACTTTTGTGTCCATTATGTAGATGAGAAAATGTAATTGGTCACACGATTGTTTGTGTCATGGATTGGAAAATGGTGCAGTGTAGTTTCATACAGTGTTGGTTCGCACACTTAGCTTAATTATTCAAATCGTGTTTGTTTGTACGCTTGAACACTTTTATCAGTATTTTTCCCAGAACCATAATCTCGTCTCATAGAGTTTGCCAGGTGGCGTTCGTTTTGTATTGTGGCGTGCTTTTCAAAAATATGTGTATCTTTTTTACGAGTAGGTACCTACAGTGCATCTCTTTCAACCATTTTCCCCTCCCCCTCTCACACACACACTTGTAGTAGCACCACGATAAATCCAGCTGAATTACTTACAAAAAATAAATATCAAGGTTATTGAAAATATCCTTCAGAACGTAATGGACAAGAAACTTTATCATCACTAATCAAGCTATTATACTCGTATTTAGTACAACTCGTCTCAATGGTATTTCTAATAAACAAATCCTAAATCCCTCGCATAATCCACTAAATCCATTTTAGTATAACTCGTGTTAAGGTTATTTCTAATAAACAAATCCTAAATCCCTCGCATAATCCACTAAACTTTCTCCCAACAAATTCAAATTATTTTACTTCTTTACGTGCAAAGAGGCTTTTATAGTTGAAAACTAATTAGGTAGGTACCTTAGTAATTATGTACTTTTTGTGTTGTTCATTTAATTTAATATCCTTATCAAAAAATCCGTCACTCTAATTCCGTAGACAAGTCTTAAAATTAATAATTTTTGGAAAATATTATTTTGGTAATTTGGTACTTATGTTAAGTGTTTACCTAATGATTTAAAGATATATTACAAAATTCTCTTTCGTTTCTTTCTTTATTTTTCACTTGAAATTTTCGAATGATTTATTATATTGTGTTTAAATCTAATTGAGATAGTACAAAATTTCAAACATGAAACACTATCGTTAAAAAATAGTAAGTGATGCAATCACTAGCTCATCTTGTTATCATAATGCAAATCGTCATACATCTGGAAAAAGTTGTTCCGTTTTCCACTCACCATATTTCTATTTTACATTTAGATTGGGACATTTACTATTCTCTATAACCTGACATAAAACTTATATTATCCAGTACCTACCTATTATTGTACATTTTGAACATCGTACTCGTACAAGTCAACACGGATTTGGAAACCCCCGTTAAGACGGATTAAGAATTTGGGAAAAAATACGGGTAAAAGGGTCCAAAGCATGCAAACTAACACAGTTAAGTGTCTGAAATAAATCTTAGAGAGATACGGTTTCAAATTTGTATTAAGTACCTATGTATAAAAATATCTATGTCAATATTCGCGATTCAAGCTAAGCGATACGCACCAAGCGACTAAATTTTAAACTAGAAAAAGTGACGTCACGGATAGGGATTAAAATCAGCTGATTCTGATATTTCGTAAGCTTATTGAACTCTTAGATAATAAATTTAAGTGTTTTCAAGTAATTGAATCATTAATATGGAAGGAAAAAAATTTGTGTATTTGGATGTAAATTTGTACGAAATAAGGATCCTAACCTAATTTACTTACTTGGAAAAAAAACTATTGGTGAAATACTATTATTTTTAGTATAAAACCGATATAAAACCTACTTATATCTGTAATATGTGAACGCTTGAGACAGCCTTGTAACCTTGTGATAGCAAAACGTCATTGCGATGTAGGCTGCATATAGTAATTTCTTAATTTCAATCGCGAATAGTTCGTGTTTTTAAGAATTCTGTAACTAAAAGACTGATTTATACTGTAACGAACTTTCAATCTAGTTACAAAATTTGGTGCTAAATTCAAATATAATGATATCAAATAATAATAGTCATGTAAGTGCATTTGAATAAATTATTGGTAAAGACCTTACTTATAAATATTATAAAATCGCTAAATGAAGACTAGAAAATCAAAATGTTTAAAAAAATTAAATCAAAAAATGACAAACGAAATTCAAGGGACAGATGACAGATGTAAACGTATGCATGGGAGTCTCCTTAAAATGATATTTATAAACTTACTTTGTGAATAATTTTCATTATAGTAGTTTTTAAACATATTATTACGTCCTAATATAATTAAAAATTGTATGTAGCATGCATTATCAAATAACTTGACTGTACGGTTTGAGAGAGAGAGAGAGATAAATAGAAAAAGTTGAGATGGACAACTAAATTTCGTCTGTGTAAACTTGCCCGCGATTTGAACCAATCAGAGATGAAGGTCAAATGAGTCATATTTTTGTAATACTCAAGTAATTTAATTATTATTATTATTGAAAAAATTTACAATAAAAAAACAGTTACATATAGTGTCATAGATATTTTAATACTAAACACAAATTTGGAAACTGTAGCTCTATAAGTGCAATAGTATCCAAGATTTGTATGCTTTAAATTTCTGACACTTTAAACGCAGTCTTAAGCTAAAGGTATGTGTTCGATCAACACCGTACGAATCAACACGCAGTCGTCTAAAGATGAATCTATTTAAAAATTCAATATTATAAGTAGCAATAAACCATTATGAAATTATCTGCACGGTGTCCTAATATACTTTATTCCCTTTCCATTTAGTCTTTTACTAAAAACCATCTTACAAGAACAATATTTATTACCACTTTTTTGTTACGTTTGTGAATAAGAACAGCTATTTCGTCTTACTATGTTTTATTTTTAGAACAAAAATCATTCCAAAGTTTTGTAAATAGTACCTACTAGCGTCAGGCCCCGCTACGCGGGCCTTCGGCTAGGTCGCGCTACCGCGCGACAAGGGGGATTCGCCCGCTTCGCGGGCTCAAGTTACACGGACCCTGCGGAGATTCGGCCCTTCGGGCCTCAAATAATTCCAATTTCATATTTAGTTTAAAAATTTTGAATTTTAAATGTCATTTTGACATTGACAGCTGTCATTCTGACATAGACAGTTGTTACTTTGACATTGACAGCTGTCATTTTGATATATATATATATATATATATATATATATATATATATATATATATATATATATATATATATATATATATATATATGTATATAAATGACTCCTCTTAGTCAGATGTGCAGAACTTGATATGCACAAATGTCCAGCAAGAACCACGGGAAGGTAGGAGCTTATATCTTGCCAGGAAAGGATGGGATACAAAGGATATATGGGTTAGGAACAAGTTTAGGGAAATAAAAGTATATTCTGTGAAGTACCTAATAAACAAAAAAGAATTATTAATTAATTTAAAATTATTATTAAAATCCTGAAAATTAAAACATTTAGATTGAAAAATATATAATAATTATATCTACATGTGAGTAATGAGTAAAAGTATTATTAAATAATGTTACCAGATTTTTATCAAATATATTTTGTTCCGTAGCGCAAATTATGGTATATATAAATATATTTTATTTTGCAGTGTAAACTGTGGTGAATATTGAATTTTATTTCGTATAGACAACCGTCATGTGAAGAACATATTTTGCAGTGAAAACTGTGTTGTATATTGTAATTGCAGCGCTCGCCGAAATAGGTTTTGGTTTTGCGTAATATTGCATCAATTACTATTGTATATATTTACCGTTTTTATTTTAATTCGTTTACCGTGGTGCATATATTCGCAGCGCCCGCCGAAGCAGGTTTTGGTTCTGCGTAATATTGCACCAATTACTATTGTATATATTTACCGGTTTTATTTTAATTCGTTTACCGTGGTGCATATATTCGCAGCGCCCGCCGAAGCAGGTTTTGGTTTTGCGTAATATTGCACCAATGACTATTGTATATATTTACCGTTTTTATTTTAATTCGTTTACCGTGGTGCATATATTCGCAGCGCCCGCCGAAGCAGGTTTTGGTTCTGCGTAATATAGCACCAATGACTATTGTATATATTTACCGTTTTTATTTTAATTCGTTTACCGTGGTGCATATATTCGCAGCGCCCGCCGAAGCAGGTTTTGGTTCTGCGTAATATTGCACCAATTACTATTGTATATATTTACCGGTTTTATTTTAATTCGTTTACCGTGGTGCATATATTCGCAGCGCCCGCCGAAGCAGGTTTTGGTTCTGCGTAATATTGCACCAATGACTATTGTATATATTTACCGTTTTTATTTTAATTCGTTTACCGTGGTGCATATATTCGCAGCGCCCGCCGAAGCAGGTTTTGGTTCTGCGTAATATAGCACCAATGACTATTGTATATATTTACCGTTTTTATTTTAATTCGTTTACCGTGGTGCATATATTCGCAGCGCCCGCCGAAGCAGGTTTTGGTTCTGCGTAATATTGCACCAATTACTATTGTATATATTTACCGTTTTTATTTTAATTCGTTTACCGTGTTGTATATGATATTCGCAGCGTCCGCCGAAGCAGGTTTTGGTTCTGCGTAATATCACACCAATTACTATTGTATATATTTATTTTTCTATAAGCTGCAGTATTTTTAGATACTGGTTAACTGGAGTAGAGTAGTCTTTTAATAAATGTTTATTTACATTTCTAAAATTTCTGTAAATACAATATTTTTTGTGAATCCTTCGCCGTTTTTATTAATTTCTTCATTTGTTAATTTTATTTTCAAAGTTTCCAAAGATCTAACTCGCGACATTGCTACATATAACTGACCGTGTGTAAAAATTGGTTTTTCTAAATTTATACCGACATAATCAAATGTTTGTCCCTGGGCTTTATTAATAGTCATAGCGAATGCTAATCGTATTGGAAACTGTCGTCGTTTTAAAATAAATGGGAGATTGGAATCAGTTGGTATTAAATCTATTCTAGGTAAATACATTCTAGATCCTGAACTTTGTCCGGTTAACACTTCTAAATCGAGAAAATTGTTTTTCATATCTTTTATGATAAGCCGTGTTCCATTGCATAGTCCTGCTTTCGGATTCATGTTTCGTAATAACATCACTATTGCACCAACTTTTAACTGTAATTTATGGCGGGGCAATCCAGAAGGTGTTTGACTGTTTAAGAATTCTATTGGGTAATTGATTGTATTACTTTCATCACATTCCGCTGTATCTGCACTATAATATGTTCTAGTTAGTCCAATGATTTTATTCAGAACAATATCATTTATATGCATGGTATCTTCATTTTTAGGTGCTAATATAGCCCTGTTTGTATAGGCATAAATATCAACTGGTGATATTGTGTTTTCTCCGAAAATTGCATTTTCTAAGGAAGTAGTTACTATGCATTGTGATGGTATTTGTATGGTTTCTGCTAGTCCATTTCCTACATTTAAAAGATATTTAGAAAAATCGATTTCTTTTTTGTTCACCCGCATGTTTTTTGTTAACGCATACTTTTTGAACAACGGCCAAAGATGACTTCGTAACATGGATATTTCGATAATAGCGGTTCTGTGGTTCGTATATTTTACTATAGGCAAGCATTGTCTGAAATCTCCACCTAATACAATAACTTTACCTCCGAATGGTAATGTATTGTCCATAAGATCTTTCAGAATTAGGTCGATAGCTTTTAGCGCATGAGAAGGTGCCATGGTAATTTCATCCCAAAGTATTAATGATGCCGATTTAATAAATTTTCCTGCATTACTATTTGCGGTGATTTTGCATACGCTCGATTCGTTGACGGGTACTGGAAGTTTGAATACCGAATGTACTGTTTGGCCACCTTTTAAAAGAGTTGCTGCGATTCCGGTCCAAGCAACAGCTATCACAGTTAATGCTTTACCTCTCAAACTGCTAATTAAAGTGTTGTATAAAAATGTTTTACCTGTTCCGCCAGGGCCATCTATATAAAAGTACCTATTTTTCTCTGTTGGATCATTGATTGCGTTCATAATTTGTTGAAATATATCTGATTGTTCTGTATTAAACATTGCCCTATTTTGTTCACCTTCTTTTTCTTCAAGAATTCTGTTATATGTGTCATCTTCTGCGATATCATTTGATTCGTCAGGTTGAGGTAGACAAAAATCTTTTAATTCAAATCTATGAAGTAATAATATGCTTTCAATATCATGAAGACACTTGTTTTCGGCTGTAGGTTTTGAAAATCGATGCATATAATCTTCCATTAGATGTTCTTTGAATTTTTTCCATAATTCAAGCGCATTAGTCGAGGTATGAAAGCAAATTAAATAAGCGAATAGTTCTCGTAATTGTTTGGGAAATTGGTTTAAAATAGCTTCCTCCAAACATTTTTCGCATTCGTCGTCATTGGCTAACAGTCCTTTGGCCCGCGCTGCCTCTTGATATGTGTTGTAAAGTTTTCCGTCCACTGTTCGCAAATCTTCAAAACTTGTTGCTCCTGAAGCATGTATTAGTATCAATCGTAAGTGAAATCTTTCTATATCTTTTGGACTAACAGATATCATGCGACCAATGGGTGGTTTAATTTCTTTCTGTCTCGCTTTCCACATGTTGTCATTTGAAAACACGTAATATTTCGGTATGTCCATGTATAGGTATTGGCGCGCTATTGTATCATTTTCATTAAGTTGAAACCAAGCAGTAAGAGTGGTGTTTCTTGTTTTGGCGCGTTCTACTGCTTGTTTTATTTGTCCAGGCTTGAATACAACTGTTTGTTGGTTTCTTAAATGAACTGCAAGGTCAAAAACTGCGTGAGACTTGTCATGTAGATGATATTCTAATAAACGCCAACAACTTTCTGGTGCGGATACATATCTGGCGTCTAAGTAACCGCTAATTTCATCCCATTGTACAGTTTTGGAATTATCTATTTGTCCTAATTTAACGCTAGCGCAATCATGACCTTTGCATAGGTAGTCGCATATGTATTTAATACTCTTAACAGAAGAGCAAATTTCAATATTAATATGTGCGCGATATTTTTTACTTAAATACGGGTTATATGGTACGATCCATCTGTTGTCGATAGTATATTTGATTGTATTATTTTTCCATAAAATGTACATTTTCTGATTATTGTTGCGTCGTCGATATAGCGGATAACCATTAACATTTTCGCGTGTTTCATTGTGGAAGTCTTTCGGATAATTTTTGGTGCATTTATTGTCGCTCATGCATGGTGAAGTTTTATTTAATATGCCGCAAGGCCCGTGAATCATATGTGTTTTAATGATTTCGTAGAGTTCGGGATCATTATCTTCGTCTGGTATTTCTGCGCTTACCACTGCATCAATTTCATCTTTATTTCGAATTTTGTCATTTTCCGCGAGAGTAAGTAATAAATGCATATGTGGTAATCCTCGTTTTTGAAATTCGATAACGTAAATATATGCAATAACTTTACCAAAAATGTTATCGTGTAAAAATTCATGTAACATATTTTTAATTTTACCATAAAATACGCGAGCTACAATGTCGGGTCGATCGGATGCGTTTTGTCCTACATGTAATTGTTCTGTTATTTCCCGCCATTTTGGATTACATGTTACGGTTATGAAAAGATCAGGTCTGCCGTATTCACGTACAATCGCCATCGCGTTTTGATACATTTTCTGCATAAATCTGTTTCCACCTTGGAAAGAGGAAGGTAAAATAATCATAGTACCAGGTTTTGCACCCTCGTTTGCTGCAATATTGTTTATATGATCCATTAAACCGCTGTATAATTCTACTCTCAGTTTTGGTTGATTTTGTCTTATATATGTTAATCGTTCGGATTCAACTTTCACATATGCGTCTACTATGTATTGTTGTGTTAACTTACCAGCTTGTAAACATGGATTAAAATGTCCGCGGTCCGCTAACCTATTCATATAAAATTGTAAAGGTGTTTGCCGTTTAATGCCGTCCGCTTGTTTTAAATGGATGCCCCAACCTGGCTCTCCATGAGGGAATAACAAAGGGTATACCATTGGATCGCAGTTTTCGCTATACTGATTAATTCTAACACTACTCTGACCTCTTGGATGGATACAAATATCTCTGTTTATAGGTGGTTCTCCATCGTTAGATGTGAAGACAACAGCTACCTCGTTGCATGTAGGAATATTGTACCTGCGTTTATCTTTTCCTCTATCATTCAAAATCCATAAATTAATACTGGGCGCAACTTGATTTGTTAGCATGGCTTTTGTAGTTTCAATATCTTCCAATTCTTTTAACATCATGAATGCTTTAAAATATGGATTACTTTCGCGAATTATTTCATCTAATGTTTTCATAATGTGTGGGTTACAATTTTGATTATGTTTATTATTCATACGTTTAGTAAGTGCTTCAGTCGTGTCAATGACGTATAGCTGTGCGAATTGCTCTGTTTCACCATTTTCTGGATAAATTGAAGAAGTCCTGTGATAAATTTGTCCATGAATGCGAAATGTGTATGGTCCTCTACCGTGCGGAATTTCAATTTGGGCCCCCATTGATGCAAAAGCTAGAGCACTGTTGTATTGACGAATATTTTCTTTAAAGTTTTTATTTTCTTTTTCATTTTCAGTCATTAATTTTTTCAAATATTGTGGGTAATCCTTTAATGTATTTGAAATTAATTTTCCCTTTCTGCAGCAGTGTGTGAATTTTCCATCGTATGGTTTTTCAAATTGGAAATTTTTTGAAGAACACATTTGACAAATAACATCCATAGGTCCTAAATAATGTTGTTCAATATTGTCTTTCAAGGTATTTCGTGCTAGATAACTATTTTGGATCACCTTTTTATGTTTTTTGGTACTTTGTTTTTTTTGTGATTCTTTATTCCTTTTTAAACGTTCATTTTTTTGTATCGGTGTTTCTTTTGCAGTGTGTTGTTTCAAATTTATTTTCAATTTTTCTAATGTTCCCAATTTTTCTTTCTCGGGTTCCGTTATAATTTTTGACATATTATACTTCATTTGTTTATTTAGACGGTCCTCTTTTTCTTCGTTTGTCTCGTTTTCTATCTTTTTTTTGTAGCATTGCCTATTTTGTTGTTGTTTCATAATTGGGAATGGCGTAATTTGTTTCGATGTATAAATGTTCGCAAGATGTGTTCGCATTTTACTTATATCATAAGTAGTATTTTCTGGATCTTGACCGAACATAACACTTATAAAATTCGCGATTGCAAATAACCCGCAGTCGTAGCCATTGGTTTGTCGCTGAATTTCCGCGAATTTAACTGGAGGTTTAAATGGAAATAAGCGATTTAAATAGACTTCAGCATCCGGATGCATAGTTTTTCTATTAAAACTGTCATATATTATTAATGTCGTTCCATCAAAATACGCACAAATCCAATGTCCTATACCAAATCCGTAACCAGTTAAATATAAAGTTTGAAGATGTCTCGTAGTTTGAGCAATTGGCATAATACGATTTGGTGAATGTAAATAAAAAGTTGGTTGCGGTCTAAAATTAGAAATGGCGCGAACTAAGTTGAAAAAATGGTCCATGTGAATATCTTCCAAATATCCACGCGGACTTAGAACAGTATTCATATCTATATTTGTCATATTACATTGAAATGCTTGAACGGTTCCCGAATTATTGTTTTCAGTTGTGATATTAATATTCGTTACGTTTTTTAATTTATCATCTTCGATTTCATTGTTTAATTTGATATTATTTGAATATTTTTGACGTTTTTCTTGCCGTTTTGTGCGGTCTTTTGAAGGCATTTTGATATATAAGATAATTGATAATATATTACTGGTAATCAATATAATAATAATACAAATTATTACTATTACTTATGTTATATAAAAATAATTTATTTTTATAGTACTTACTTGATTGTAGTCTTGTCTGTATCTTATTTGACTGTGCAAATATAATCTTACCTCTGTTTTGGATATTTACAAATTGTAAAAAAAACTTATACAGATTTTACTTCTTAACTTCCAATTAAATACACTTATTTCAGTAGAACTACTCAATTTTACCACAATGTAGCAAATATGAACACTTAGTACGTACTGTGCAATATGCAGTGCAAAAAATTAGTTTTCGCACTTACCACTAGATGACAGCTGTATTTAATAAATATTTCAAAATGCAAAGAAAAATCGCATAATGATACTGCGCAAGTACACAAGTGTACAAATGTGGTTAAAAAATTAATTAATATATTAATAAAATAAATAAGTATTTCCGTGATTTTACATCCGCACGCGCAGCTAGATACTTATTGTTATTATTACTCTTATCTTATATCTTCTTATATACTAAAAGTATTTCCGTGATTTTATATGCGCACGCGCAGCTAGATTCCTATCGTATTTTAATAGACGATTTTCATTTAGAAATCGATAGTGGCGCCAGCGGTTGCTGGCTGAACTATTCTAACAGCAGTATTTAATAACGCTAGCTAGATTTGATTAGTATTTTGACGGTGTAGGTTTGCATTACATTACAATAAAGAATAATACATAAATTTTATTGTAAATGTTAAGTTTTTGAATCTTTCGTTGTGCACACGGTTTTTCAAGCCATCGTTTTAATTTAGCTATTGAATGTTGATTTATAGTAATGTATTTTAATTTAGCCTCGGACATATCATCTTCTCTTAAATGTAATATATTTTTATCCATAATTATATATTAAAATTACAAATATCAACAAACAACCATAACCAAAATCAAAGCTATTGTAATTACTGTCAGAATAATTTACAAAACTGCCACAGTCAAATGACGTCATAATGGAAATGGTCTATTGTTGAGTGCTGCATGAAAATATTTGTAATTAGCATATTAATGAAATTCGTACTTTTCTTTCGGAAAATCATGTTTTTTATTCAGAAAGAGGAATCACGTATTAATATTTATTGTACCATAATTTTTTTGAAAATACTATAATTTTTTACCGTCTGCATGATAAGTTTACATGCGAGAGTTGGCAATACTGGCTCTGTGCTACCTATGCTAAGACGCAAAGGATTTTATATTTTTGGCTTTGAATTCCGTTTTTACCTGTGTGCTCTTATTTATATTAAATATTATGGAGAAATCTGTAAGTAGTTATAATTGGTATTATTATTATTATTATTATTAATTATATGTACTAATTTTTATTTTCTTAATGAAACGTATTTTTATTAATTTATTCTAGATTTATCTTAATTATCAAATTGTTGGTGCCAGTAATATGGTACGATTTTGTAGTACAATATTGGGCAGTCGTGCTATTAAAAATAAAAATGTGAACAATGGCAGTTCAACAATTAATTTATGTATATCTGGGCAACGTATTCGTAATTTAGAAGTTCGTCTTCGAAGAGAACACAAAAAATTATCTTCACACATCATTATATGTATAGGGACCAATGATGTATTAAGAGTAAGTTTATATAATGGATATTTATATTTAAACAAATGTAATAGAGACTACATTGGTACATTTATTATTTTAGATGAATCCTGTGAGAAATTTTAAAAAATCAGTAAATAAAATTAATAAAATTTTACGCGGGAAAAAAGTTGTGTGGTTGACTATACCACCCATTTTGAAATTACAACACAGTGAACTTCATAATAAGCGTATACAACAATTTAATAAAGTTATTGCAAAACTTGGTAAAATGTTTATAAGCCTCGTTAATATTCATTCATTAACATTATATAATTTGTTATAGCCAAAATACCGAATTCGGCAGTTATAGATTTGTACCAGTTCTGCCATAACAAAAATGGGAACATTAGAGAGGAATTATTTTCAAAGTAAGGAATGTGTTGTCCGTCTAACTGGGTTATTATTGTTTTTTTTAGTAAAAAAATAGAAATACTCTGAAATAAATTAATAGATTAATGTAAGTTTTACATAGTTGCAAATGAAAATTATAAATCAAATACCTATTTTATGTATTTGATCTTTAATTTATGAAATATTTTCAATACCAATAAAATAATTTTAAAGACAGTATAATTTTGTACTGTTTTTCATTTGTTTTTATTTATTATGAAATAGAAAAGTTAGCAATTGCAATAATATCCAATTTTTATTGACATATGTACTTACTGAATTATTTATTAGAATTATTAAGAATATGTTATTTTAGATTCTATATCAGACCGCGAAATAAGGCTCACCTTCCGTGTCGTGAAGATGGAATACATTTTAACATAGTAGGTTTAAGAAAAATTGCAATGTGGTTGAAAAGAATACTGCTGCCTGTATAACTAATATAATTTGTTATTATATTATAGTTAACCGTATATATAATTATATGTATATTTTTATATATTCAAATTTATTGTATTAGAAACAATAATTGTTGTTTTTGTAAGTTGAAATATTTTTGGAAAAGCTCAACGGTATTTCCCACGCGTTGTATCAGACTTCTAAGTATGGGCATCAGGTTTTGCTGTTAAAATATCAGTTTCTAAAATTTACGAGTTTTGGCATTTCGGTAGATGTCAAAATGTGAGATACGGAAACCATTTAGTTCAATGAAAAGTATTTCAACTTCACTTGGAAATGTTTGAGTGTTTGAGATTTACTGTCGCCACGGTCAGAATTATTTTTTGAATCAGGGGATAGTTTTGAACTATAGTTTTGTAACATATTTTCGTTTTTAAAATAGTTAGTTTTAAGATTTCAAAGAGAAAGACGTTATTGATAATTGCAAATGAGTTAATTTGAAGATTTCGAAAGAGAAAGACGTTTTTAAATATTGGGAATAATCTGTCTTGATTTAATTGTTTATTTGTGCTCAAAGTGAATCTCAATACTCTCCGTTTTTATTTGTGAATGTGAAACTATGTATTTTTGAGTAAGTTGATATTTTATGTTTTTATGTTTGTTTTTGTTATCTGTGTTCTTCGTAATATATTAGTGGCTAACAAATTTTTTTCCAAAATTCATCACGAACTTTTGTTTAAGGTTTTTCCATTTAATTAATTAGTTAACAAATTAATTAATGGTTTTCCTGAACGCTTAAGACAAATGTCGAAAGTATCGTTTTATTAAATTTAAGTATTTTATTTAAATATTAGTTTTTGTTTCTATTAATATAGTTAATCCTTTAATTACTACTGTGTTATATTTTATTAAACATTCCCATTCTTATATATATATATATATGTATATATATATATATATATATATATATATATATATATATATATATATATATATATATATATATATATATATATATATATATATATATATATATATATATATATATATTGTTAAATTTGGAAATTTATTTAAACGTATTTCCCGCCTTTAGCTTCCACTCCTTCTATTCATTACGTGTGCACCTAGATGGCTCTGCGGCTACAGGAAGTTATCAAATTTATGTTTCGGGCGCCAGATCTAAATTACAACTTACTGAGATCGAATTTATTTTAATTTTAAGTATTGATCTTTATTATCTTGGGATTCAGTACAGTGAGAGCAAGATGCTTAAATAATAACTCAATTTAAGGTTTAACAACATGCAAGATTTATAAATTAAAACATGATAACAATACAAAACAAACATGAATAGTGTGGGGTGAACTGCCGTAATCAAATGTATTTAATTGTGTTGATTACAAGAATGTTCGTTGTGATTTCAACAATGTAAATAAACAATGTTACAATCAGTTGATTACAAAAATAAATTGATTATGAAAATCATGTTGAGGATTTCAACAATTGCTTTTTGTGTTAAAATGAAATATACTATTACTATTAAAGTTAAAGTTTAAACAAAAAAATCCTTTGCGGCTTCTGCACATAAATAAATTAACCAGAGTTTGAGCGAATGTAATTCTGAGTGTAGTGTAACAGCTAGTGAAATTTGTAAATTAATATGGCGTTTCATATACTTTTGTCAACAAAATAATTGCAAATTGAATAATTAACGTTTAAAATAATACCAAATTCACTAGGTTAACCGATTTTTGAGCTCGTGGCAAGTTTAAAGTTTTGGAAAAATCGAAATAATTTATATTTATTTAAAATTTTAATAATTGCAATTGGAAAAAAGGCGGGAGGCTTTGGAACGATTGTTACGACACTCAATGGGTAATTTGGTTTGTTAATTAATTAGAGCTTTAAAATTTTAAGTAAAATACTGGGATTTATACAAATATATAGTATTAGCCACGGATATTTGATATATAGGTAACTATTCCTAAGAAATCTACGTCTGGTGACAGTTAGTGGAAGCTGTCAAATAGACATTAAATCTTGAAGAACTACGCTTCGTTATATTTATCAATATTATCTAAGTATGAAAACAAATATAGAAAATTAGTAAAATACTACAGTTTGTCACAGTGTAAATATTGCAAAGTTTTGTTAGGTACCTAAGTAATTATAATTGAACATTTAAACTTGAGTCAAAATATGCCATAAATATAGTAATAAATAAATAGCAACATGAGCAACTTGACAGTAGTGCGTTGTAAAATTGAATAAAAATTTCAAAAATAATATTATTTCAAATTTATACAAAAACATTATACCTAGGTATGTAAACATAATGCGTGCTCCATCTTTAAATACTCAATAAAATTTTCAAAATACTTCTACCTTATCAAATATAAAAGATAAATCCAAATAAAATTTCAAATTGGAAACGTCAAATCTGACAGTAGACAAAAAAAATCATTTTTATCAAAAAGAAAACAAAACTTCCATGGCATGCTCCCATTTGCGTTCCGTGCATTTTTCAGTTTTTTCTTAATAACTTTCTTAATATACCCAATATTGGGTTGAAACATGCATAGAAATATAGTCAAATTCATCCTCTACCTATATGTCAAATGAAAAAAACAATCGAATAAAGTATAATACCCGTATCCAAGGAGTGAAAAAAATCACTGTTTTTCAACTCCCCTGCGACTACCACGCCATCTATAATATTCATATACCCAAAAGGCACTACTTCACATGAACCTCTATCAAATAAAAAAAAGTTCATAAAAATCGGTTCACCCGTTTAGGCAGTAGGCGTGTCGAAAAACGGTTGCTAAGCTGCTGAAAATGATCTCAAGCCTTTTAGTATATAAGATGCTGTCTGTATATTGATTGTCTTTTTTTTGTTAGGATTTATTTCATCCAAAACTAAATTTAGGAACACATCAAGAATTTTCTCTAAAAAAAAAAAACAAAATCAGTCTTAAGGCCGAGCAAAAAATGTTCGATTTCCAGTTTAATTTCCATTTGCCAGCGAAGGATATACTTATTTCTTCGTCTGCCTACAAATCTTAATTCCGTTTCATTTGCAGTCATTCTCTATTTGTGCGTACATTTACTGGGTCTGTATTTTATATTCACTCTGAGTATTACAATTTATAAAAGCCGTTCTCCATTCGCGGCAGTTCCGCTCGCGGCCAGACATAAAAAATCGAATAAAGAAATTTTCGGCGCCGACAAAAAGCGCCGCTCGCCTAAATATTTGAGCGCTCGCAAGGGTAAAACGTAAAGCGCTCTGCAACATTTATACGGCACGTACGACCAGATTGTTTCGCCTGCGCAAACAATGTTCCCACCCTGTACGGTGCTAAAGGACCTTTTACACGAACCGCTCGTTTTAGTTTAAAATTTACTGAACACCTACAACTTTCCCATAGATAAGCTTCAGAATGAAATAACGTCGCTACACAACTTCAGTCCAACACTCAATCAATGAACTTGAAAATCATACAATGACGTTGGATTTGGATATTAACTTAAACTTAAAACACTAGGTACACTACGTCATTTTGCAAGTATTACGTGGGGTCCTTTTGAGATCACATCTGATTTTTATTATTACTCTCATAAAGGTAGTAATGTTCAGATATAATGCCCAGAAGCCCCACTCCAGAGCCGACAGTTTATGAAAAATTCGATATACGTTCGATTGAGTGAGGGTGATGAGAGATAAGTAGCAAAGGAAAGGTATATTGCTTCTATTCCAAGAAAATAGAACCAAATTTAGAAGTATCCTCTTTACCTGAGAGGCAAGAAAATACCTTGACTTAGAATTTCGTCAAGTGTATGAAATCCAAATGAATTTTAAACCAGAGAGTTAAAATGTTTAGATTTTTGTTTCAGTTTTAATCTGATTTAATTAATAAATCTAATTCAAAAAATTATTTTTTCAATACCTGCACCGAAAACGCCACCTTTCGTCCCTATTATTAGGGACGAAAGTGAGGTAGTTCTGACCGGTTAGTAATATTCCTCCCTGGGCAGTAAAAGTAGTTTTCCTCCCGCTTTATGCGGGTATCCAATTTATTTTTTCTCCTTAGGGAGGAAAAGTACTTTTTCTCTCGCCTTATGCGGAAATCCACTTTATCTTTTCCTCCCTAGAGAGAAAAAATACTTTTCCTCCCGCTTTATGCAGGATTCCAAAATATATTATTTAGATTATTTTTATTTATTTTTAATTATTATTAGAGATATAACGAATAGTAAATGTGCCGAATAACGAATATAATGTATGATTGTCTGTTGAATAACCGAATATTTAGCGAAGATTCTGCACCCTTATGGCGCCAAAAAAAATTACGCTAGAAGTATACAGGGTGTAACAGAAATAAGTGCTTTAATTTTAACCTGTAATGTCCCTCGACGAGAGAAATAATGTACCGTAATCAATTTTTTCCTAACTCTTCTAGTTTTTGAGTTAAAATTCTTCAAAGATTTGTCACAAATTTGATTACCCGCCTATGGAACACATCAACAAACAAATTAAAAAACAACAATTACCGACTGTCAAAACAAAAACATATGTTCACTATTAATTTAATTTATTCTGCACAATGATAGTGCTGGAACTGCCTGTTATTTGTTGCGCAGTTATTTTTGTTGTGCGCATTGCGCAATGCTGCAAGCTGCAATCAGCTGATTCGTGTGCGTGTGAGTGATGAGTACGACTTGAAGGTGAAGGGACTTGGGAAATTAAATATGACGAAGAAAGATAAAAATGTGTTAAAGGTTGTACTGTTTTCAAGTGTATTTTGTGTTAAAGTGAAGAGAATAAATAATTATAATAAATGTTCAAAGTGGCCTCCGTTTGTGTCAATACAACACTACAGGCGTCGGTGAAACGATTCTACAACCCTCTCCAGCGCTTGTCTGTTGTCACGGATGATTGTCGCTGCATTTTCTATTCTTTCTTCTAAAACTTGAATTGAATTAATTGAAGCTGAGTACACCAAGTCCTTCATGTATCCCCACAAAAAAAGTCGCACGGATTCAAGTCTGGCGATCTTGCAGGCCACGGAACAGGGCCGCCTCGTCCTATCCATCGTTCAGTCAGTCTCGTACAATGAGTGCATTATGACAAGGAGCACCATCATGCATAAACCACATATTTCCTCAAGTAAGTCGAAAAGCATAGTATCTAAAAAATGCAGGTATTCTTGTCCATTTAAACGCTGCGGCATTATATGAGGACCAATGAGTCGTCCACCTATGATTCCTGCCCAAACATTTAAAGAAAATCGCTGCTGGTAGTTGTTTTCCTTGATAGCGTGCGGGTTTTCGTTTGCCCAAATGTGTGTGTTGTGCATGTTGAAAATACCTTCTCTTGTAAATCCTGCCTCATCAGGTTGACAATACAAGTGATAAAAAATGTTGCTGCTCTTGTATTTTACCAATTGCTCATTCGCAAAATTGACGTGTACGAGGTGGATCTATATGTAATAAATGTTGTACTTTTTGTACATGGTATGGATGTAGATGTTGTTCTTTTAAAATCCTCCAAACTGTCGTATGTGATACTCCGTGTTGTGATGATAGTCTCCGTGTACTGGTTCCAGGCTGAGCTTCAATGCCATCCAAAATAGCCTCTTCAACATGTTCAATGTGATGATGACGTTCCCTACCATGATCTTGAGCTGCAGGATTATATACGATCCATAATCACGGAGATGTTGTACAACATTTACAAATGTGCGCACATGAGGCACACGACGATTTGGAAAACGTTCCATGTAAATTCGTTGGGCTTGAGCACCGTTTCCCAGAGCTTCACCATATGTCAACACAATGTCTGTATATTCGTCATTTGTAAACGCAGGCATTTTGAAAGATTTTTATTTGTAATATCTGATTTATTACCAAAATATTACTTATGTCAAAACTTAATTGGAACAAGTGACACAACAATCAATTGACAATAACAATGATTTCATGGGTAATGCTACTGAAGTAAATAATTATGTGGAACAACTCGTCAATTTACGGGGTTGAAAAAATGCTTTTTAAAAATGCGATTTCTAAAAAAATTTTTACGGAACATTGTTCCTCACGACGAGTTACATTACTGGTTAAATTTAAAGCACTTATTTCTGTTACACCCTGTATAGCCCTAGTTGTAACAAAAAATGATTACTCCTTTTTCGGTGTAAGATGAAGGTCGACGGCTTCTAAAAACAATTATACATAATGACTTTTCAAATTTACCCTGGAAATCCCAAATCTAAAAATAAGAATGGATTTTTAAGGCTAATGGGAAATACGAAAGATAATAATTATATTGAGTTGTAACTAAAATATAAATAGGATTACCCACTTGTCGGCTTAATTTTTACAGGTAGCGGCCTGAAACAATGTTATCTATTTTCCTATAATATCATTAGTGTCACCCCCACTTGTTCTTATGCATAATTAGTTAAAAGGGGTTGACATATAATTTTATGATCAATCTCGGATCAATCGTACTTTTGAGCAAGTGTCTTTTGTCTTTCACAATGGCGAAAATAACCAATTTTTGTGATTTTTTATTGGTACACCTTTGTTTATATATTTTTTTACATTTATCTTATTTAAAGTTCTTTTTTGTTTATTCGACGATTATAACTGTGATATTTCTTTGCATATGGTACTTTTTGTTTTTTACTTCTGACGACTAATTTTTGTAATATTTATTTATTTATTTGAATATAAGATCTATAAAAATATATTGTTATAATGTAATTAAATTACATTATTCTTAAATATGTTTTATTATTAATTTACCTATTATTGTCTTTGTATTACAAAGTTTAGAAATAGATATATGTAAATATAAAAAGCATCGTTTAATTATTTTTTTATGATAATTCTTACCGCATAATTTCATGATCTACTAATTTTATTTCAGTTACTTCAATACAATAAATGTTTTATAAATAAATAGATATGAATTAATGAGTTCTAATTTTAATGCAGAATTTTGACAATACAAGTTATTCAATAAGAAAGTTTCTATCCGAGGTATCATCGAAAGTAGTGAATCCTAATTTACAAAATATTTCAAAATCTGAAACCTCTGTTTACCGTAGCTAATGTTGTTTTTCCGAGAAAATTGGGAATATAGCTATCTTTTGCTTTGTATCTTCTGCCTCTGTTCATCAACGACTGTAGACGTATTTCGAATTTTTCATAAATCGTCAGCACAGGAGTGGGGAGACTGGGCATTATTTCTGAACATTACTGTACATAGTATTGTATAGGTAAGTCTAGGTATCATGAAAAAATCTTATACCAGGATTTTGAAGTCCTCTGAATTCGTTTTGTAAAATGTTACCAATAATAACGAATAATTATCGTTATATTAATTCCCTGTATATGCTTTCAATTTTGAGAAAAACAAAATTATATTTTTAGTATATACATTTCAATAATCATAGTTACTTGAAAACAAACAAGCTTAATCAGTAAAGATGGATTTATAATACGCACAGCGCATATAGAAAATAATTTAGCACAGCACACGAATTATTTATTTACTATTTATTCATTTATTATTTATGTCAAAGTCTCCTGTCCAGGTTATTTTTTGGTCAAACACGGTTTTGATTTTTTTTGTCCATTATTTTAAAGAAATATTTACAAAACACAGTAAGAAATACACAAAGCCTTCAAATCAAATGTCAACAATCTGTGTTTCTGTGCGATTTATAAAACCCCAGTGACGAAAATGCTGTGCGCTGTGCTGTGCTAAATTATTTTCTGTGCGCAGTTATAAATCCAACTTTATTCTATTATACCAAACGTGTGTCAAGTGAAATAAGACGAGTACGTACAGTTTTGTATAAGACGACCACACCAGATGTATATTTATCATTGGGGAAGTATGATATGATGAACTGAACATATAAATTAAATGCATTCATCACATCACTTATGTATACTGTATCTATAAATCGAAGACAAAGATGACGCCTTCCTCATTTCTATAGGTTTCTCTTAACAAATTCATTTTTTGTTCTGGGTTCCGTGAAAAAATGCGGTTAACAAATTATACCAATACATTTATAATACTAGTTTATGTACCAAAGTTACCTAAAGCGTAAGAAAGTAATCCTTAATATTTTCCAAAATATACTACTAAATAACTTTATATTTACATTACTTATTCAAGATCGAGATATCTCGTTTATATGTCTCATCTCGCCCCAATCTAGACTCTACACCACATCATTAATCTAATTTGGCTACAATTACCCCGCTGCAACACTACTTTAGAATATTTCACAAAATTATGAATCCAGTTCTTATGCCACAATGATTACTTTACAATCATGTTTGTGCAAGTCTCCTCTAGATTAGGTACCCTATAGATTTATTCTCAAGTCCCAACTATGAATCGTTCCAAGTTCCAAGAATAAAGACCGATTTGAGCAAGACCACGAAAATATCCAACTAGACTTGATTTCGAAACCATGACCTTTGTTTTCAATACAATGAAGTAAGTGCTGTAACCATTGCACTATCTCGTACTTTTTGGCGGGATCACTGATAATAGCAAAAGTATAAAAAAGGTACATAGTTATACGTACATCCATTTAAGTATTTCTTTATTCATATTGCCAATAGTGGATACAAAAGCATGAAAAACAACAACAAATTTAAAATAACCATTGCTTTAAAAAATATACAATATTTTCACAACTTGAAAGTAACGTTACTTCATTTTCTCTGCTCTGGTTTGTTATAAATGTAATTGTATTCTCCAACAAAGTCCTCTTTTTCTCTGTAAAATTTCAGCACCATCCTCTCCTCTTTATCTAAATGACTCGTGATTTTATTTTACTGCTCTCACCATTTCATGTTTCTACTGCCATTGTCACATTTACCTCTAGATAGCCTGGTGTAAAGATAAGTGTGGTCCGCTTGGTAGCCATAGTGACACGACACACTCTGCGCTGGTCAATATGTGACGAAATATGCACAGCTGGAACGCTATAGTGTTATGGTGTCTACAGTTTCAGAAGTAGAAAAGGCGTCGTGTTATTTCGTTCCGTGTTTTTTGGTACCAATCGCCTAATAGTGTTTTTCGTGCTTAGACTGCATCCTTTTCCAAACAGAGGTTAATTAATTATTCCAAAATTTTAATCGATTAATAATTATGTTAATCAATAATCATTATTCGATTAAAATTACAAATTTAATAATGTTGACATTAATCTATTACATATTTCTTAGTATTAATCATAAAATCCATGATTCATTACTTACGTTTGCACAGTTTGATTTCATTTCAATTCGAATAAAATTATAAAATATTATTTCACTCATTACAAATTTGCCCAATCAGATTGTCTCATTTTCCATTATTGTGCATTTTAAATAAGTGATTAAATGGTACCAAGCTATTAAGCAGCGATTAAATTGAAGCTAGCTGTTAGCCGGATAAGTAATCGTACAAATTTTTATGTTTACCGATATTATATATCTTTAAGGACACGTTTCAAAAGTAGCGACAACAGCTACATAGGTCATACTGCGCTAATTTTAAAATAATTTTCATTCAAACAAAAATGGCAAGTTTCTTCGATTTTGAATCTAAATTTTGAACGCTTATAACACGGAAACTAAAAAAGATACTTAGTGCGGTTTGCGCCATTCCTCGTAATTTAGTAAGAATAATTTGATATTTTTTAGAAAAAATTTAACGTGGCCACCACAAGACCTCCCCCGCCATACCTACTTTATTCTTTTAACTTCTTATACAAATATATGAATATATAGTACTACTACTACTGCTTCTATACTCACAAATATATTTTAGTCATTTTATTTAAACTGCAGAAGAAGATAAAAAGCATATTTTACTATTGTCACTGTGACTGTCATGTCATAATCATTTAAATTTTACGTAGTAACAAATGTTAATCGATCATGGACAACAAGATACCGAAATACTAAATTATAAATATTATAGGTACTTTAATTATTCTTAAGGAGATACATTCGACACTTGAAATAATGAGAGAGTTTAATGAAACTTTGCAAAATTAATCAAAACATTGTAAAAATGTTACCTGAATTTTTTCATAATTTTTCACCACGTAGATTATCCAAAAATAAATGTTAAAAAACTATATTTTACATGGCCTCTTATGGGACTACTTTTAAATCAACGTAAAAAGCATTTAACGAAATGAAAGAAAATTCCAATTGCTTCTTTAAAACGTGCATTACTATCTCAAAGATCGGATAGAAGTAATACAAGCATCACTTACCACGTAATTAACATGAATTCTTAATCGAAAGACTGACGTTTATGCCTACTGGAGAATATAGGCGAAAACATAATATAGACACGGCAACGTTGAAAAGCGCGAAATTTGAATTTTAACCAGAAAAAAGCCTTATCTATCTATAATCACAAGTTTTTCGGAAGAATGAAAGGTATATTGTGTACAAACGATAAATAATTTATACCTAACGATTTGTATGAAATTTCAAGTGCAGAATTCTTTTCACCTTCATGTTTAGTATCTGTCAGATTGACATAAGAACAGCACAACGTTGCCGAAGTTTACCACTTGTATTTGACCGAATGAAATCTTATAAAGTAAACAAGTTTTACATAATAAAAATTAATATTATTCTTAATTAATTGATTTAAATCTCATTTTATTAGATAAAAATGCGAATAGACTGCGTTTACATACAATAAAAATGTTTATTATTAATTTTTATAAGTTGGAACCCTGATATGAAATACATTGCGAACATAGGAGATTTCCCTAACCCCTCACTACCCGAGTGTACCTCCTTAAATGATACAAGATACAAAAATATTTACAAAATACCGATTGTAGGTACTAATCACATAATCTTTCATTTAAAATAAAAAAAATTGTCTTAAATTAAATATTTATGGAAATATTTGAAAAAAAACTACTTCCGGTTTGTAGATTGAAACCAAAAATATATTGGACTTTTAAGAATCGTATTGAAACCTTAAATACAAAATTTCAAATTTTAATGTTTGATATTTTTTGAGTTATCGTGAACGAAAAAATTGTAACATACGCACGCACGCACGCACACACACACGCACACACACACACGCAAAAATGTGTAATTCGTATTCTAGAGACCCTAAAACGTGCTTATCTGCCAAAAACTTACACTCGAAAATTTTGACCCATCACAATACACCTCTCTTATAGAATATGAGGCGAGAGGTAAAAACTATATTCATGGTCTCACTTAATAAAAACAATTTTTTTAAATTTTAATTTGAAAGTACTTGTTTTTTATATCGTTGAAAAGAGACAAAAAATTCTGTTGAGATACGTTATGCTCTAATATGAGCTCAACAAAAAATATAGTATAAATTTCTCAAAATCTGTACGAGATAAAAATTTAGGACTGCTGTGAATTCCTCGTTGAAAAGTGCCTATACAACGTGCATGTTTTGTTGTAGTAATTCAAACAAGAAAGTTATAGGTGAAGAACGAAATTGGCATAATTTACATTTTCACGTATATCTACTATCTAGTCAGCTATGCATTTTTGTGAGAAAACAAAAACATTTCTAAATTGGTCCTCTAATGACGGTCTAATTTAACCGATCTCGTATCTTTTACAATTCTCGAGATTCCTATGCTTAATAAGTTATTTGTAGGTATCTATAGCTTATGGGTTCACTCGTATCCAAAATGTCGTAAATCAGGTAAGTTATACTTAAATATTTTTTATTTCTTTAAATTATTGTGATGTATTCGTTACTATTAGCCTTTAATATCAACAGTTGCTGCTTAGCTGCTTGAAAAATAAATAATAAGAATATAATATTTTGCACGCAATGAACTTGCTCCGCTGCCGTTATTTCAATATGTAATATTTTTTGCTGTAAATGAAGATATAAACAAATAAATTTATATTAATTGTATTGATAATACATAGCCATTAATAAAGAAATTACATACATTCATGTTAATATTTAATTTAAGTACCTACCTACTAAAAATCACTTTACTAGACACTCTGAGTCCATACAAAAAGTGTATGCTCGGGAAAAAGATAGTAGAAAGGTTAATAATTTTCAAATACTGGTATTATTATCAACGCTTGGTTGCAGATCATATAAATGCAATCCATAACCACAAATTACTTAACAATGAAATAATTGATAAAGTTTCAACCATTGAAATGTGATGATTCTCTACAACATATTTGACGTGTCCTTATTTTATGCCTCGAACTTGTATAACCCCAACATTAAAATTATACTTCATCGTGCCAGTATAAAAAAGACAGAATCATATAAACAGCAAAAGATATGAGTTGAAGGGCTGTAAAAGGACCAAAATGAAACGAGTTCGAAGGAAAGAGCGGATGGAAAACAACAGTTACATAAAGCAGGTGAAATCCGTACAGCCAAGAAGAAAAGAAATAGGAAACAATGGAAGGAGGAAGTGGGAGAAAAATACAGAGAATACGACGAAGATACGACGCCCAAAGAAAGACTGAAGCGTAGATGTACTCGGTTTGTTGTTATTTCACAACATAAAAACTAAAAAGGATGATTTTTATTACTAGACTGGGACTATATTAGCTAGAAACTCGAAAATAAAACAGGCACTACCAATAATTGTCTAAACATTTAAAAGTGCAGTCTCCGAGTAACTTAACTCTGCATTTGTCCTATGGCAACTTGCAAATAATTTCAGTTTATTACTTTGTTATCCATAAAGCACTGCATCGCCTAGCCCGGACGAGCTTCGGGCTATCCGGTCCATGGGCCGGACCCGGTATAAATTTCTATAAACATTATAGACAACATAACAACATAGTAAATGATGGGATTCGGTTTAAGTCCGTCCGACCCGACACCAAATTTACTTTTTATCAACACGGTAGTAAATTATATTTTAAACATTGTTAGTCAGGCCGGGCCAGGCTGGGCTACAAAATTTAATGGGTCGGGCCGAGTCAGGCCTAAGAATAGTCGGGGTTCGGACGGGCCGGGCTTTTGTTTTAATTTAGATATTAAATAAGAAACGAAACTAAGTTTGTGTAAAATTTGCTAATTCATAAAATAATAATATAATAAATGACTTAATACCTACAACCAAAATGTAAACTTATGTTCCCGGGGAATATTTCACTTGTAAATTGCCCACATCTCCTCAAACAAACTTTCATTTCTTATAATTTTGTTTCAGAAATTCATAAATTCTTAAACTGCATCCAGTGGTGTAACTAGACGGTGCAAATGGACGCAATGCGTCGTTTTCTTTAAATATTTCTAAATTTTCGGCTATGTTTAGTCTATTACTTTTACTTTGTTGTTTACAAATTGACATGATGTCAATTTTACATGCTGTATGTTTATGATTTAGTAAATGTGTCGCGTAATTTGAGTCACTATTAAGATTTTTAAAGGAATTAATGTGTTCTTTATATCGAACTTTAAATTTACGTCTCGTTTGGCCGATTTAATTTAGGTTGCAAGTTAAACATTTTAGTTTGTATATACCGCTTTTATTATATTTATTATTAATTTCAATATTATTATTTATTTGATTTGCGTCGGGTCCTCCGGCTTGGGAAGAATTAATAATAAATAATATAAAATTTATATAAAAGAATAAATAGAAGCCTTTTTTTAAGTTTAAAATATTCAATCAATTTCCATTTCCATATGTTGTTAGAATTGATAACGAACAGCAAAGTGGAGTTCGGTTCCGGAAACAATAACAGTAGGTACTGTATTTATAGTGTTATTTTACAGTTTATGAAATTAGGCTAGTATATTAATTTTCTATTTGGCGTTCTCAAAGTTAACTTTGTGAAACGCAACTGAATGTCGCTAGAGCTCACTTTGTGACACGCAACATACTTTTATAGAAGGTTGGTATTGCTAGTATCAGATCAGTATCAGATGACATTTATTTCAATTGTTAAACGTCAATCTTCATAATTGACAAATTTCAGTATAACCTCTAAATATGTTTTGCTTAATTAATTACTTTTTATTCAATAAAATTAATGAATCTAGAAATTGAAAACATATAAGTTTAATATTTTCTATAATATCTGTACTTATCATCTAGAATAGTTCAGTAATATATACTTTTGCAGTGACAGTAACAGTTAAATAAATGACAATATTAATATCACCAACCAAAACGTTACACACATAAATTTCCCTAAATCGACTTGTGTATATTGTGGCAGTATAATTTAAATTTTAATAATAAAAAGACACCAAATAGAAAAAATCTGACGTGGACACCACATGACTTCCTTGTACGCCTTGTGTGTTCATACTTTTCTTAATAACTAAAATGTAAAATAATATTAAAAATTCTTTTAACTTATTATACTAGTATACTCACAAATATATTTTAGTCATTTTATTTAAACTGCAGAAGAAGATATAAAGCATATTTTACTATTGTCACTGTCATGTCATAATCATTTAAATTTTACGTAGTAACAAATGTTAATCGATCATGGACTACAAGATACCGAAATACTATAAATTATAAATATATACTTTAATTATTTTTAAATGATAGCAGATACAAAAATATTTATAAAATACCGATTGTAGGTAATAATCACATAATCTTTCATTTAAAATTAAAAAAATTGTCTAAAATTAAATATTTATCGAAATATTTTTAAAAAGTACTACTTCCGGTTTGTAGACTGAAACCAAAAATAGGAGGTGCACAACTAGATGCTATAACAGTCCTAAATACAAAATTTCAACTTTCTACGTCTAACCGTATTTGAGTTATGCGACACAAATACGTCCGTCCGTCCGTACGTACGTACGTACGTACGTACGTACAGACGTCACGTCGAAACTAGTCATAATGGATTCAGAAAAGCTCAAAACGGATATTTCCGTCAAAATCTGAGAACCGAAATTTTTCGCGATTACAATACTTCCTTACTTCGTACAAGGAAGTAAAAATAGTACAAAGAACTCATTTTATAAGACTTTTTTCGCACTTGTTCTTTAGTAAACTCGCCCGAGGGCTCGTTTTACTAAATTTGAACACGTGCGACAAAATTATGTTTTATAAAACTTGTTCTTTAATACACTATTTTCTACGATGAGTATAAAAAGTACGCTTTTGGAACTTCATTCGGTTACTACAAAATAAACAATTGCAGACCAATATGCTTTGTGCTGTGCAAGCCGTTGCTTATAGTGACGGTCTGTAAATATTTTCGGATCGCTGCTTATACATATCACAGTAATCATAAATATTTTATTAACATTTGGTTAAATTAATATTATAATTTTCAATCAAAATTCTTTGTAAACCCAAAGTTTGTTTATATTTATACAGGGTGTTCATTTTAAGTGAGGCATCATTGCTATCACGAGAAGTATAAGAGCTACACTGAAAAAACAGTATGATTATCAGAATTACATTTATATATTTGGGGGTGTTGTATTAACAGTAAATATATTATATTTAATGTAAATTTCATCCTGCACTCTTAAATATGAGAATAAATTTCTTTTAAATGTACGGTATATTTGCACGTTACTAATTTCCCTATAATGTATTTGTATTTGATTTGAAGGGAAAATAAATATGTTTTGTATTAATGTAATATATATTTAGTTTAAATTTTATCAATTACTAATGATTATACTAATATTTTGTAGAAACGTGTTTTAATTTTCAAATAAATATTCGTATTGTTTGCATTAAAACAAATATATTTCTGACAAATATATGAAAGTTTATCAGAAAACTGTTAAGTTTTATTGAAAGCAAGGTATATTTGCGAAGAATATGATATACTAAACGTAAGAATTTTACAAATAACGTGTTAGTTATTGTTTGGTCTGTGCTTGTTGAAGACGTGTCTTTATTTGTTTCGATTAGTCTGTATAGTTCAACCATTGTAGTTACTTTCCTTGGTTACTTTTAAGTGTCTAGTTTGTTAAATAAGCGTTATTTCTTAATATTTATTAAGTACCTACGTACGGTACATGATTACTATGAAGGATTTATTAATTGAATGGAACTTGCCTGACTTCGTACCAGCATTTGAGGGTTCGTTGTTCAGAAATAATATTATTGTTTAGTGGAATATATGATTTTAGTTCGTGATTTATGTTAGTAGGTACTAAAAATATCTTGCGTGCGAATTTAATTATTTTTAATATTTCTACATCTCTGCAGAAAAGTGACGCCCAGTATTCTTCAAGATTTAACGGATAAAATGTTAGAAGAGCTTATTCCAAAAATTGGCCAGCGGACTATGGTTAAAAAATATAATGGTTTATTTAGAGGTTATAAATTATTATAATATAACTTATAATTACAACATTACAAGAAATTTGTGCGTTTTTAAATTTTTATTGATGACATTTTAAGGAATGAAAATACCTCGGAAAAAACCTACTTATTAAATTTTTCATATTTAATATTTTGTGTAGAAAAATTCTGAAATTGTGAATCTCCTATAACATATATGTTTACTTTATAAAATGATATTTTTATTATCGTTGTATAATATTATTTAATATAAATACATATATATTTGTACTCCCATACGTGGACAGTATATTATTTAAGTACCTTTTCCGCTTAGAATATAATTTTAGCAATTATTGCACAATAAATTAAATAATATAGTGTATTTCAATTAAATATAGTAATTTTTAAAATTAATATATCATAATTCCATGAAAATTGAGACTTAATTTAGACATAATATGCATATATTTCATATAAATATATTAAAGACTACATGAAATTTATTGCATATTTTCAGGGAAAATACAATATTGCTTGTAACATTACAAATATATTTGTCTTAAACTTACATATAATAACTTGAAATATACGGCCCAAATATACACTATTATAATAATAAATCATATATAGATTTCGCAGTATCCAAATTTCGCATATATTTTAGAGAAATAAGTAAGAATTACAATAATTATATTGTTTTATCAGTGTACGAAGTTTGTTAAATTAGCAAACAAATTCTATTTTACAACACTATTTTAATGAACGAAATAAGAAATTTTCTAGACCAGTGGTTCTCAAAATATGGGATGCAACTTTCTTATTTCAAATGGGGAGCTATTTTTTATTTGCTTATTCGATTCAGTATTTTATTTCTGAATTCAACGAGATACTATTTAACAAAAACATGAGAAAAATTCTATTGAAAATTATGATAATTTAATTAAAATCGGATTGTTACAAGAGTGCTACGGAAGAAAACAATTGAATATTTTGTTTCAAATTAATTGTTATTTGTTTAGTGAAAAAGATTATTTGACTGTAATCAGGAGATCAAGGCCGCTACTGAGTGTATGAGTTCATGGTTTGAACTACGAAGTACTCAGTAGAGGGTGTAGTGTAAAGGTAGCGGATGGCGGTAACTACAGACAAGGTGTCGTGTTCCGACCCTAATTGGTCTGATCAGTGTAGTATAACTGGAATATACACTAGAATCTTTTTCACTAAAAATTAATATGAAACAAAATATTCAATAGTTTTCTTCCATAGCACTCTTCTAACAATAAAATTTAAATTAAATTATCACAGTTCTCAATAGAGTTTTTCTCATGTTTTCGGTATGCTAGGGTATGGAACTAAATCTTGTTGAATTCAGAAAAAAATACTGAATCGAATAAGCGAAAAAAACTAGGTCTCTATTTAAAATAAGAAATTTGTGGTAAAAAAATCTTGTTTCGTTCATTAAAGTAGTCCTATAAAATAGAAATTGTTAGCTAATTTAACCAACTTCGTAGCTCTCTATACTTTCTTCTCGAGATAGCAATGGTGCGCCACTAAAAAGGAAAACCTATATTTGTTGTATTGTTTATCTACATTAAAAATTTTAACTTATGATTATGTACATGAAAAATTATAGAAAAAATGTTGTGTATTCTTCAGGTTGAAAGTGTTTTTGAAGACTTCGATTAGTTGCAGCCCTGGCTATGAGCTCGACGCTCGTGCTAAAATGTTGTTCAAATTTATGTTTTTTGTTTTAATACTCTTTATATCTACATATTTATAATTTTGGTTTACCTACATATTCGGGGTCGAGATGGGAGAAGGACAAGTGACTTTTGCGAAGTGTCGTTTTACAACCATTTCCTAATTACGCATAAAAAATTCACCTTCTTTTTCAATATTTATCTAAGGCTACGGTTGATTCGTACAGTGTTGGTTCGCACACTTACGTTAATAGTGTTGTTTTGTAAGGTTGGATCTTGTACCTTTATTTTTTCAGAACTCTGAATCCGCCGTCTTGTTAGCAATTTATTCTACTTTAATCCTAACTTTCGACCATAAATACCTTACACTTCGCACGCAATAATTTGTTGTGAAGCCGACACGTATGTCAGTTATGCCCAGAGTAAGTTTAATGCGGGTTGCTTTTTTGATTCGACAAGTGATTGTTCATGATTCGCATCATTGTGAATATTCAATAAAACACAATCAAAATTTACAAGATAACTTCCAAATATACAAAATTGTGATAGATGACAAAAATAATTAAAGAATTCAGGTATTAGCAATAAATATCACATAAAAAGTGTAAAGTATGCAACTTGCACTGGAGCAACTTTTGGGGTCTCCATCTTACTTTTCACAACCCCGCTGACATAGTGCTGGATTTAAGTCCTACTGTACATTTAAATAGGCGTTATGTGTCAAGAATTCTATTATGATTAATGATATCTGAATTTCCGAAGTTCATTGTCACAATAATATAAAACAAAATATTTCCGTTTATGAACTCGTCAATGAGTAATATATCCAGATTAGTGTATTCTGTTATGTTTGATACAAAGATCGATAAAATGTATGATTCAATGCAAAAAACCAAACACAACACTACCTGGGATACAATACTAGACACTAGGTTGATCACGACGCGTTTCGATCTTTCGATCATGTGACTGGAGTTGGAGGATAAGAGGTACGGTTTTATATTAGTAATTTTAACGGTTGAAAGATTACACCGGTTGACTGACGTTTTCTTTACATATTTCTAAATTTTCGGCTATGTTTAGTCTATTACTTTTACTTTGTTGTTTACAAATTGACATGATGTCTTCAATTTTACCTGCTGTATGTTAATGATTTAGTAAATGTGTCGCGTAATTTGAGTCACTTTTAAGATTTTTAAAGGAATTAATGTGTTCTTTATACCGATCTTTAAATTTACGTCCCGTTTGGCCGATGTAATTTAGGTTGCAAGTTAAACATTTTTGTTTGTATATACCGCTTTTATTATATTTATTGTGAATTTCAATATTATTATTTATTTGATTTTTAAGGTTATCTTCAGTTTTTAAGGCGATTTTAATGTTATGATTTTTTAAAAGTTTGATTATCATATGGGTTGATTTCCCGATGTAACTGAATTTACTCCATTGTTTAATCTCAGTCACCTGAAGATGATCGAAAGAGCGAAACGCGTCGTGATCAACCTAGTGTCGAATCTTCTATCCCAGTTCGTGTTGTCTTTGATTTTTGCATTGAATCATACATTTTATCGATCTTTGTATCAAACCTTACACCATACACTAATCTGGATACATATTACTCATTGACGAGTTCATAAACGGAAAGATTTTGTTTTATATAATTCTATTATGGTCTAAGATTCTAACTGACTGTAATTCTGAATCGAATAGTAGTAGAAGAAAAAATAATAATTCAGCTAGAGTGATCAGTGTATCTCCGCCTATACAGGGTGATTCACAATTTCCTGCATATATTTTAATGGCCTACAGTAGGTACTCATCATACTGATCAAGGTAAAAAAACATTTTTTAAATTTAAGAGCAGTTTTCACAAGAAGAAGAAGCACATTTTTGAAACCACTGGACTATTGATTGTTTAATAGATATCTGATTAACTATGAACGGAATAAAATTAAATTTTAATAAATAAGTATGAAATGGCGAGAATAGTAAATTTATAAAATTCCATTTGAAATCAATAAGCCAAAACTGTTTGAATTAAAAACCTGATAACCAAAATTGCGAGTTTTGAAAGAATTGTTTCTGTTTCGTGATAAGTGATTTGAGCACTATATGCCTTTAAATATATGCACGAAGTTGTGAGTCACACTTTATAATATCAAGAACTAGTGTGCGATATGAACATCGTACGAGAAAGAGAAAACAGAAAACATATGGATCTGGTAACCCGATCCCCGCTATGTCGGATTAAGAGTTCTGGGAAAAATACAGGTAAAAGGGCCCAAGCGTACAAAACAACACTATTGTGTACCAACCAACACTGTACGAAACAAAATAAAAGTGCCGATTTATTTAACTGTATAATGAGGATTTTCTGTAAGTATACTTACGATTACAGAAAACATCATTTACTTTACCACTGCATAATCTGTCATTATCTCCAATAATGTCCCAAAAAATTTAACATTATTAATATTTTTCAATAATTATTTTCAAATCTTTTCACTATATTATCTGTTCTGTGTTCTGATTTTTGTTTGACAAACTCTGATCTTCCCACTGCATTCTCAGTTGCCATCAAGTTTTCAGGTTTCCATTACGCGACTGCACCGCTTTACTAATCTTATCTGAAGTGTACAGAGCGGAAGCCAAGCAGATAAAGACTTGAGAGATAGCAACACCAACACCCACAGCAGGAGATGTGTGCATAGAATGAACAGCACTGATTCTAGATTTCTAGTGTGTGTCAATAAGAACACTGAAAGCGAATGCAGAATGGTGTTTTGATGAGAGGAATGTAAAAGTGTTTTTTAGGTTGAATCGCGTTGAATGTACTATAATCAGTTTTAATATATACCTACGTGTATTTATTAATGTTTATTTGATAAGATTTGTGATTGACAGGATTTCTATTTATAATCCAATTCTGTAATTTAGTCGTTTATTTTTAGTTAACTAGTAGGATATAAATGATTCTGTATCTGAAAATAGATACCTTATGTCGAAGAAAAACTTTTGGATTGCTACTTACGGACTATTATAACTAATTTGGTTCAATATTTAATTATTTAAAATAAGAATTCATTAATCAGTGATTCAGATATAACTAGCCAATAACCCTAAAACCACAAGTTTTTGTCATTTTGTTTTTATTTTGAAAAATACCTATGTAATAAATTTTAAATTCTTTTTGTATATTTTGCAGAATAAAGCAACAAGAAGACGACAATCAGTAATTAATCTCATAAAGAAGTGTTCATGAATAGAACCTCCTTAAAACTAAGTGATTAACATAAAGTAACTTGGATAAAAGAATTTCCTCCTGAGTTTGAGTAGTGAGAAAAATTCAAACAGTTCCAATAAAAAAATCTTTCAACATGAATGTTGGGCAATAACTTGAATTCAAATTCGATATTCTCCACTATCACTTCTTCATTTTCCGTACGATATTCCGGACGATTTGTCGGTCGGTTGACAAAGAATAGCGGGAAGAACATCGAACAGGACAAAATGGAGAATATGGACGAGTGTTGATTCAAGGCTGACCGAACATCGACCTGCCATAAACGGTTCAGTCAACGGGCGAACATCATTCGGCACTTTGGGCGCTGCCGCCCCCGCCTATTTGCCTAGAGAGATGTGTGGCTTGTGGAAAGAGACAAGAGCACTTGACTCAAACCAGCGACGGGCAAACAAGAGTTGCAAACAAAAAGTTCTAGCGGTTCTCTTTAAATTGCTACATAAATACTACAGAGTTTCACAAAGCTGATACTAATATAAACTGTTAAGTTATTTAACTACGATTGTCTATTAATAAATTAATTTGGTTAGAATATAGAAAAATTTCATATTCAAATCCAGTGTAGTCTGTCAGATGAAAGGAGTCTGATAAATGTGACCCATATTTTCATATTCAGTAATAATAATTGAACTTACGTTACAATAACAGTTTTGAGTAGATCGAGCAAAGATTTGCTATGCATATCGTAACTTATCAATTTTTGAAAGACAAACGTATTCAATCCATACCATTAGACAATGCAAATACGACAAAGATAAATATTATACGACGTTCGTTTATTTGTTCATGATACAGATGACCATGAGTAGACTTCTTTCATCTCAAAAACTATACATGTTTTAGTTGGACTAGTTCTCTGGTGTAGGTACTCTCCAAACAACCGTGAGTTGACACACGGTAAAAATAATATAAGTTTAGCAATGACACACATACCTATTATGATGCTGCCAATATCATTTTTTATAAAAAGCGTGTTCGATAATGTTGGTATAATTAATTAAAAAATTATGCCTATATAATTTTAAAAATATTACAAGAATCACGGGGATTAAGTTCATTTAGTAGGTATCGGTTTCGGATAATATTGGAAACCACTACTACGTCTCGGACGGTCTCTCCCTACAAACTTATTATCCTCAACCGGTAAACTGCACTTACCGCTTTTAATACTTAAACGGTGTTTCAAAGAATGTCAAACAATATATTACCAAATTTTATATTTAGAGTTTTAATAAGAATCTTAGTAGCAATCCATTAACAGGAAGTAGTATACTTTACTTAAAGACCATGCAATTTTTCCCGCCATACTTAATTTATTCGTTTTAAATATTATACAAAAATATTAATATACTCGTATAGATCCTATTACTCACAAATATATTCTCGAATATATTTCAGTCATTTTAAACTGCAGAAGAAAATATAAACGATATTTTATTGACTGTCACTGTCATAAATATTTAAATTTTACGTAGGTAGTAACAAATGTTAAACAATCATGGACTACAAGATACCGAAATACTAAATTATAAGTATATTCGCGATTCATATTAAGAAATTTATATATGCAGCCTGCATCGCAATGACGTCACGACAGGGATAAAATTATTGTCCGCCGTATTTGCATTGCTGTCACAAGGTCACAAGGCTGTCACAAGCATTCACAAATTATAGATATAGGTTTTATATAGGTTTTATACTAAAAATAATAGTATGTCACCAACAGTTCTATTCCAAGTAAGTAAATTAGGTTAGGATCCTTATTGCGTACAGATTTACGTCCTAATACACAACAATTTACATTACTCTTGCTTATTTTATTTTTTCAATCCATTAATGATTCAATTAAAAATAAATTTATTTAAATAAAACGCTGAATTCTTGTAATCCATGATCGGTTGAGTTTTGTTTTTGCGTAAAAAATATTGATAGGTGAGACGGGTGACACGTTGGCACTATAGTGAAAATCACAAATTTTGGCAGTATGGCAGAGATAGGCAATGTTATTCTTATGGAGATAAACTCGGCCTTGTTGCCAGTTTTACACTTACATTGTTTCATGGTACACCATTCAGTTTTCATGCTTTAACACATTTAGTTTGCAGTGTTAAATTTCATAATGAAATGTTAGTATATGGTTATAAATCTTATAGCGGTGGAGTGGTGCCGATGGGAAAAGAAGCCAGCAGTTATGAAACAGTTTAAAAATATTATAAGCTTGATTTCACATTACTTAAGAAATGATATAATAACTATACCTACTCCTGTAATCTTATTTCAAGACATATACTAATTACATTTCTTGTAATGTATTTGTAACTACCATCTAATGTAATCCCAACTAACATAGTGCCATAATATGTGAAGCATATTCAAAAATTTCCGAGCAAAATGGACAATTTATGATAGGCACATTGTAAATGAAAAAAAAAATATTTTGGGAAGCTCATCAATTGCAAGATGATATCGAACCTTACGTGACGACAGCTAGTGATACTGAAAGCGATGAAGATGTAACGCAGAGTTGTATGTTTGAGTACCGCTGCTACGCTTAGCTACCTGACGAAGTTTAAATGTAAACAGGTCCAGGACCTTACTTCAAATTTTTAATGTACTTAGTATGTGATATTTTTCTTTAAGTTTGTAATTCTATTTTATGCTATGTATATATTGACAACATTTGCTCATTAATTGTTATGTCTTTTAAACAACATGTATATATTTGTATTACTCGCCATTTGTGATTTTGACTTGGCCGTCTTTGGCTGTGTTTATTTTATTGTTACATTGTTATCAATTTGTTATCGAAAAAATAAAATAAAATTGTATATTTATATTAATTTAATATTTTACTTAATTATGTATCCTTCATATTAAACGAGAAAAATTATCAGTAAAGAGGGTGAGAATAAATTGAAACACTGGAGAATTATTGTATAATTTATCGAATTCTCGAATTATATTAAATTAGATTATTTTTTGACTTACAAATTTAATTTAGAGGAACCAGAGTTTTTTCTCTAAGTAAAAGATTTTAAATTGGATGCATATCAATTGATTACTTATTAATGTATTCAATTAATTAAACATTTTATTGGTTTTGAGAAACATCAAGAAATAATCAGCATAATTTATTAAAAGTACAAGTAAGCGAAAAACAAACAATCCGCCTCTGGATTCTCCATCTTTGTCTAACACATTACTCTTATGGGATACATTTAGCAACACTGTATTGCTATCTCTGCCATACTGCCAGAACTTGTGATTTTGAGTATAACGCCATATAAGTCATAAGTAAGATATTAAATGTAGAGCATGGCTTCAACACAGAAGAGTGTTCCTGTGAATTAATCTTTTGATTTCTGTGTTTGAATATTTTAGATTTTTATTTGTATATTTTAAATAAAATGGACACCGGATTGTTCGTATACATTTATGTTTATAAGTCTAGATATGGCGGATGGTCTTGTGCTGGCCACATCAGATTTTTAAATGGGTTCTTGTGCACCGACAAAAAGCATAAGTAGCCTTATCAGTAAGCTACATTTTCCGCTTATTATTAATTAATTATCTTAATTTGTTGAGCCGAGAACTCAAGTTAAGTATATCTCGAAGGACGATATTCTGTAATATGGACTTTACATAAATATGTTTCTGACAATACAATAAACAAGTTAAGTAAATCTCGAAAGACGATACTCTGTAATATGGAGTTTACATAAATATGTTTCTGACAATATACAATAAAATATGCAGTCTATTTCTTTTGGGTATTCATTTAAATTAAATTTTAATTAAAACTAATGGCAATAAATAATTTCATGCTCTAATTAAACATTTTTGTCTGCTAGAAAATCAAAAGAATTCCGATCAAACAAATAAAGCTCATTTCTTGATTCTTAAAGAAACTCACACTATTGTAGCATGTCATTAACTATGAAGAAGTTAGAAGTAATCCTAGTCGCTAAAAACATGTAAACAAGTCTGTTGTGCTATGCGATGCCTTAATTAGCATCTAATTACTAACAAGTACGATGTAATTGTACACTACGGGCTCTAGACATGCTACTGAATACAGCTATTTGTTTATTTATCACCCTAAGGCCGTCGTCTGATCATTACGCCCTATAAGATACATTAAGTAATTATTCCGAATTATTTTTACTTGAATTATGTTAAATAAAATACTTTAATGCTGACGCAAATTAAGCAGTATTGTTGTTAAAATATGTTAAGTAGGGCGGACGCAATTTAAAACATCTGATGTGGCCAGCGCACAAGACCTCCCATCATACATCCTCTATTCTTTTTACGGATCTAGGAAGATTCTTCGAAAGCAAATTCTTCGAAGGAAAATTCTTCGAAGGAAAGTTCTTCGAAAAGCAATTCTTCGATAGGAAAATTCTTCGAAAGGAAAATTCTTCGAATAGCAATTCTTCGAAAGGAAAATTCTTCGAAAATAAAAGATATTAAACAACACTAAGTATAGTTCATCGCGAGGATACTTAATCGCCAAAAAATTAATTTCAGTCATACCTACCTAATTCATGACCTATAAATTCTTCGTTGCAGACCAATAAATCACAATTTCACAATATTCACTCTAATAATTGAACTGTACTAAATAAAGACCCTAATACCCTTCTTGAGTCCCACATACTCGGTTTTGGTAGAAACTCTGATTGAACTGAACTAAATAAAGAACCCTTTAGCCTTCTTGAGTCCCACATACTCGGTTTTGGTGCAAACTCTGATTGAACTGAACTAAATAAAAAACCTCTTACCCTTCTTGAGTCCCACATACTCGGTTTTAGTACAAACTCTGATTGAACTGAACTAAATAAAGAACCTCTTGCCCTTCTTGAGTCCCACATACTCGGTTTTAGTACAAACTCTGATTGAACTGATCTAAATAAAGAACCTCTTACCCTTCCTGAGTCCCACATACAACAAAGAGATTCTAACATTAATATGGAAATTAACAATAATTTAATCAAAATAATTACCTACATTTTTATTTAGAAAATCAGTTTATCCTTAGGTTATGTTTCGTAGTTAACAAAAAATATAATATCTTTTATTTTCGAAGAATTTTCCTTTCGAAGAATTGCTATTCGAAGAATTTTCCTTTCGAAGAATTTTCCTTTCGAAGAATTGCTTTTCGAAGAACTTTCCTTCGAAGAATTTTCCTTCGAAGAATTTGCTTTCGAAGAATCTTCCGGATACCTCTTTTTACTTATACAAATATTTTAATTAGGTACTACTACTCACAAATATATTTTACTCAGAAGAATTATATTTATATTATTATTATTATTATTATTATCATAAGTATATACTTTAATTATTCTTAATACCAGAAATAGAAAAATTTATAAAATACCGATTGTAGACACAGAAGTATAATAAATATAATATTTCATTTAAAATTAAAAAAATTATCTTAAATTAATTATTTATCAAAATATTTAAATAAAAGTACTACTTCCGGTTTGTAGATTGAAACCAAAATTATATTGGGTTATTAAGATTTGTATTATATTTAACTCAAAACCTGCTCAAGCTATTAACTTCTTTGCATAGATTTTAGATAATCTTTATTTGACTAATTTCTCAAACGGTTCCGAAGGTATGATGATGATAATTATATATACCAAAAAATTATTTCTGTAAATTGTAAAGCATAACAACGTGGAGTTATAACTTCACTACATTTTATTTTGTATACAGTGTATTAACTTAATATACGGCAAAATATATTCATTCATAAAAGAGAACTTCCTGCATCGGGTCGGGTGCGGGAATAATAATCCGGAAACTTGCGAGTTGCGGATCGGGTGCGGGTTTAATGTTAGCGGTTCTTAAAAAAGTAGACCGCACAAGACTCTTCTGCACTGAGCCACATCAATGTTAAATATAAAATATCAAAACCAAACTCAGAAACTGATTTATAACATGCGCTCTTGCTTTGATTTGATAACAAGAGACAAGTGTTTGGCTTGCTCCTAAACGTAAAACCAAAACCGTAGTTTACATTTAGTATAGATATTAATAAACAATAATTGTCTACATATATTTTCTTTGTACATACTGTGTAAATTATTATATTCACGCGAACGAAGTCGCGGGCATAGCTGATAAAACATAAAGCAAAAGAGTTGGTTCATTTAAAACGAGGGAAGCAAATTCAGATTGAGAAGCATACTTTCTCTCCCCTAAATAGATCTAACGACGTCTCAGATATAAGCGATTTTATCGCCTTTCTGGCAGTTATTTATCCGTGTAGGTGGTAAGTAAGAAATAAGCTACTCGCTCTGAAATTTATTTAATGCGTCTTTAAGATTAGAGCTTTGAAACCTGCCTTTCTTACGCACTGAGTCGAGAAATAAATGAAACTATGAACGTTTTTAAAGAGCGTCTTAAACGTTTCATGTCTTGCTAGAAGCTTGAAATATTTTAGATGCTGTTGAAACAATAAACTTGTCTGCAATATTACTTTCTGAATTGTTTATGCTACCAAGATAATATGAAATGTAATCATCAAGTAAGTTATAATCAGGAAGATACTCCATTAGATGCCATCGCTCAGGCGGCTCATATGACAGGGAAAAGTTTTTATCAAATTTTCATTTTGAAACAGAATTTATCCTAATCGCTCACCTCCCATAACACATGAGGTCGAGCACCAAGCAGGAACGTTTGGTAGAAGGTATAAAGTTGTAAAAGTAAAGGGGTAATTAACACCCCACGCCTAAGCCTTGATAAAAATTAAAAATCAATATTAATCCTGTGCTTTGATATTTATTTTTGCATAAAATTAATGTAAAACATGCAGCTTCACATCTTTTTAAAAAATCGGATGTGGCCAGCAAAAATTTACTACCGGTTTTTAATATTACCAGATAAAGACAATTTTTTTTATAAAGTAAGTTGCAAATAACTTTTTCCCTTATTCTTAAATACTATATTTTTATCCAAATTTATAGAATTTTTTGACAATTAATCCTTTCAATCTTCAAAAAATAAAGACTGTAATTTTTTTCAGGTTAATTAGATTTTGTTTCATTTTTTTACATATACAGGCTGTAACAGAAATAAGTGCTTTAAATTTAACCAGTAATGTAACTCGTCGTGAGGAACAATGTTCCGTAAATTTTTTTTTAGAAATCGCATTTTTAAAAAGCATTTTTTCAACCCCGTAAATTAACGAGTCGTTCCACATAATTATTTACTTCAGTAGCATTACCCATGAAATCATTGTTATTGTCAATTGATTGTTGTGTCACTTGTTCCAATTAAGTTTTGACATAAGTAATATTTTGGTAATAAATCAGATATTACAAATAAAAATCTTTCAAAATGCCTGCGTCTACAAATAACGAATATACAGACATTGTGTTGACCTATGGTGAAGCTCTGGGAAACGGTGCTCAAGCCCAACGAATTTACATGGAACGTTTTCCAAATCGTCGTGTGCCTCATGTGCGCACATTTGTAAATGTTGTACAACATCTCCGTGATTATGGATCGTATATAATCCTGCAGCTCAAGATCATGGTAGGGAACGTCATCATCACATTGAACATGTTGAAGAGGCTATTTTGGATGGCATTGAAGCTCAGCCTGGAACCAGTACACGGAGACTATCATCACAACACGGAGTATCACATACGACAGTTTGGAGGATTTTAAAAGAACAACATCTACATCCATACCATGTACAAAAAGTACAACATTTATTACATATAGATCCACCTCGTAGACGTCAATTTGGTGAATGGGCTATTGGTAAAATACAAGAGCAGCAACATTTTTTATCACTTGTATTGTCAACTGATGAGGCGGGATTTACAAGAGAAGGTATTTTCAACACACAACACACTCATTTGGACAAACGAAAACCCGCACGCTATCAAGGAAAACAACTACCAGCAGCGATTTTCTTTAAATGTTTGGGCAGGAATCATAGGTGGACGACTCATTGGTCCTCATATAATGCCGCAGCGTTTAAATGGACAAGAATACCTGCATTTTTTAGATACTATGCTTTTCGACTTACTTGAGGATTTGCCGCTAGCAATTCTTGGAAATATGTGGTTTATGCATGATGGTGCTCCTTGTCATAATGCACTCATTGTACGAGACTGACTGAACGATGGATAGGACGAGGCGGCCCTGTTCCGTGGCCTGCAAGATCGCCAGACTTGAATCCGTGCGGCTTTTTTTTGTGGGGATACATGAAGGACTTGGTGTACTCAGCTCCAATTAATTCAATTCAAGTTTTAGAAGAAAGAATAGAAAATGCAGCGACAATCATCCGTGACAACAGACAAGCGCTGGAGAGGGTTGTAGAATCGTTTCACCGACGCCTGCAGTGTTGTATTGACACAAACGGAGGCCATTTTGAACATTTATTATAATTATTTATTCTCTTCACTTTAACACAAAATACACTTGAAAACAGTACAACCTTTAACACATTTTTATCTTTCTTCGTCATATTTAATTTCCCAAGTCCCTTCACTCATCACTCACACGCACACGAATCAGCTGATTGCAGCTTGCAGCATTGCGCAATGCGCACAACAAAAATTACTGCGCAACAAATAACAGGCAGTTCCAGCACTATCACTGCGCAGAATAACAAGAACAGCGCAGCATAAATTAAATTAATAGTGAACATGTGTTTTTGTTTTGACAATCGGTAATTGTTGTTTTTTAATTTGATTGTTGATGTGTTCCATAGGCGGGTAATCAAATTTGTGACAAATCTTTGAAGAATTTTAACTCAAAAACTAGAAGAAAAAATTGATTACGGTACATTATTTCTCTCGTCGAAGGACATTACAGGTTAAAATTAAAGCACTTATTTCTGTTACACCCTGTATTTATGATTCTTAAATTTGAACGAATATTTTTAAGTTAATTAACTGTAATTACTACTTTCTAATAAAACATGAAATCAAAATCGGAACCTGACCTGCTTTTTTCAAAACCTGTTACCTGTTAATTGCAAGAACAAATTACACCCTCATCACTCAAAAAATTCTATTTTTGAGTTATGTTGGGATTATATTTCGAATTATGACACTCTTGGTGATCAAATATTTATCATTTCATTAAAAATAAAACTATCATATTTTATAAAAATTGGAATAGTCGACTTTGTAATGATGTAATGAATAATGTAATTAATCGGGGATGCAGTCAGAAGATATTTATTAACAACTAAAAAACCGACGTTTTGACACATCCTTGTGTCCTGCTCAGGGTAAATTGGTAGTTAATTAATTATGTAAATAATTTTACATAATAATGTTACAAAACAAAATTTTAATTCTACAGATAACTTTGTAGATTGGTCAATGGTTTATAAATTTTCATATCTCATGAAAAAAAAATCTGCTGTGGCCACCACACGACCTTTCGCCTAATTCTGCTTATTCTGCTAATCTAATAAATAGTTTTACTTACATTTTAATAGTTTCATGTTCATGTAATATGTAAACGATAATGTAAACCAATATGCAAGCAAAAGATGTCAACTGTACTGTCACTGTCATAATAATTCAAATTTTATGTAGAAACAAATTTTATATCATGGACAACAAGATACTGGAATTTCAAAAAAATAGAATATTAATTGTACTTTATTTTATTGTTAAATACTTCCAGATTCAGCAATTTGTATTTATAATTAACTGTACACATAGATAATCACAATTTCTTTTATTTTTAATTGCAAAAATTGTCATAAATAAATAATATAGGTACCAATATATTTAAGGAAAACTTTTCCAAACTTCTAAAAGTACTACTTCCGGTTTGCGGATTTCTAACAAAATCTTATCCGGTGTTAAGATACTTATTAAAACCTTAAATATGAAATTTGGTTATAAACGGTTTGATACTTTTTAAGTTATCGTGGACGAAAAATCGTCGGTTCATACAAACGCACACACACACACACACACACACAGACATCATCGTGAAAATAGTAAATTCGTATTCTAGAGACCCTGAAACGTGCTTATGCACCAAAAACTCATACTCGAAAATTTTGACCCATTACAATACCTCTCTTATAGAATATGAGGCGAGAGGTAAAAAACAGTTAAAACCACAATGTATTATACATCGTGGTTAAAACCAAACCAACGTCTTTATCATTTTTAAATTTATTAATCATTGACCAATGTACTAAGTTATCTGTGGAATTAAAATTTTGTTTTGTAACAATATAAGTTGAAATTATTTACATCATTAATTAACTACTAATTTACCCTGATGAATACACAAACGTCGGTTTTTTAGTTAATATATATATTCTGACTGTATTCCCGATTAATTACATCCTTCATCGTCATATATTACGTTGTGTCATTTTTTGTGAAACTAATTTTTTCTAATATATAGTACTCATACGGAATATTAAAAATATCACAAGTCAAAATATAAATTTTTAATAATATTTTAAAGGAGTTGTAAATAATTCACATACAATTTAATGTTTCAATATAATACTTAATCGTATCAACTGTTATTACCTTTTAATATGCAACATTTATTGATAATAAATTATAAACAACATAATACGTTATGTTACTGATAATACGTTAGATACTTATAATTCATTAGTTACGGACTTAATACGTTAGATACAACTATAATAACATCAAAACCTTCCATAATATGCGAACTGTCTTCTAATTGACATATAAAAAAATTGTTGATTTGTTTTAACATCGCTATCGTTGATGATACGATTAAGCTTTGAATATAACGCGAACAAACATGGCCTCCTTTAGTTACAGGTCGGAGCATGTATTAAATGGCAACCGAGCGAGCGGGCTGCCTGCGCACAGATTGTCTGCTGGCGCTACTGCTCGTATATGTATTCCGCCCTTCGTTGTTTTAGTTTTGTTGTTAATATTTATTTAATTAATTAATATGCCTGCAAAGTGTTGTGTTCTCGCTTGCACAAGTAATTATAAGAGTTTAAATGCTGAATCGCATATGCTGTCAGTAGTCCGGTCGTCCCTCTAACGTCACTAGAATTAGCGGCAACACTGTCTATGCTCCGACCTATAACTAAAGGAGGCCATGGAACAACGCGAATATATACGATTTAAGCCCTCTTGGATGTTCAAAGAGACTCGGTTTCACCTCGTCGCTTAGCAACATCCTCGGTATTATAAATCGCATAATCTTCTTGTTATATTAATAGCTATAATATTGTTATTTGGTCGATAGTTCTGAATTAATTTGAGATAGTTCCCATTTTACACATAATACTCGCATGCTAAAATGGTTTTCTTTGATTTCCCAGTTTTATATTTTTTTAGTATGTCACTTTTGAAGGAACGATGCGAAATATGAAATTCGGAAACTGAACCGTTATTTTGTGCGGTTCGAGTCCTTGTTACACACTTACAAGTTAAATCCTTATCCTATTGGTTTTCACAAATATACATACAGGACGTTTCATAACTTCAGGTACATACGTTAAGGGTATGTTGTTTGATATGCTGATTGCGAATCAAAAAGAATTTTTTTTAATCGCAAAATTAATTTCCATGTTTCCCAGTCAAAAAATTTTCGTTGCCACTGCCACTGGATTATTGTTTCATTAAAAATAATTAAATTTTGTTTATTTTACTAGTATTATGTAATTTAAGATATTGATTATCTACTTCTATTGTTTCATTGTTTGTTTTTAATAGAAAAACGAATTCAGTGCCGTAGTACAAATAATGCTGCAGGTAAATTACCCTTAATTTCTATTTCTATTTAAAAAATATTATTTTTGATTCGTAATCAGCATATCAAACAACATACACCTTTAACATATGTACTCGATGTTATGAAACACCTTGTATTAACCGTAATGGCGCAGTCGATATGATTGTGTTTTGTTAAGACTTCTAGTCACAACGATTTTCTCAACATGTGATGATTTTTTAACATTAGTTACAATAGAAATATTGTCATTTCATTGTTATAAATGATTATAAGTGATATAATTGTTTGTCTAGTAAAAATAAGAAGTCATCTCAACCTATACCTATTTTAAATATATATTTTATCAGACTTCAGTTCATCCAATTAAAGGGCAACTCTCTTTCTCCATAGCTTCTTGAGTAACTGCAACAGCTTTGTCGATATCTTGCAATTATAGTTCTCTTCTCGTAATGTCTGCAATAGCGTAATGCAGCCTCCAGCCGTCCTATCGTAAAAAATGGTTAAAATTTTTCTGGCAGGTAACAAATTGAACGTAGGCGGCGGCGTTGTCGGCGGCGACGGTGGCGGTGGCAGAACGCTTGGTCAGCACGGCGTTACGCCATGTCGATAAATCATCTTATGCCACGAGAACTTTTCTCCAAGCGGACATGTCCAGACTACCGTAGGTTAGCGTTAGCGGCCAGTCTGTGTGCATGTATGGATGTATATGGAGATATATGGGGTATGGACGAGAAATCACCACCGAATAGGAATTACACCGAGAAAAATCATACTGTGTGACGAGGAAAATACTTTCATACAAACTACTTTCGGAAGAAATAACCAAAAAGACCAAAATAATATTATTTAAATAATTGTATTCTTAAATAAACGTTTACTGAAACTAATGATAATTTTATGACTCAAAGGCGCAAATGAATGTCGTATACAGGTTGGTGGAGGTGAAATGCGAACATAGGGAATTATATGACAATGGAGTTATCATGCTAGGCATCTTGATATACATGGAATAAGTACTGTAAATGTCAAAGTAGCTGTCATATTATTGAAATTTTTATTTTCTTTAAAATATTTTCTTTGCATAATAATGTATGTGTACGAGCAGAACGAGAAAGTTTACATGCACTTTTAGATTTTATTATTGATTACTCTTTTTGCCATACAAATTCACATTACTTCGTTTTGTGACACTACTACATAATATATCAAGATACCTGGCATGAAAGTTCGATTGTCATGTATGTTCCCTATGTTCGCATTTCACCTCCACCAACTTGTATATCGATCACGCCTTTTACATATATTGTGAGTCATTGATATAGCCATCAACTCACGGATGCAAACGGTTGTTAGAGGAGATACACCACATAGGGATCTTTAAGCAGTTAAACTGGTATACGTATGACTGACTGAATTCAAACAACGAACCTCTGCCTCCATGTGCCAAAGATCAAAAATTTATAATAACACAAATTAACTACAATTCCAACAAATAATAACAAAAATAAATAACCTAATTTACACCGTAAATGTTTGTTACTTGGAGCCACAACTGCCAATGTTTGCACATGAAATGGATAAAAAAGCATTAACATGGTTCACAAATATCTTTATAAATTAAACTTTGAATTATCAGATAATTGACCTTAAATGAAAAAAAAAAATCGCCCGCAGCGCGTTTCCTTTTCTTTTTATTACACTCCTGGTCCAATATTGAGCAGGGGTGAAAAACCTCAGTACTAATCAATCCTTTTACTACTAATATACAAATATAATTATATATATATATATATATATATATATATATATATATATATATATATATATATATATATGTGTAACAAATAATGTTACACAACCATGGACATCAAGATACTGAAGTTTCTTACTCCAAATTATAAATAATACTATAATTTCGAAAGTTCTATGATAGAACAATTTATAAAATGCTAAAAATTGTAGATAATTATTAAACTTTCATTTTAAATAAAAAATATTGCAATAAATTAAATATTCATCAAATTATGTAAGAAAAGTAAAACTTCCGATTTTAGGATTGCTTATAAAACTAACTGGATTCTTAAGACTTGTATTAAAACGTTAAATATAAAATTTGGTTAGAAATAGAAATCGTTTAGCCGCTTTAGTGTTTTCTTCACACCATTTTCTTGACCTTAAATGTTATAAAATCTTATCTATCTTTAGTTACCTACATAGTCTTTGTTAGTTTAAACTACATGATGTAGTAATAATCCCCCAATTTCGCCGTAAAATCAAAAAGAGCTCGGAACTCCGGGTTTTTAATCCCGACATAAAACAATGCCTTACGTTGGTCGGTCGTTAATATCGATTTGTTCACTTTCTGGGTCCAGTTTGGGATTCGAAATCGGCGGACACTGGACATTACACCGTGCTCACTCGCACTAATCTTATCAGGACAATATTTTAACTGCGCGCCCGTCGAGGAAATGGCGGACTACTCTGATTAATAAGGAATGCCAGAGATTTGGGGAGTGTGATCGGAATCGAAAGCCAAGAGATATATATTTTATTGATGCCTATAAGTGCCGCTTTGATGGATAAATTATTGTAACATTATATTATGTTTAAATGTTTAGAATCAAAATATCAAAGGGATTACGAATCAGACAAATACTGCATTAGCAAATACTGTTACGTTTTCCATTAAAAAGTACAGAAATTATCTTTAGTGGTTGTTCTAGTTTTGTCATAATATTTAGAAAATTAGTGGATTTATAAAATCTACGGTACATACGTATGTATAAAATTGTTTCACCTATATATTCTATCCGCGAAATTAATTCAGGAGAAGTGATAAGTTTATTATTTGATGTTGTGTAGAGTATGTTTTATCTCTAACATTTTAAAGAGGATGTGTAGTAAAGCCTGGTGTACTAACCGAGAGGATTTTAGGTTGGCAGGTCTACTAATACTTTGCGAGGAACGTTTGAGATTTTAAGTGAAACTCAGAAGTTGCAGTAACCCAGGTTTATTATCATATATACTAAAAGGCATAGTGTGGTGGAAGATTCATCACCTTAGCAACTATACGTTTTTTTGCTCTAAAATTTGTATGGTTTGGACGATTTTAATGAAACTTTTTTTATACGATAAAGGGTTATTTTATCTAGTGATTTTTCTATATTTTATTGTTGTAGGGAGCACAGTTTGCGTGAGAAATAATAAAAACTCACTGTTTTTTCACTCCTTAGCAACGGGCATTATACTTTATTCGATTGTTTTTTTCATTTGACATATAGGTAGAGGATGAATTTGACTATATTTCTATGCATGTTTCAACCCCATATTGGGTATATTAAGAAAGTTATTAAGAAAAAACCGAAAAATGCACGGAACGCAAATGGGAGTATGCCATGGAATTTTTGTTTTCTTTTTGATAAAAATATTTTTTAGTCTAGTGTCAGATTTGACGTTTCCATTTTGAAATTTTACTTGGATTTATCTTTCATATTTGATAAGGTACAAATATTTTGAAAATTTTATTGAGTATTTAAAGATGGAGCACGCATTATATTTACATGTTTTTGTATAAATTTGTAATATTTTGTTTGAATATTTTTATTCAATTTAATAATGTATTGTGAAGTTGCATCATGTTGTTATTTATTACTGTCCTATTTATAGTATATTTTGACCCAAATGTAAATGTTCAATTAAAATTATATCAAATTTCCGTGGATAATACTATGTATAATTCCCAGTATTTTAAATTTAACAAAAGTATTAAAATAGGAGTCCCATAATCGGGATTCTTAATTGTACTTGAGTTTGGGTTAAGTTTGAATTTGGCCTGCTCAAGCCGCCCTACTGGGTATTGTATCCTGGATACGCCAGGCCCACCCGGACAGAGGATTAGGGGACAGCACACTAACAACCGGACAAGCACGAGACACGGCGCGGACTTATAGACGATCTAGATTGTTATTACACTACTTGTATAAATCTGTTTTTACATAAGTATGTATAATATTAATTAGCACCTAGGTGTATAAAATGGTTTCAATGATCGGCATTTGTTTTAAATTTAACAACCAGGTGAGCACTAACTTTATAAAATTGTTGAAAATGGCAGCCAACGATTTTCGTTTGTTTTTATCTAAAAATTATTGAATCAAATCGAGGTTTATATCAAATCAAAGGGATAAATAGAGGCCAGCTAATTAATAAAAATACTTAAAATGGTGACCGACGATTGGCATTTGTTTTTATCAAAAACAATATAAAAGTATACTATCGAGTATGATGTTAAATTAAAGAGCTACATAAGGGCTAATTAATTAATTAAATTATTTAAAATAATGGCGGAAGATTGCCATTTGTTTTTATAAAAAATGTCAGAATCCTATTGTGCATGATATCAAATTAAATGTCTTGATGAGGGCTGATACAAAAGATTGTTCAAAATGGAGACCGACGATCGTCATTTGTTTATATCATAATTGTTAAAATCATATTGATTTTGATATCAAAGTAAAAGCCACTAAAATTTATATTGAAGAAGGAAGATAAATAATTTGAAGTTGTAATTAAATAATTATAATTTCATCATAAGAAAAGATTACAATTTTTTTTGGTAGAGCATAAATGTTAAAATTGTTATAATTGAAGCACGAAGTGCCGAATCCTTCCACATTCAGGGTCCGCGGAGATTGAGCCCGCGAAGCGGGCGAACCTCCCTTGTCGCGCGGCAGCGCGACCTAGCCGAAAGCCCGCGTAGCGGGGCCTGACGCTAGTCTTATATACTAAAAGGCTTAGAGTTGTTGATTTTTTCGTCAAACTAGCAACGCATTTAGAACTGCACAACGTTATGAACGAATTATCCGATTTTCATGATTTTTTTACGAGGTGATAGAGGGTGTCGAAACGCAAAAACCTTTTTATAGTTCAATTGTTTTTGATTTTCTTTTGTTTGAGAAAAATGCCAAAAACTGACTTTTTGATTTTCGTTAATAACAAATGAATGGTTTAATCTATCGATTTAAAAATTGGTATACATAGTAAGGGATTAATTGGGAGTCCATGCGACCAGGTCTCAATGTTCCAGATATAATAGTTTTTTAGTTATTAATGAAAAACTGAGATTTCATCAGTGAATCAGTGCTTTGAATACTCAAATGTTCAACAACTGACTGTTGAATAAAAAACAATGCTACATTGTGTCAAACTGACGTTTACAATTCGAGATTTCAAATGCACTTTTCTTAATTAATATAATTAATAGAAGAAATTTGTTAATTATTACAGAAAAAGACGTCAGAAGTTTTAGTACATTCAGGGTAAAAATTGTTAACATATTTGGGAAAAAAAACAATGCTATGTTCTGTCAAACTGACGTTTACAGTGTACAATTCGATATTTCAGATGCATATATCTTACGTTATATTAGTAATAGAAGCAATTTGTAAATTATATTAAGTAATAATCGAAAGAATCATTTTTTTGTATTTTTATCAATATTCGTATTTTTAAAAATATTTATTTTATTTTGACAGTTGTATCAGATACAGTCCAAACAAAAGAAGTGAGCACTAACTTTATAAAATTGTTGAAAATGGCGACCAACAATAATTTGTTTTTATTAAAAAATCATATCGAGTTTGATATCAAATTCAGGGGCTAGATAAGGGCTACCTAATTAATAAAATTATTTAAAATGGTGGCCGACGATTATCATTTATTTTTTTAAAAACAATATAGAATTATATCAAGATAGATATCAAATAAAGGGCTGAAAATGGGCTACCTAATTAATAAAATAATTTAAATCGGTCAGGTGAGCACTACTTTATAAAATTGTTGAAAATGGCGACCAAGGATTGTCATTTGTTTTTAACAAAAAATCATATCGAGTTTGATATCAAATTCAAGGGCTAGATAAGGGCTACCTAATTAATAAAATTATTTAAAATGGTGGCCGACGTTTGTCATTTATTTTTTTTAAAACAATATAGAATTATATCAAATTTGATATCAAATTAAAGGGTTGAAAATGGGCTACCTCATTAATAAAATAATATAAATGAATCAGGTGAGCACAACTTTATAAAATTGTTGAAAATGGCGACCAACGATTGTCATTTGTTTCTATCAAAAAATCATGTCGTTTGATATCAAATTCAAGGGCTGGATAAGGGCTACCTAATTAATAAAATTATTTAAAATGGTGGCCGACGATCGTCATTTATTTTTATCAAAAATAATATAGAATTATATCAGTTTGATATCAAATTAAAGGGCTGACCATGGGCTACCTAATTAATAAAATAATTTAAATCGGTCAGGTGAGCACTACTTTATAAAATTGTTGAAAATGGCGACCGATTGTCATTTGTTTTTATCAAAAAATTATTAAATCAAATCGAATTTGATTAAAAATTAAAGGGTTTAAATTAAAGGGTTGAAAAATAAATGCTACCTTATTAATAAAGTTATTTAAAATGGTGGCAGACGATTAACAATTGTTTTCAATTTTAAAAAAACAATTCGAGTTTGATGTCAAATTGAAGAGCTAGATGAGGGCTAATTAATAAAATTATTTAAAATGGTGGCCGACGATTGTCTTTTGTTTTTTAAATTATATGTTAGAATCATTCCTATTCAGTATAATATCAAATTAAATATCTTGATAAAAGAGCTAATACAAGATTGTTCAAAATGGAGACCGCCGATCGTCATTTGTTTATATCTTAAAATTGTAAAAAAGTAAAGGTCTTGATCTTGCTGATGAGGAGTGATATACACAAGAAGTGATAAATATGATAGTGGGTGATTATGATTAGCTTCTGTTTTTTTCCTTTCAAAATAGTAAAATCATTTCAAGTTTGTTATATCAAATATAAGGTTTTGATAAGGTACCTACAATACAATATTGTTTAAGATGACGTTCGACAATAGTCTATTGTTTTTAGTTGGATAACCAGGATACCTATTTATTTTTAATGCCTTTACTAAAATTTATATTGAAGAAGGCGGAAGATGAATAATTTGAAATTGTAATTAAATATTTTTTTTCGTTAGAGTCTAAATGGTTAAATCGTTATAATTGAGGCACGAAGTGCCGAATCCTTCCATATTCAGAGTCCGCGGAGCTTGAGCCCGCGAAGCGGGCGAATCCCCCTTGTCGCGCGGCAGCGCGACCTAGCTGAAGGCCCGCGTAGCGGGGCCTGACGCTAGTATATACTAAAAGGCATAGTGTGGTGGAAGATTCATCACCTTAGCAACTATACGTTTTTTTGCTCTAAAATTTGTATGGTTTGTACAATAACTTTTTTTATACGATAAAGGGTTATTTTATCTAGTGATTTTTCTATATTTTATTGTTGTAGGGAGCACAGTTTGCGTGAGAAATAATAAAAACTCACTGTTTTTTCACTCCTTAGCAACGGGCATTATACTTTATTCGATTGTTTTTTTCATTTGACATATCGGTATTTGACTATATTTCTATGCATGTTTCAACCCCATATTGGGTATATTAAGAAAGTTATTAAGAAAAAACCGAAAAATGCACGGAACGCAAATGGGAGTATGCCATGGAATTTTTGTTTTCTTTTTATTAAAATAATTTTTTAATCTAGTGTCAGATTTGACGTTTCCAATTTGAAATTTTATTTGGATTTATCTTACATATTGATAAGGTAGAAGTATTTTGAAAATTTTATTGAGTATTTAAAGATGGAGCACGCATTATGTTTACATGCTTTTGTATAAATTTGAAATATATTTTTTGAAAATTTTTATTCAATTTAATAATGCATTGTGAAGTTGCATCATGTTGTTATTTATTACTGCACTGTTTATAGTATATTTTGACCCAAATGTAAATGTTCAATTAAAATTATACCTATCAAATTTCCGTTGATACTTGATAATACTATGTATAATGCTCAGTATTTTTAATTTAACAAACGTGTTAAAAATGGATAATCGGGATTTGTACTTGAGTTTGGGTTAAATTTGAATTTGCCTTGCTCAAGCCGCCCTACTGGGAATTGTATCCTAGATACGCCAGGCCCACCCGGGCAGAGGTTCAGGGGACAGCACACTAACAACCAGACAAGCACGAGACACTGCGCGGATCTAGATTGTAATTGCTCTTGTATAAATCTGTTTTTACATAACTATGTATGGTATTAATTAGCACCGAGGGATACAAAATTGATCGGCATTTGTTTTAAATTTAACAACTAGGTGAGCACTAACTTTATAAAATTATTGAAAATGGCGGCCAACGATGGTCAATTGTTTTTATCAAAAAATTATATAATCATATCGAGTTTGATATCAAATTCTAGGGCTGGATAAGGGCTATCTAATTAATAAAATTATTTAAAATGGTGGCCGCAGATTAGATTTTGTTTTTACCAAAAACAATGTAGAATTATATTGAGTTTGTATCAGATTAAGTAATCTAAAACGGTCAGAGGTGAGCACTACTTTTCAAAATTGTTGAAAATGGCAGCAAACGATTTTCGTTTGTTTTTACAAAAAATTATTGAATCAAATCGAATTTGATATCAAATCAAAGGCTAAATAGAGGCTACTTAATTAATAAAATTACTTAAAATGGTGACCGGCAATTGGCATTATTTGTTTTGATCAAAAACAATATAAAATTATATCGGGTTTGATGTCAAATAAAAGAGCTAGATAAGGGTTAATTAATTAATAAAATTATTTAAAATGGTGACGGTGACGACTGCCATTTGTTTCTATAAAAATGTCAGAATCCTATTGAGTATGATATCAAATTAAATGTCTTGATGAGGGCCGATATAAGATTGTTCAAAATGGAGACCGACGATCGTCTTTTGTTTATATTATTATATTGATTTTGATATCAAAGTAAAGGTCTTCATGATGAGGACTGATATACACAATAAGTGATAAATATGAGAGTGGGTGATTAGCTTCTGTTTTTTGTCCATTCAAAAAAATAGAATAATTTCAAGTTTGATATCAAATTAAAGGTTTTGAAAAGATACAATATATTGTTCAAGATGACGTTCGAAAATCGTTTATGTTTTTAGTTGGATAACCAGGATATTTATTTTATGACACATATTATGTTATTTTGGAATATTTATTTATTTAAGTCTAAACTGGACTCTTGAGGTGTACACCTCAATAGCAATTTTTAATGTTTGTTAGTTAGTTATATAATATAATCAAGGTCGAAACGTCGCAATTGTTTTAATAAATAATTAAAGCCTGAAATCCAACAAAATAGGAAATTATTTTCACAACTATCTATTATGTTATTTTCTTTTAAAATTTTAATGGCTTAAATAAAAATTTTATATTGAAGAAGGAAGATGAATAATTTGAAGTTGTAATTAAATAATTATAATTTCATCATACAATTTTTTTCGGTAAATTCTAAATGTTAAAATCGTTATAATTGAGGCACGAAGTGCCGAATCGTTACACATTCAGGGCCCGCGGAGCTTGAGCCCGCGAAGCGGACGAAGCCCACTTGTCGCGCGGCGGCGCGACCTAGCCGGAGGCCCGCGTAGCGGGGCCTGACGCTAGTCTTATATACTAAAAGGCTTAATTAATATTTTCGTCTGCCTAACAACGGGTTTGCGTCCGGCCAACGTTATGAACGGATTATCCGATTTTAATGATTTTTTCACTAGACGATAGAGGTCATCGAGACGCACATTTTTATATATCATTCAATTGTTTTTGATTTTTTTTTGTTTGAGAAAAATGCGAAAAACTGACTTTTTGTTTTTCGTTAATAACAAATGTATGGTTTAAGCTATCGATTTAAAAATTGGTATATATAGTAAGCAACTAATAAGGAGTTCATGCGACCAGGTTTCAATGTTCTACACAGTATAGTTTTTGACTTATTAATTAAAAACTATACTTCAACAGTGGATCAGAGATTGTATAAACAAAAGTTCGACAAATGACTATTGACGGTTGAATATCGATACATCTGTCAAACTGACGTTTACAATTCGACATTTAAAATGCATTTATCTAAAGTAATATAATTAATTTTTTAATTATATTGAGTTATAATAGTGGGATCGTAAATGTTTTTAATATTTTCATCAATTTTAATAATATTATAAAGAAAAATTATTTTATTTTGACAGTCATTACAAAGTACAGTCGCAGAAATAGACGTCAAAAGTTTTCGTACATTCAGGGTAAAAATTGTTAACACATTTGAAAAAAAACAATGCTATGTTCTGTCAAAACTGACGTTTACTGTTTACAATTCGATATTTCAGATGCATGTATCTTAAGATATATTAGTAATAGAATCAATTTGTAAATTATATTAAGTAATAATCGAAAGAACAATTTTTGTATTTTTATCAATATTAGTATTTTTTAAAATTTTATTTTATTTTGACATTTCAAGTACAGTCCCAACAAAAGATCTCAGAAGTTTAGGTACATTCAAAGAAAAAATTATTAACATTATTTTTAAAATAAAAAAGCAAAAAAGGAACATTTTCCCCGGAAAGTATCACAAATTAATGGAGTTTGATGCTAAAATAAAAATAAAGGATTAGAGGAACACTAGGTACTTTATAAAACTGTTAAAATTGAAGGTCGACAATCTGCATTAACAAAAAATTATATAGAAAAATATCGAGTTTGATATTACATTAAACTACCAACTAACTTTATAAAATTGTTGAAAATTACGACTAACAATTGTCATTTGTTTTTATTAAAATATCATATCGAGTTTGATATCAAATTAAAGAGCTGGATAGGCCTACCTAATTAATAAAATTATTTAAAATGGTGGCCGACGATAGTCATTTATTTTTATCAAAAACAATATAGAATTATATTAGTTTGATATCAAATTAAAGGGCTGGACATAGGCTACCTAATTAATAAAATAATTTAAATCGGTCAGGTGAATACTACTTTATAAAATTGTTGAAAATGGCGACGATTGTCATTTGTTTTTATCAAAAAATTATTAAATGAAATCGAATTTGATATCAAATTAAAGGGTTAAATAAAGGCAACTTCATTAATAAAATAATTTAAAATGGTGGCTGACGATTGGCATTTGTTTTTATTTTAAAAAAACAATATCAAGTTTGATGTCAAATCATAAAATTATTTAAAATGGTGGCAGACGATTGTCTTTTGTTTTTATAAAAATATGTTAGAAACATACCTAATTGAGTATGTCTTGATAAGAGGTGATACAAGATTGTTCAAAATGGAGACCGACGATCGTCATTTGTTTATATCTTAAAATTGTTAAAATCATATTGATTTTAATATCAAAGTAAAGTGAAAAGTGGTCTTGATGATGAGGAGTGATATACACAATAAGTGATAAATATGATAGTGGGTGATTAGCTTCTGTTTTTTTCCTTTCAAAATAATAGAATCATTATTTCAAGTTTGATATATCAATTTAAAGGTTTTGATAAGGTACATACAATATTGTTCAAGATGACGTTAGACAATCATCTTTTGTTTTTAGTTGGATAACCAGGATATTTATTTTATTATACATATTATGTTATTTTATTCTAAAATTTTAATGGCTTTACTAAAATTTATATTGAAGAAGGAAGATTAATAATTTGAAATTGTAATTAAATCGTTATAATTGAGGCACGAAGTGCCGAATCCTTCCATATTCAGAGTTAGCGGAGCTTGAGCCCGCGAAGCGGGCGAATCCCCCTTGTTGCGTAGTAGCGCCACCTAGCTGAAGGCCCGCGTAGTTCTATACTCAAATTTTTATGGCTTAACTAAAATTTATATTGAAGAAGGAAGAAAAATAATTTTAAATAATTACAATTTCATCATACAATTTTTTTCGCTAGAGTCTAAATGTTAAAATTGTTATAATTGAGACACGAAGTGCCGAATCGTCTTACATTCAGGGTCCGCGGAGCTTGAGCCCGCGAAGCGGGCGAATCCTCCCTGTCGCGCGGCAGCGCGACCTAGCCGAAGGCCCGCGTAGCGGGGCCTGACGCTAGTTAACTACTATTATACATTTATTACACAGGAGAGTCGATATATATATAATATATATATATATATATATATATATATATATATATATATATATATATATATATATATATATATATATATATATATATATATATATATATATATATATACAACTTACTATCATTGAAGCGTCCTTATATTGACAATTTTCCATCAACCGAGCGTCCGGCTCCAATGAAGCGTCCATATATGGACGCTCGATTGGTCACTATGTTAAATTGGCTCCTAGTACCATCTAGTAGTCATATTTAAAAATTTTGGTGGACGCCGAATTGATAGTGAATTATCATTTGCCGTATACATGCCGTATACTTTTAGTTCAGCCGAACGCTCACTCGTGGCGTTGCTGCGCTAGGCGTATAAGTATACTTTCATCCAATCTATCGCCTACCGAGCGTCCTCAAACTGGCAACACCGAAACGTATGTTTTCAAATGTTATGTTCGAAGTGTTCGTGTTCTCTTGATATTGGAGGATGAAGCAAAATATCAAAGTAGGTACGTAGTTTTCGTTTCGACTACGTGGTTCTGGTTATCAAGAACTTACATACTTAATTATAACAAACTTTTTTTTTCGTCACACGTGAACGCAAAGCACGCCGTTATTCCCTGTTTAAACTAAAGGGAGTAAACCACGCTTTTGCTCCCTAGGAGGCAAAAACGTGTTTTTCTTCTTCTAAACTGGAAGTGTTGGCGTGCTTCGCGTGCATTTAATAAAAAAAGATTTTTTTAATCGAGTCATAAATTATGTTCAAATTTGTTTGAACTATTAGGGTGGAGAGTTAAACATTAAGATCTACACCGTTTGCCCGATCCTCATGAAATTTTGCATGCAGATTTCTTTTTACCAGACTCAGATTTTAAGTTACCTATGTATTAATTTGATTGGACCATTAGAGGGTGAGGATTAATAATATAGAATCTCGACCATTTGTCCGATTCTCATGAAATTATGCACGCAGGTCTCTTTTAACTGAAGTCAGATTTTAAAGTACTTATGTTTAAATTCGATCATAAGGGGTGCGGATTATAAATCTATAGAATCTAGACCATTTGTACGATTCTCTAGAAATTTTGCAGGCTGGACTCTTTTTTACTATAGTCAGATTTTTAGGTATATTTGAAATTTATTGGGCTGTTATTGGGGGTAATCTCTATAGATCTAGACTGTTTGCCCGATTCTCACGAAATTTTGCATGTGCGTCTTTTTTGACTAGTCAGATTTCAAAGTATGTTTAAATTCGATCGAATCATTATAGGGAAAGACGAGGGATTAAACTAAAAAAATCGCTTTACAGTTGTAATTTTTTTTTTTTAACAAAACTCGGTAATATGTAGCAATCAACTAAAGTAAGAAAGATAGTTTTTATTTATCGGGTTATAAATTATATTTAAATTGAGGTATGAGGGGTAACCTCTAGATCAAGACCGTTTGTCCGATTTTCACATAATTTTACAAGCAGATATCTTTTGAAAAGAGCCTGATTTTAAGGTAAGTGTGATGTGACTTTGTTCGGGTCCAAATGACCGTAATAATTGTTTTTTTGCAACAATCCTCGGTATATACCATTGAAATAAAATAAGAAAGATTATTTTTCTGGTAGTTATATTATACATTCATGTACCTTATGCGCATTCGTAATATTAATATCCAAGCACAAGGAACATTCGAAATACTACCAGAAAAATTATCGACATAACTACGAGACTACGACTACTTATGGTATTAAAAGTGAGTCTTTTTTTTAAATTGGGTCATACATAATGTTTTATTCGATCGGACTATTATGGGGGTGGGGGTTAAATATCTATATCTAGAAGGTTTGTCCGATCTTTATGAAATTGAAATAAAATTGTATTGCTTTGACAGCAAATAAAGAAATAGATAATTAATGAAACCTTATTTAGTAAATAGATAATAGATATTTATGTAACAAGTAAGGAAACAAAAGTTGTTACCTTACGTATGTGAAATTTGTACCACGAGGCGTGGCCGAGTTCTGTAAACATAACTAAGGTAACTACCGAGATTCCTTACTTGTTGCTTTATATACTTTAATATAGAATAAATGGAATTTTTGTTTGAAATTATGAAATTTTGTCATTTAATGTCTTACAAATTATGACATGAAACTAAAACACCCAAATTAGGTTATCTACAAACCACATTTTTATTCGAATTTTTTAAAGATTTAAACAGCATAAAATATGCGATTGCAAGTTAAAAACATTTTATATTGAAGTTTCTTTACAATGTGATCTATAATTTTTAAAATAAATGTAGTTTTATATGTGTACTTTTTATTTTTAAAAAAAGAGTAAAATAAAAACCATTGCATGAAGTAATTAAATTAATTTCCTAGCGCAAAATTGAGAAATAAATTGTCTATAACCAAACGAAATTAAGACAATAATATTTACCTATTTTTAAAAACCCAATAAACACTGCTTGATATAAGTAGGTACTGTAATGTCCTAATGTCATTTGATTAATTTTCTATTATTTTTCTGTATAATGAGTAGTAGTAGATTTTAAATAGGTAAATTACAGTCGTGTCGAGCATTATTTTTCTTCCAAATAAAATTTCTGTTTCACATTTTTACTTCCTTGTACGGAGTAATAAGGAAGTATTGTAATCGCGAAAAATTTCGGTTTTCAGATTTTTACGGAAATATCCGTTTTGACCTTTTCTGAATCCATTATGACTAGTTTCGTCGTGACGTCTGTACGTACGTACGTATGTATGTCGCATAACTCAAATTCGGTTAGACGTAGAAAGTTGAAATTTTGTATTTAGGACTGTTATAGCATCTAGTTGTGCACCTCCTATTTTTTGTTTCAATCTACAAACCGAAAGTAGTAAATTTTAAAAAAATTTCGATAAATATTTAATTTAAGGAGGTTGGTGACCGTATATTAAAATGATGATGAGAGGCTGAAATTTATACAGTGCCTTCATTTCACTATTGAGATTCTAAAAAAAAATTTTAAAAATTTTCGTCTATCCGGTTTCTGAGTAATTAAATGTTGAAATTACGCTCGTTTTACATGGACTCTTATGGCAATTCACTAAATTTTTGTTTAAACTATATGATAAAATGATGAAAAATTCATAGAACTTGTATTAATATTTCCTATAAACCTTTAAAAATAAGTTCTTGAAGATTTTGTGTACTTTTTCTAAACCATTTGCAAGTTATTTAAAAAAAATGTAAGCATGTCAAGCATTTTTGATTAGGGAATTAGTAATTATTGTAAAAATAAATATCACAGCAATGCAATGACATCAGCCAACGTGCGTTGAGGCGTTGGGCGAATTTTGTTTTACATTATCAATCATATTTTTATTTTCTTATCCTCCCTCTAAGGCTAATGTTTGGGTACGCCACTGCAGGCGTCCCCAACCTCCTTAAGACAAATTTTTTTATTTTAAATGAAAGATTATGTGATTATTACCTACAATCGGTATTTTATAAATATTTTTGTATCTGGTATCATTTAAGAATAATTAAAGTATATATTTATAATTTAGTATTTCGGTATCTTGTAGTCCATGATCGATTAACATTTGTTACTATGTAAAATTTAAATGATTATGACATGACAGTGACAATAGTAAAATATGCTTTATATCTTCTTCTGCAGTTTAAATAAAATGACTAAAATATATTTGTGAGTATACTAGTATAAGTTAAAAGAACAAACAAGGCGTACAAGGAAGTCATGTGGTGTCCACGTCAGATTTTTACCTTTAAAGCTAACAACAATTTTGTATTATTATTAAACATTTATTTTTTTTAAATTGCTACGTAACAAGATTTCGATAAGTAACAAACAAATTTATTCGGAAAAATAAATGGCTCTTATGTAATTAACGTTACAAACATTGACATTAAAATATTTACTACTTTCGGTTTGTGCTTTTCATACCAAAATAACTGGGTAAATCACCATTTCCTAACCAAAAGTAATAAATTTTGTACAAAAATATTTATAAAATGCATTAAGTAGTATTATATTCTAATTTTAAACCTAATCAATAGTGTTGTCAACAAATTTGTGAATTTAGTAATTATTGAAATATAATGCATTTGTTGCTAATTTTCATTTAAATAATTAACTATCAGATCACAGACAATTTGACCGATTTTCAATATATTTTTATTATACTTGGTTATAAGCATATAAATCCAACTTAAAATATGGACTGAATAATCAATTAACGTACTATCTGAAAACAAAATGTAAGCGATTTATTCCACATATAACTTTGTCATATTTATTCAACTTGTCGATAATAACTCCGTCTTTTCATTTCAAATCCCCAATATAACGCGCGAAGTAACATGGTTCAGTCGCGGCAACACTGTCGGACGCTTGATAATCGATGAATTGTAATAATCCGTATATTCCGGACGCTTCAAAGATGATAGTTTGAACGGACGCTTCAATGATTATGAATTGGGAATATACACCAACCGGACGCTCTATTCAGGTTTTTTGAACGGACGCTCTGTTGATAGTGAGATATATATATATATATATATATATATATATATATATATATATATATATATATATATATATATATATATATATATATATATATATATATATATATATATATATATATACATCTCACTATCAACAGAGCGTCCGTTCAAAAAACCTGAATAGAGCGTCCGGTTGGTGTATATTCCCAATTCATAATCATTGAAGCGTCCGTTCAAACTATCATCTTTGAAGCGTCCGAAATATACGGATTATTACAATTCATCGATTATCAAGCGTCCGACAGTGTTGCCGCGACTGAACCATGTTACTTCGCGCGTTATATTGGGGATTTGAAATGAAAAGACGGAATTATTATCGGCAAGTTGAATAAATATGACAAAGTTATATGTGGGATACATCGTTTAGATTTTGTTTTAAGATGATACATTGACTGATTATTTAGCCTATATTTTATGTTGGATTTCTATGCTTATAACTAAGTATAACAAAAATATAGTGAAAATCGGTCAAATTGTCTGTGATCTGATAGTTAATTATTTAAATGAAAATTAGCAACAAATGCATTATATGTCAATAATTACTAAATTCACAAATTTGTTGACAACACTATTGATTAGGTTTAAAATTAGAATATAATACTACTTAATACATTTTATAAATAATTTTTGTTCAAAATTTATTACTTCTGGTTAGGAAATAGTGATTTACCCAGTTATTTTGATTTTGGTATGGAAAGCTCAAACCGAAAGTAGTAAATATTTTTATGTCAATGTTTGTAACGTTAACTACATAAGAGCTATTTATTTTTCCGAATAAATTTGTTTGCTACTTATCGAAATCTTGTTAAGTAGCAATTTGGAAAAAATAAATGTTTAATAATAATAAAAAATTGCTGTAAGCTTTATAGGTAAAAATGTGAAACAGAAATTTTATTTGGAAGAAAAATAATGCTCGACACGACTGTAATTTACCTATTTAAAATCTACTACTCATTATACAGAAAAATAGTAGAAAATTAATCAAATGACATTAGGACATTACAGTACCTATATCAAGCAGTGTTTATTGGGTTTTTAAAAATAGGTGAATATTATTTTCTTACTTTTGTTTGGTTTATAGACAATTTATTTCTCAAATTTGCGCTAGGAAATGAATTTAATTACTTCATGCAATGGTTTTTTTTATTTTACTCTTTTAAAAAAAATAAAATGTACACATATAAAACTACATTTATTTAAAAAATTATAGACTACATTGTAAAGAAACTTCAATATAAAATGTTTTTAACTTGCAATCGCATATTTTATTTTTTTATTTAAAAAAAAATTCGAATAAAAATGTGGTTTGTAGATAACCTAATTTGGGTGTTTTTGTTTTGTCATAATTTGTAAGACATTAAATGACAAAATTTCATAATTTCAAACAAAAATTTCTATTTATTCTAAATGAAAGTAAAAAAATATTGTATGCAACAGTAAGGAATCTCGGTAGTTACCTTACTTATGTATTTACAGAACTCGGCCACGCCTCGTGGTACAAATTTCACATACGTAAGGTAACAAGTTTCGTTTCCTTACTTGTTACATAAATATCTATTATCTATTTACTAAATAAGGTTTTATTAATTAACTACTTCTTTATTTGCTGTCAAAGCAATAAAATTTTATTTCAATTTCATAAAGATCGGACAAACCTTCTAGATTTAGATATTTAACCCCTACCCTCATGATAGTCCGATCGAATAAAAAATTATATGTATGACCCAATTTAAAAAATCTGACGTGGCCGTTACAATACCTCTCGCCTTGACATTGAAGTATTATTATTTAACCTCGTATTTAACCAAATATTAAGCTTTAATTTAAATAAAATACAACAACACCGTATAACATTTGATATAATAATATAAAATAATCATACATTATATTATTTCTGTTTATCTGTCACATTGACAATTTTATTTTTGTTTTAAATTTTATTTCTATTTCGGGATTCACAAATCGTGGTAGGTAAAATTATATATTTAAAAAAATTATATTTCTTTATTGGTTAAAGATATAGAAACAAGTAAGATTAAATATTGTACAATGTAATTTATTCATTCATGTGTGGTATGTTAAATTGTAACAATCGCATTATTTTATACAATTTTTGCAAAAAATGTTATAGTGCTACAAGAAAAGTACCATTTCCGGTTGGTGGATTTTTACCAAAATCTTTTCAGCTCTTCATTAACATATATAAATGTATAATGCAAAATATTAGAATTTTATGTTCAGCAGAATTTGAGATAATGAACCGGGACGAAAGACTATAGTAGGCGTACATACAGACTTTCATACACACACACACACACACACACGCACAGACATCATCGTGAAAATAGTCAAAATAGGTTCTAAAGGTGCTAAAACGTGCTAATTGACAAAAATCTCGACATCGAATTTTTTCACGATCCCTATACCTCTCTAGGCGAGAGGTAAAAAGACTCTCACTTATAATACCATAAGTAGTAGTAGTCTCGTAGTTATGTCGGTAATTTTTCTGGTAGTATTTCGAATGTTCCTTGTGCTTGGATATGAATATTACGAATGCGCATAAAAATACCAGAAAAATAATATTTCTTATTTTATTTCAATGGTACGAGGGGTCGTTTTTATATTCCCGGACTGGGCTGTTTAGAATTTTGATGCAAGTTTTCATTATGCTGTTTTTTAATCACATATGCCTTGGTAACTTGTGTGGCAATTTACAAAACAATTGCAACATTATTAATTTTATTATCTGTCAGTTTGTGTCGTCGCGCGTTGTATATCTATCGAAATGAATAAAATCGAATACCGGGCTGTTATAAAATTCCTTACAAAACAAGGAAAAGCTCCAAAAATTATTCTTGAAGAAATGTTGGCTGTATACGGGGATGATTGCCCTTCTAAGTCAACTATTTGCGAGTGGTCAAAATTGTTTAAACATGGTCGAGAATCACTGGATGATGATCCTCGTCCAGGGCGCCCTGTTGACGGGATCACTTCAGCTGTTGTTGAAAAAACCAAGTGTTTGGTACTGGAGGATGCAAGACTAAAGAAGCGACAATTAGCAGTTAGCAATTAGAGTATTATGCAAACCTGATGCATCGCCTTAGAGATGCTATTAAAGTGAAGAGACGCGGAAAACTGACGCAAGGTGTCTTGTTGCTCCACGACAATGCACCAGTGCACAAGTCCAGACTTTCAAAAGCTGCTGTAGCTGATTGTGGCTTCGAAGAAATTGAACATCCGCCTTCTAGTCCAGATCTAGCACCCAGTGACTATTTTTTGTTCCCAAATCTCAAAAAAACACTAAGGGGGACAAAATTTAGGGACAATGACGAACTTATAGCAGCTGTTGAGGGCCATTTTGCGGAAAAACCAAATGAATATTTTTATACTGGATTAAAGATGTTATTGAAACGGTGTTATACCTGTATTCAAAAGCAGGGGAACTATATTGAAAAATATTTTTTTTTTGTTGCTCTAGTCTTTTGTTTTCATGCCTAGTCCGGGAATATAAAAACGACCCCTCGTATATACCAAGTATTGTTGCAAAAAAACAATTACGGTCATTTGAGTGATTGTTGAATTTAACCCCCAACTCTTTGGACCCGAACAAATTCACACCACACATACCTTAAAATCAGGCTCTTGTGAAAAGAGATCTGCTTGTAAAAATATGTGAAGTTCAGACGAACGGTCTAGGTCTAGATGTTAACCCTCATACCTCAATTTAAATATAATTTATAACCCGATAAATAAAAACTATCTTACTTTAGTTGATTGCTACATATTACCGAGTTCCGTTGAAAAAAAAAATTACGACTGTTAAAGCGATTGTTTTAGTTTAATCCCTCCCCTTTCCATCATGATTCGATCGAATTTGAGCATACTTTGAAATCTGACTCTAGTCAAAAAAGACGCGCATGCAAAATTTCATGAGAATCGGACAAACAGTCTAGATCTATAGAGATTACCCCACCTCTAATAGCCCAATAAATTTCAAATATACCTAAAAATGTGACTATAGTAAAAAAAAGTCTAGCCTGCAAAATTTCTAGAGATTCGGACAAATGGTCTAGATTCTATAGATTTATAATATGCACCCCTTATGATGTTATGATCGAATTTAAACATACTTTAAAATCTGACTCCAGTCAAAAGAGACTTGCGTGCAAAATTTCATGAGAATCGGACAAATGGTCGAGATTCTATATGATTAACCCCACCCCCTAATGGTCCAATCAAATTAATACATAACTTAAAATCTAAGTCTGGTAAAAAAAAAATCTGCATGCAAAATTTCATGAGGATCGGGCAAACGGTTTAGATCTTGATGTTTATCTCTCTCCCCTAATTTGAATATAGTTTATGACCCGATTAAAAAAATCTTTTTTTATTTAATGCATGCGAAGCACGCCGACACTTCCAGTTTAGAAGCAGAAAAACACGTTTTTGCCTCCTAGGGAGCAAAAGCGTGGTTTGCTCCCTTTAGTTTAAACAGAGAGTAACGGCGTGCTTTGCGTTCACGTGCGACGAAAAAAAAAGTTTGTTATAAGTATATAAGTTCTTGATAAGCAGAACCACGTAGTCGAAACGAAAACTACGTACTTTGATATTTTGCTTCATCCTCCAATATCAAGAGAACACGAACACTTCGAACATAACATTTGAAAACATACGTTTCGGTGTTGCCAGTTTGAGGACGCTCGGTAGGCGATAGATTGGATGAAAGTATACTTATACGCCTAGCGCAGCAACGCCACGAGTGAGCGTTCGGCTGAACTAAAAGTATACGGCATGTATACGGCAAATGATAATTCACTATCAATTCGGCGTCCACTAAAATTTTTAGATATGACTACTAGATGGTATTAGGAGCCAATTTAACATGGTGACCAATCGAGCGTCCATATATGGACGCTTCATTGGAGCCGGACGCTCGGTTGATGGAAAATTGTCAATATAAGGACGCTTCAATGATAGTAAGTTGTATATATATATATATATATATATATATATATATATATATATATATATATATATATATATATATATATATATATATATATATATATATATATATATATATATATATATATATTCAGACAAGTTTTACGACGAATGATGGAATACGACTTGTTGCGAAGGATGATGGACATTGACTTGTTTTTAAGAAAGATTGAATTCGACTGACTTCCACTATGTTCGAAGAGCAAAAGTTTCATTCATAAGATGCTTACTTAGCTAAATGAGAACTAAAACAACTTATGACGCTTTAGCTCGTGGAAGCATTTTTAATTGTGAATAACCGGATGTAATTAGGCTAAGTCAAGTTGGCCCTACCACATAAATATTTATAAATAAAAATTATATTATCGGTTTGCGCTTGTATTGCGCTCTATCGCTCCACAAATATTTTTTTTTGCGCTGCTCTACTTTTGCAGTAATTCAAAGAACAAGTTAGGAAGGGTCAAGTTGACATTAGCCTTTCCTTTATGAAAATTTTAAAATTTTCATAATTATTTCAATAGCTCTTCGTATGCGCTCTTTTGCGCCATAAATATAAAATTTTGCGCTAGCATACATTTTATGTTATTAACAATCAAAATTGGGAGGGCCAAGTTGACAACAAAAAAAAAGTTCATTGTTATTATATTTTTGTATTGCATTTTAATATAAATATCTTGCGCTCTATTGCTCCATAAATTATTTTTTTTGCGCTGCTCTTATTTAGTAGTAATTGGAAGAGTTAGTTAGGAAGGGCCAAATTGACGGTAGCCTTCCCTTTTGACTATTTAACAATTTTCATTATTGTATGAATGACCCTTCATATGCGCTCTATTGCGCCAGTAAAATAAAATTTTGCGCTTTCACCAAATTCGTTTTATTAAAAATTTAATTTGGCAGGGCTAAGTTGACGAGAAAAAAAAATGTAATAATATTATTTTTTTACTTTGGTATTAAATCTATTATGTATTGCGCTCTTTTGCTCCGTTCTTATTTTTTTTTGCGCTTTGTTTATATAGCAGTAATTTACATAATTCATCCGAATAGGTAAAATCAAAGTCAGTAGATATAGGTTTCACTTATATATTCTTCTAATATTAAATTAATGGTCCTTGTATTATGTGGTATTAAAAAAAATACACTGGTTGCATTAAAATTGGAGTTATAAGGAATTTTTTTTAAAGCACTAAGTAAGAGATAGCCGTATACTAAGGAAAAATTCTGGCCGGAAACTGAGCTTCCCACAAAAAATTGCTTTTTACATTCCACCATACCTGTAAAGGGCGGAATTTCTGGAGGTCGGATAACTCAAATACGAATTACTCAAAAATGTTGATATTTGGTATTATACATTTGAATACAAATTGGAAGAGCTCATTAGATTTTGGTACCTACAAATATCTTCACTGGAAGTAATATTTTTTGAAGAGTGCAAAGATTAATTGTCAATTTTTTTTATAAATTTGGATAAATAATATACCTAGTATTTATTTGTAATGACAATAAAGAGGAAAAGTTATTTGCAACTTACACGTTATCAAAAAATTGTCTTTATCTGGTAGCATTAAAGATAGAAAAATCTGACGTGGACACCACATGACTTCCTTGTACGCCTATTAAACTGTTCATACTTTTCTTAATAACTAAAATGTAGAATAATATAAAAATATAATAATCGTATTTGATTTATGCTCAAAATGCAAAAAAAAAAATACCAAGAGTAAAGTGCCCTCTTGGCACGGACGATCGCAACCAAAAATATTAGGTAATCAACTAGATGCAACATGAGTCTCAAATTCAAAATTTTAACTTTCTACGACATACCGTTTATGAATAATGCGAAAAATATCAATTAGTGTCCCTTTGGCACGGACGATCGCAACCAAAAATATGAGGTGATAAACTAGATGTAACATGAGTCTCAAATAAAAAATTACAACTTTGTACGACATACTGTTTTTGAATAATGCGAAAAATACCGAATAGTGCCCCTTTGGCACGGACGATCGCAATAAAAATAGGAGGTGCACAACTAGATGCTATAACAGTCCTAAATAAAAAATTTCAACTTGCTACGTCTAACCGTATTTGAGTTATGCGACATACATACGTCCGTCCGTCCGTACGTACGTACAGACGTCACGACGAAACTAGTCATAATGGATTCAGAAAAGGTCAAAACGGATATTTCCCGCCGTATCTAGAAAACTGACTTATAAACATAAATGTATATCTACGTACAATCCGGCGAATGAATCTTTTGATATGCTTTTGATGCAGATTTTTCATTACTTATTAATTTTCTAGATTTGCACCTTCTACTGTTATATTTTCCTGTTTGAATAGTCTAGATTTTTACTCTTCTGTGTTGAAGCCTTTCTCTGTTCAACTACTACAAAACATTTATAATATCTTACTTCTTATCACTTAGGTATATGGAGTTAGTGTCAACGTGTCACCTGTCAATATTTTTTACACAGAAACAAAAATCAACCTATTATGATAAATTTAATTTTTCTATTATTTCCTTGTACAGAGTAATAAGGAAATATTGTAATCGCGAAAAATTTCGGTTCTCAGATTTTGACGGAAATATCCGTTTTGACCTTTTCTGAATCCATTATGACTAGTTTCGTCGTGACGTCTGTACGTACGTACGGACGGACGGACGTATGTATGTCGCATAACTCAAATACGGTTAGACGTAGCAAGTTGAAATTTTTTATTTAGGACTGTTATAGCATCTAGTTGTGCACCTCCTATTTTTATTGCGATCGTCCGTGCCAAAGGGGCACTATTCGGTATTTTTCGCATTATTCATAAACGGTATGTCGTAGAAAGTTAAAATTTTGAATTTGAGACTCATGTTGCATCTAGTTGATCACCTAATATTTTTGGTTGCGATCGTCCGTGCCAAAAGGGCACTTTACTCTTGGTATTTTTTTTTTTGCATTTTGAGCATAAATCAAATACGATTATTAGATTTTTATATTATTCTACATTTTAGTTATTAAGAAAAGTATGAACAGTTTAATAGGCGTACAAGGAAGTCATGTGGTGTCCACGTCAGATTTTTCTATCTTTAATGCTACCAGATAAAGACAATTTTTTGATAACGTGTAAGTTGCAAATAACTTTTCCTCTTTATTGTCATTACAAATAAATACTAGGTATATTATTTATCCAAATTTATAAAAAAAATTGACAATTTATCTTTGCACTCTTCAAAAAATATTACTTCCAGTGAAGATATTTGTAGGTACCAAAATCTAATGAGCTCTTCCAATTTGTATTCAAATGTATAATACCAAATATCAACATTTTTGAGTAATTCGTATTTGAGTTATCCGACCTCCAGAAATCCCGCCCTTTACAGGTATGGTGGAATGTAAAAAGCAATTTTTTGTGGGAAGCTCAGTTTCCGGCCAGAATTTTTCCTTAGTATACGGCTATCTCTTACTTAGTGCTTTAAAAAAAATTCCTTATAACTCCAATTTTAATGCAACCAGTGTATTTTTTTTAATACCACATAATACAAGGACCATTAATTTAATATTAGAAGAATATATAAGTGAAACCTATATCTACTGACTTTGATTTTACCTATTCGGATGAATTATGTAAATTACTGCTATATAAACAAAGCGCAAAAAAAATAAGAACGGAGCAAAAGAGCGCAATACATAATAGATTTAATACCAAAGTAAAAAAATCTGACGTGGCCATCACACAACCTTCCGCCATATCTAGAATTTAAACAGAAATGTATACGTACAATCCGGTGCCCATTTAAAATATACAAATAAAAATCTCAAATATTCAAACACAGAAATTTGCATCACCTGAATAAAAAGATTCATTCACAGGAAAACTCTGCTGTGTTGAAGCCATCTTCCGTTCAATTACTACATTTAATATCTTACTTAGGACTTATATAGCGCTAGTATGCCAACTTGTCACCCGTCTCACCTGTCAATATTTTTTACGCAGAAACAAAAATCAACCGATCATGGATTACAAGATATCAACGTTTTATTTGATAAATTTATTATTTAAATTTTACTGCAGTTCTTTAATGCTACCAGATAAAGACAATTTTTTTATAACGTAAGTTGCAAATAACTTTTCCTCTTATTCTCATTACAAATAAATACTATATTTTTCCAAATTTATATACAATTTTGACAATTAACCTTTTCAATCTTCAAAAAATATCACTTCCGATGAAGATATTTGTACCAAAATCTAGGGAGCTCTTCCAACTTATATACAAATGTTAAATACCAAATATCAAAATTTTCGGGTAATTCGTATTTGAGTTATGCGACTAACACCCCTTGACCACACACACACACACATACACACACACATACACACAGACATCATCGTGAAACTATCAAAAATGAGTTGTAAGGACCCTAATTCGTGCTCATCCACTAAAAATTCACCACCCGATTTTTTGCATGATTCCAATACCTTCCTTTACAGGTAAGCGGAAGGTAAAAATAATATTATTACATTTTTTTTTCTCGTCAACTTAGCCCTGCCAAATTAAATTTTTAATAAAACGAATTTGGTGAAAGCGCAAAATTTTATTTTACTGGCGCAATAGAGCGCATATGAAGGGTCATTCATACAATAATGAAAATTGTTAAATAGTCAAAAGGGAAGGCTACCGTCAATTTGGCCCTTCCTAACTAACTCTTCCAATTACTACTAAATAAGAGCAGCGCAAAAAAAAAAATTTATGGAGCAATAGAGCGCAAGATATTTATATTAAAATGCAATACAAAAATATAATAACAATGAACTTTTTTTTTGTTGTCAACTTGGCCCTCCCAATTTTGATTGTTAATAACATAAAATGTATGCTAGCGCAAAATTTTATATTTATGGCGCAAAAGAGCGCATACGAAGAGCTATTGAAATAATTATGAAAATTTTAAAATTTTCATAAAGGAAAGGCTAATGTCAACTTGGCCCTTCCTAACTTGTTCTTTGAATTACTGCAAAAGTAGAGCAGCGCAAAAAAAAATATTTGTGGAGCGATAGAGCGCAATACAAGCGCAAACCGATAATATAATTTTTATTTATAAATATTTATGTGGTAGGGCCAACTTGACTTAGCCATGTAATTATCAATTTAATGAGAATTGTGCCACACTTGGACCATGCGAAATAAGATATCTTGTTATTCAGAATATATGAAATATAAAACTGTGATAAGTAGAAATATAAGTACCTAAATAATCTATATTAAATATGACAGTACAATAATATATGTGAGATAAGGGCGTGACTTTACAACAGGTGATCGAAGTAAACCTTTATTAAATTGATATATGAATCGGGTAGATTATTGAGAACTTATGTATCCGAATGTTAATCTGTCAATTTAGATACGAGTCCAATCAGGCACTGAATAAGATCATACCGAAGATTCACAATTTGTAAAACTGTCATACCCAAATAAGATAATGTAGAATCATTAGAAATCAGAACCATGCTCCATTTTAAATGTCTAGTTTGATCCCAGCAACCGGCAACTGAGTTGTTGAATTTCACTATAATAACATCCACCATTCCGTCATTGGTATTTCATTCTGTTTAATGGTTACCAACAAAATAAAATAAATGAATTGTATTTTGCTTTCACAAAAAAATAGTATATTAGTTTAAACTTTAAACTACAATATAATTATTTGGCCTTGTGTGCTATAATGTAGATCCGGTTAAAATTATGTCAGGAAAGGAATATTTATCTTACTGTGAGTTTGTTTTCTTGTTCTTAAGAATGAGTTTCTTGTGACGTGTTAAAACAATAGTTGGACATAAATTTTATATATGTACCATTAGCCATTATGAAGTTAAATATTTACATAAATGTTAGCTTTGCGCAAGTTTTGTAAGTCCAGCGGAAACGGTGCAGACTAGGGATTAAAAGTTACTCAAACATTATAATTTAATTTACACAATGGAGTAAACTTTGAATTCAGGCTCAATGAAAACAAGACCTTGTAAACGTGAAATATTCATAACTCGTATGGTCTTCGCGATTTTCTATTTTTAATTACAAAACTTCCTCAAACTTACAAGTGCTGCAAGTAAGTATAAAATACGGCGCACCGTAAATAATAAGTACAAGAAATAACTATGTCAAATTGTTTTGGAGTATATCAAAATTTTATGGTAAAATCAATAGCAGGTACAATAAAACTGTAGCGATAAATTTTTTTATTGCTTCCAGATAATCTAGTATAGTTGCAGCACTTGACATTATACAATGATATTTTACATAGGAAATTTCATATTTTGTTGACATTTATTTATAAAACAAACCAAATATATGTTATTAAATATCCATTACAATTATTTTTTGTCATAATGTCAAAAATAAATACGTTCAAAGCTTTGTTCTTTATTATTAATTTTTGGACTGATGTTTTTATTGTGTTGCAACAGATAACACCAACATAATAGTTGCTTCAAAACAATGGCTCACAGACTGCATACCCTATGGTTATGCTCATCTATGATGCCATGATGTAGAATACATTTCCAATAGAATCCGGTCACATAATCTTTGTCAAAAATAGTGAAGGAATTTTTCTTGACTGGAAAGTTGATAAATAAAACCAATTTCTTGGGATTCAGTCTGAATTTATTTTGTCAAAAATGTTTGTGTCATAGGTACTATACAGGAATACAGGGTGGTTTGGTTTCCAATATCCAGCTGATATTCCGTAAACTAATAACAATAGAGAACTTTTTTTATATGAACTTATTTAGAATTGTATATTCTATATTATAGCAAAAAAAAATTTTTTCGCAATACAGTTTTATTGGACAATTTCTTTACCTACATATCGTCGTCAATAACACGAATCGACGTAGGTAGGTAACATAGGTCCGTGTAGTTGACGTATACATTGCAAATAGTTATTTTTGCTATGCCCGTTTGAAGTTATTTCACTTTTAAAATATATACCTATGCTAACTTCACGTGATGTAGGTATACACGGTTTGAAATTTCAAATTAGTTAACACTATCATTTTTGTTTATTTTTTGCTATTTATTGCCGTATTGGTATTGATGACATTTTTTGCTGATGCCTATCGTTTGTTACAAACTAAAAATCAGGTCTTTCGAAATTGCAGTTTCTTACTATTGGCGTAGGTCCTTAACAACATATTAAAAAATTAGAAATACATGGCGTTTTGCAATGTTGAGCCCTGTTTTGTGTATAAATTGACTGGGCTAGGCCAGGACTAATTACAGTTTATAATTTTGTGTTTGAAACTTTGATATCTTGTAGTCCATGAATGTTTCACATTTGTTATTACTAAAAATTGACATGATTATGAAAGTGACAGTTAAGAATCCATCTTGGTTATGACATCGGTGACATCTTGTTCCGAAATTTATATAAAATTATATTAACATTAAGTAAAGAGATATGGCAAGAGGTTATGTGCCGGCCACATCAGATTTTTTATTTGTATAATAAATAGAGCATAATAAATTATTACGTATTAAATTATTAACCATTAAGCTAAATTCAGATATACCCAATTATAATATAAGAATAAGTGGCTAATTTAACCAACGTTAGCACTTGTAATTGAAATTGGAATTTTATGGAAGCACTGGATGGTTACTTTTAGCACTTATACTTATAATTGGGTAGATTTGAATCTAGCTTCACCCATGGCCGTTGGTGGAAATGATCAATAATGAATGTTTTGTCTATTAATAATAATAATCGAAAAAAATAATATTCAGCAATACAACAATTCGAAGAATTATTGAACAAATATTACAGAGTTGTAATAAGGAAAGATTCAGTGTCAGTGCGCATGCTCTATGCCGTCAGCAAGTTGACGACGGCCCGCGAGAGTTATGACTTTCCGGTAAAGTACTTTTTACAACGGCGATAACACACAAACATTTTTATGGAAACATATTTCATTTGACACGAGAATATTCTTTTTTCGTAATTTTTCAGCGTGGCTTCCCAAAAAGGCACAAACACAACGGCGGGCGACAGAGAAAGAAGTTGGAAAGTGGCGCTGTCTCGCTCCCTGAGAAATGCGGGATGCCATGCCAGAAACAGAGGAGAGAAAATAGCCCTGGGCTAAAAAACTAAATAGAATTTCGTATTTATGACTGAATTTGTTTTGAGTTTAAATATAAATTTTGTGCGAGCTTTGTGATATATATTTAACCTAGAACTACAATCCTGTTTTTGATATTGTGATAATACTGTGAAACTGAATAGCTACATCAATTTAAAATGTCTCCTATGGTTCGTGTACATTTATTTTATATAACAATTTTATATCCGGCTATTATATACGAGCCCGATCTCGTGTCACTTGGCCCACTTACAAAATTCTCAATCATTATAACTTATTCCAGAGAAATCTAAAATAATTATAATATATGGATGGATATTTTTAATTTTTTACAAAAGATTTTAGAATATTTCACCTTTTTTCTAATAACTGTCTTTTCTGAGACAAATTGTATTTAATTAACTTCATGAATGTTAAAATAGTGCTACTAATGTATATAATATATACCTAATTATTTAGCTTAAAAAAACTAATGTATCCGAATGTTTTGGACTAATTTCGAAAGAAATTGAAATTTCAGTACGTGGGCCAACTGAAACGAGACCGGGCTTGTACAATAACATTGTATATAAAATATTTATATACAACATACGTAATTAGACGTTGTTGGAAAGCACTCAAAAAATTTCCGGAAAAAATTAATGCACATGTAATTTTATAAGTGATAATTTACTTTAGTTCTGAAAGATCGCAATTAGAAGAACAAATTTTGCTCCAAAATTTTCGACATATCTATGCGCTGCCTGTGTACTGGAGTATAAGTAGCAATATTTCGTAATTATCATTTGTTTTGTGTTCATATTTTGCAAATTATGTATTATGTCGTGATTTGTTATTTTTACTGACGCCTGAAAAAATTCGCTCACGCCCGATCACGCACGATACATTATATGTCACTCACGCTCATGCCCGTTCACGATCAAAATTTTCAAAATCACCCACGATCCATGCCCAACTCTAGTTGAAAGCTGCCTGTTAAGAGGAACGGATACAAGGTTTCGTTTTCACCATCATATCTAATCTAAATATTAAAATGTTTTGAATTTTAAAATTTCAATACGGAAATGTCACAGAACCAACTTTCTTCTACAAATTAAAAAAAAAATTGTTAATTTTTTTTAATATTTAGACTAAATTTTATGGTGAAAACAAAACCCCTTTTTCACACTAAAATAAGGTCAGGCAGTGTAAATATTCGAATTTCAATTTAGCTCCACCTCCAAGCAAGAGTCGTATTGGGTACACTTATTAAAATTGTAAGAAATTGACTCTTTTGATAATAACCGACCCGGACCGATAAATTTTGGTAGTGCATGTATACAATGGACCAAGGGAGTGTAAAGGAAAACATATAAATATTCATGTTCCTATCACGTATCACATGGAACACATAAGTATGACTAATTTTTATCAATCATAAAATAAGACTTAATAGTACATATATTGTGCAACTAGGGATGAAAGTGGAGTTTTTCCGACAAGTGCGGAGTTGGCAACACGGGTGAAGCGAAGACCGTTACCGCACGAGTCGGGAGAACACTTTTGTCCCGAAATGCACACGATATTTTTTCAATACCTGCACCGAACAGCAATTAGAAGTTAAAGAAAGGGATGAACCGGATGATGATAAAATTGGAAAACTGTATAATAATTCCATAAAATAAATAAAAATAATCTAGGTAAATAATAATTTTGGCATCCCGCATAAAGATAGAGGTAAAGTACTTTTCCTGTCTCGGGAGGAGGCTACTCCTCACCTCGTAAATTGAACAATTTTTAAAATTTTAATTATAATTTTATAATTTACTTAATTAATGTATTTTTTAATATAAATAAACTACATGTTTATTCAAAAATAATTATTGTTACATAATAATGCAAAAAAGTAATTAAATATTGTTATTTTCGCGCGACAGTGATGTAGCCGCATTGGCTGCTGCCATTAATATTATGATTGTGATATTGTGATTTACAAATGGCGGTAGATAAAATTATATATTTTTGAAAAATAGTTCTTCTTTACTGGTAAGAGATATAGAGATATATTGTCAGATTTATTGTGTTCTTTCAAATGTATTAAAAATTGTTACTATTACAGAATTTTCCATATTTTTTGCAATATATGTTAGAGTGCTTCCACAAAAGCAGCTCTTCGTCTAAATCAGAGATTCCCAACCTTTTCTGGACCATCTCCACCTTTAGAAGGGAACAAAAATTATTTCAACGCCCCCTTAGTCCCTAGCCCTAGCCCATAATAATTAATTTTATATGAAATTGTTGCATATTATTTAGGTACCTACCTAAATTATCTGTTAATTATGCATTAAAAATTATAAAGCAGAAAGTAATTAAACGACAACCAAATATACAATAAAATTGCTTATTACAATTTTCAAAAAAACACAGAATCAATAAGAAATAAAAAATAATGAGATAAATACAAAATTAATAATAAATAAAAAAATTAATGAGATGGTTGAGGCTGGTGGGGTGTTAAAAATTTGCTAATGGCGTGTTTGCCTACCAACTTACAAGGACAAGTCAATCAATCAATTCTCAACTAAAACAAATTAAGTATAGGTATACCTAAATGCTAATTTTAAAATGCTTATTAATGAAATAGCAATAAATATAAAAATACAATAAATTAATTTCATATATTTATTTATTTAACCACCCCTCTTGACTGCCTCAGCGCCGCACATTTGCCTCTGGATCCGCTACCGCTCCCATGGAAGGCTTCTTGCCCTCGTTGGGAATCACTGGTCTAGATGTATAAATGTATAATGCACGCACGCGCACACTCCTGCGTAATACAATCATTGAAAATAAACATGCGATTTATAATATCGAGGATGTTTTTAAGCGACGAGGTGAAACCGAGTCTCTTTGAACACCAAGAGGGCTTAAATCGTATATATTCGCGTTATAGTCAAAGCTTAATCGTATCATCAACGACAGCGATGTTAAAACAAATAAATAATTTTATCTGTCAATTAGTTGACAGCTTACATATTATGGAAGGTTTTGATGTTATTATGGTTGTATATGCTGGGTCCACACTTGAACATTTTAGTCCGAACGAACCGAACAAGCAGTACGCGCAAGCCGAATTCGTGTGGAAGTGTGGACGTCTCTCCGAGCCGAACCGAACGAGCCAAATGTTTTCCGTTGCTTGTCGGTAAATCGGACTTGCTCAAAGAAAACAATTGTTCGCCGAATCATTCAGTTGACGGGAATTCGCACCGTTCGTTCTGATCGCCTTGATCGTAGTATGTATAAACATAAACAGCTGTATTGTGTGTATTTGAAGGTTATTATAGATTATTGTGTGTTGAAAATGGAATGGGACAGAGAAAAGAGTAATTAATAGACATTTATGTGCAACACCATGTCTTATGGAACCCTAAGCATGGGTTTTATTACAATAAGTTAAAAGAAACATGACGCTTGGATGAGAATAGGTGAAATAATGAAGTGTCCTATTACCCATTCCTGGGTATAAAAATAAAATGCTGACCCAAAAAAATGCTGAACTTGTGTATTTTTAGTTAAATTTGTGGTCAGTGTAGGTCAGCTTAAATTTTTAGCGGTCAGCTAAATTGAATTACTTGGTTTATATATAAAACACTTTAAATTTTTATAATTATGCCAAATATCTGAATATTGATTGAAAATGCAATGGTCAGCATGTCATTTAAAGTTTTTAGCGGTCAGCTAAATTAAATTACCTGGCATACATGTGAAACGCCTTATATTTACGCCAGAAGCCACAAATTTAACTAAGCATTTTATTCTTAGCCCATATTTCTTCGCCTTTTCTCAGTTTTTTCTAGCTTACAAATAATAAAAAAGATACCAAATGCTACCGTCAAATTGGAATCCATTATTGACATTCACTGCGAATGCTTCAAGCATGTTGGAAAACCAATAATTCGGCGAATCTGCTGAACGCAACGAGCTTTTGTTCAGACTATTCTGCTGTGCGCGTTCAGTTCGTTCTGTTCGTTCGGACTAAAATGTTCAAGTGTGAACCCAGCATTCGTATTAAGTTCGTAACTAATGAATTATAAGTATCTAAGGTAGGTATTATAAGTAACTAACGTATTATGTTGTTTATAATTATCAATAAATGTTGCATATCAAAAGGTAATTTGATGATACGATTAAATTATTATAAATTAGGTATTTGGCCTTGAATAAAAATAAATTTCGCCTGCGGCATAGGTAAGCAGATAAATCGAGATTGTAAAAATTTATTTAATCTTTAATTTCTTGCAATTGTTAAATGGATACAGAAAAGGTTTATAAAAGCTAGCAACAATTTATCAATCATAAAATATACAAATAAAACCTCGCGATATAATTCCCAATCTGTGAACGAGATCTTCCTAAGGACATAACTTTGGTATTACACATTTAAAAATCATCCCTTGTCGCGTAAAAACGTAGCATAAATTGAAATAAAAGTTTTATTTTCAACAGTAAACCCAGTTCTAGCGTTTAGCACCATAGTTTAAAAATCTCATTGCTGTGAGAGTTATCTGCAGAACTTATATCACATGTGATACCTACTTCAGACTCTAGATGTGGGTTTCAAGCGATGAAATGAGACAAAATGACAGTAAAGAGGGACGAGAAATAGAGATAAAATATAAGATATCAGGAGGATGTGCGTCTGTTTGCCATATTTAATTAACTTTCACAGCTCGGTCACAAAAAAAGTAATTATATCTTGGACTATTGAATAATAATGTTTATTTTTAGTGAAGTCTGATTATCAAAAATCTGCTGTGGCCAGCACACGACCTCTCGCCTAATTCTGCTTATTCTACTAATCTAATAAATAGTTTTACTTACATTTTAATTATGTTCATGTAATATGTAAACAATAATGTAATAATTCCAGTTTTGTATAGAAACAAATGTCATATCATGGACAACAAAATACTGGAATTTAAAAAAAGTAGATTTAAATTGTCCTATAGTTTATAAATGGTACAGAAAATTCTTTAAAAAAAAATTCTGTTATATTTTATGAAACATAGGTATATTATCATAAATGCTTTATGTATCGAGATAATTTAAGAAAAATCATATTGCTCTATATGAAAAGTCTTACTTCCGGCTTATGAATTGGTACCAAAATACAATTGGTCTATTGAAAATCGTATTTAAACCTTAGATATAAAATTTGGTATTTAAATGTTTGATATTTTTGGAGTTGTAAAAAAAAAGTTGTAACATACAAACGAACGCACGAACGACCACACGCACACACACACACCATCTCAAAAATGTGTAAGTCGTATTCTAAAGACCCTAAAACGTGCTTATCTGTCAAAAACTCACACTCGAAAATTTTGACCCATCACAATACCTCTCTTATAGAATATGAGGCGAAAGGTAAAAAACACACAAAATAATATTTTAAAATTACTAAACTGGCGTTTTGACCAATTAAACTTCTTGTTTTATGGATATTATGGTCAATAGAATTTCTCGTGTTATTGATTGCATATCCATAATCCAACTATAACAATCTATTGTATGCTCGATGTTTGGTAAAGATGTAAAATATTCGTGATAGCTATAATTTCAAATTTTGTCTCATAAAATGAATAATTATTCAATATTATCGTGATAATATATACTTTTATTATTTCACTCGAGTAGGAGGATTATAATATGTTCACAATACAATATTTGGATTTCTCAACATGATCAATAGAACTTTCTGAGTTTATAGGAATAGGATACTTAATCGTTGCTGGATAAGGATCATAAATCTCAAAACAAAATATTCCTGACAACTCTCATTATCATTACAATGGTAAAAATGTTATATGTTCTCGTTTCGCTCATTGAATGTAGGTATCAAAATTTCGTGTACATACGTTAAGAGTAGGTACAGTTTGACATGCTGATTACGGATCAAAAAGTATTATTCAATAATTCCAATAATAAATTTAAAAATATCTTAAAAGAACATTCATGCCACTGGAAGGATAGTAAATTTGACATAAATTTTTTAATAATTCCTATTATTAATGAGTGTCATTATATTAAGGTGTTCATTAAATTTAATTTTAATTGTAATTATGTGAATCCATAGTGATAATTAAAATGCACCGGGGGAGTAAATTATAACTATAACTACCCTTGATTTTTGGATGTTTTTAAAAATGTCAACAAACTGTTGTATACTTACCAGGCCTCCTATTCTAATTCATAGCGACATGTCGGGTCGCTATCTGTCTTGATATAAGTTTGATGTAAGCCCGTTTTAGACGAATATTATATTATTAATAAAAGCATTTATAAATGCGCTTATAACAAACAATATTTTATTTAATTAGTAAAAAATTAAGGAGGTATACTCGACATTTGAAATAATATATATATATATATATATATATATATATATATATATATATATATATATATATATATATATATATATATATATATATATATATATATATAATCTTTTTATATCTCTTAATACCCTTTCGGGTGTCGAGATCGGGTTTGCAGCAGTTATTTTAACCGGTTTATCAACTCTTTCCATTCCTTTCTATTCTTCGCTAGGTTTTTTGCGTCTTGCCAACTGACGTTGTTCTTGCTTAGTATTTCTTCTATGTTCTTTTCCCATGTCTTTTGTGGCCTTCCTCTTCTGTTCTTTTTTACTACTCTGGCATTCCACACCATTTTTGTTTGTCTATTTTCTGGCATTCTTAATAAGTGGCCATACCATGCGAGTTGTTTCTTTTCAATAGTCGTATGTATGCTTTCTGTTTGTAAATTTACTCTGGTTTGGTCGTTTCGTATTCTGTCTCGTCTTGTGATTCCTTCTACTTTTCTTAAATATCTCATTTCAGCTGCTTGTATTTTACTTTTTGTTCTTTGGTTCATCGTCCATGATTCACTTCCGTATACTAATATTGGTCTGTAAATTGTTTTGTAGAGTATCATTTTTGTTTTCTTCGTTACTTGTCTGTTGTTTAAGATTACGTTTTTTAGTGCGTGAAAACTTTTATTTGCTGCCAGTATTCTATTATTAATTTCTTGCTCAAGACTTCCCTTATTATTTAGTGTTGATCCTAGGTATGTGAATGATTCCACTTGTTCAATTTCTCTTCCGTTTATTTTTATGTTTATTATTGTTTCTTCTTTTGAAATTACCATGATTTTTGTTTTTTCCGCGTTTATAGTCATGTTGTGGCTTTTTAGTTCTTCCTTCCATACATTTATGTTGTGTTGTAAATCTTTTTCACTTCTAGCGAGTATTGCGAGGTCATCTGCAAATGCACATTCTGCGATTGTCGTTCTATTAAGCTTGTGATGTCCTATGTGTACTTTTTTTGTTTTATTATTTACCTTCTTCATGATACTATCCAGGAAGATGATGAACAGTAGTGGGCTTAATGCACCTCCTTGTCTTAACCCTTGTGTGGTTACAAATTCCTCCGAGTTTTCATTTCCTGTTCGTATATAGTTGGACGTTGTTTTATATATACTTTGTATGGCGGTAAGTAATTGTTTGTTTACGTTTCTTTCTTTTAGTATTTTCCACATCCTTTCTCGCGGTACTCTATCGAAAGCCTTTTCTAAATCTATAAATGCTATATATAGTTTTTTGTCCTGCTTCATAGTTTCTTCGGTTATCTTTCTTAACGTAAATATATGGTCTTGTGTTGAGTACCCTTTTCTAAATCCGCTCTGGGCTTTTGCCATTGATGATTCTGTTGCTCGCCTTAATTTATTTTCTACTATTGCTTCATATAGTTTGGCCGCTGTGCATAATAATGAGATTCCTCTGTAATTATTGCAGTCTCTATTATTTCCTTTTTTATGTATGGGGAAGATCACTGCTTTTTCCCAGTCTTTTGGTATTGTTCCTATTTTCCAAATTTGGTTTAACATTTCTAATAGTATATGCTCTCCTTCATCGCCCATATATTTCAGTTGTTCTGTTTTTATTCTATCATGTCCCGGCGCTTTACCGTTTCGCATTTTCTTCAGTACAGATTTCATTTCTTCTTCTGTAATATTTTCTGCCTCTTCCCTTATCCTTGTGTTTTCTGGTGTATCTCCGTTTTCTACGTTTTCAGTGTTAATATAATTTTCTTCTAGTAGCTCTTGAAAGTGTTCTTTCCATCTTTGCATTATTTCGGTCTCATCTTTTATTATCCTTCCATTTTTATCTTGTAGTTGTTTCAATATTGTCTGTTTTACTTTATTGCAATTTTTAACTGTTTTGTAAAATATCTTTTGATTTTCTGTGAAGTTCTCCTGAAGTGTTTTCCCGAATTCTTCCCATGTACTCTTTTTTGCTTTCTTAACTAATTCTTTCGCTATTTTCATTTGGGTTTTGTAGTCTTCATAATCCTCTTGCTTTTTCGTGTTTAAGTACTTCTTCCATTTTTGTTTTTTCTTTTTAACTTCTTCTTTAATTTGTTCATTCCACCAGTGAGTTTGCTTTCTGCTGTGTGTGCTTCTGGTCTTTCCGCATGCGCTTGCTGTTGCTTCTGTTATTATGTGTTTAAAGGTATTCCACATTTCTTCTACGTTGTTCATATCGGGTTTTGGAGTGCATTTAATTAACTCTTTTATACATTTTTGATATTTTCTTCTTACTTCTTCATCCTTCAATTTGTCGACTTTTAATTTTTCTACTATAGGCTCGTTTTTAGTATTTTCAGGTAGTCTTTGTATGTTATCATTCTCATTTATTTCTATTTTTGCTACTACCAAGTAATGGTCGCTTCCAATTTCACTGCCTCTTTTTGTTCTTACGTCTTTTACTTTCTTTCTTTGTGTATTGTTTGCTAAAAAGTAATCAATTATGGATTTTTCGTTTCTACTTCTTTCTTCTCTTGTATATTTGTGTATTTCTTTATGTTTAAATAGAGTATTAAGTATTTTTAGTTCATTTATGATGCAAAAGTCAATAAGTCTGTTTCCATTATTATTTTTTGTTTTTTCTCCATGTCTCCCCATTATCTCTTCCAGCCCGTTATTATTATTTCCAACTCTTGCATTAAAATCCCCCATTATGTATACAGGTTCTTCTAGTTTTTCGTATTCTATCTGTAACTTATCCCAGAATTCGTCTTTCCTTGTTTTGCTCTCATCTTCGCTTAATCCATATACTATTAGTATGTTTGTAGGTACGCTGTTCAGGTCTTCCAGTTTGACTGTCATTATCCTCTCGTCTACGCAGTTCCATTCTCTTATTGCTTGATCCATTCTCCCGTTTATAATACAGCCAACTCCTGCTCTGGCTCTTTCGTTCTCATCGACTCCGCTGTATATCATTATGTGACCATTATTCAATTTTGTTATTCCTTGTCCTTTCTTTTTAGTTTCTGTTATAGCTAAAATTTCTAGTCTTGCCTTTTCAAATTCTTGAGTTAGTTCGGTTTCTTTCCCATTTAGACTTCTAATGTTCCATAATCCAATATTCATAGTCCTTTTGCTTCGCGTTTTTGTCTTATCTTTATCTTCCGTATTTTGATGTAGTATTACTTGGTCGGGTTCTCGTTTTTGGCTTGTTTTCTGTATCCTTTTCCTCTAGCCTTTCACTCTCCGGATTCCATGCGTACATTTTGTTGTCAATCGTTATTTTTTTATATCCTATTTTTATGTTTCTTCCTTTTCCCTTTTCTTCTCTTCCTTTATTTCTAATTATGAATTGTATTTTTCTTTCTTCCTCTGTAAGATCGTCCTCGATGTATATATCACTATTCCTTAGTTTATTGGTGTTTTGCATTACTTGCATCTTATTTCCAAAGTCTTCAAAGTGTGCCACTATTATTGAGTGGTTCTCTTTTTTATTTATTGCAAACGCCTTTTTTATGTATGCATCAACATTAAGTTTTTTTTTAATAAAATGTTCGACTTCTGTTTTCATGTCCTGTGTTTCAGTTTTTAGGCCTTTAATAATGATATTATTTTTCTTACGTTCCTTCTCCTGATTATTAATTTTCTTTTCTAGCCACTTGACTTTTTCCTCTAGTTTTTCTCTCTCCTGTTTCCATAGTTCTTCTTTTTTTTCAATGTCCTCTTGTATTTTTAGTATCATGTTGTTGTTAGCTATTATTTCCTCTTTTAGTTCTCTGTGATTTTCATTTATTACTTCCTTTACATCATTCATTTCAGACGAAAGCAGCTTTTTAAACGTTTCCTCCATTTTTTGTAAATCCATTTCTTCCTGATTATTTTTCTTATCTGTTTTAACCGGTGATCTCTTCAATACGTTACTTTTTTTGAATATTTGTTCTTTCCCTTCGTCTTCCACTCTCCTTCTTTTTAAAAATTCTTTCAATGATCCGGTAGAATTAATTCTCTCTCTCTCTCCTTTATTCATTTGTTTTCATCAAACACCCAAATCACAATTTTTAATTTTTAACTAGATTGGCAACACTGTTTTGGAAATTCAAGTTCGCACAGTTCAACTGTTGGCACCACTGACTTAGTTTGCCGGCGCGCGCAGCCTCAGCTGTTCTTATCGTTCGTAACTCTCCCGCCACACCCTCTTATCAACGTTACGCGATACTTGGTTTTAAATCTTAAAACTGAAATCTTGAAATAATGAGAGAGTTTAATGAAACTTTGCAAAAATAATCAAAACATTGTGAAAATGTTACCTGAATTTTTCCATAATTTTCCATAATTTTTCAACGTAAAAAGCATTTAACGAAATGAAAGAAAATTCCAATTGCTTCTTTAAAACGTACATTACGATCTCAAAGACCGGATAAAAGTAATACAAGCATCACTTACCACGTAATTAACAAGAATTCTTAATCGAAAGAGTGACGTTTATGCCTACTGGAGAATATTGGCGAAAACATAATATAGACACGGCAACGTTGAAAAGCGCGAAATTTGAATTTTAACCAGAAAAAACCTCTTCTCTATAAGAGAAGTTTTTCGCAAGAATGAAAGTTATAATGTGTACAAATGATAAATAATTTATACCTAACGATTTGTATTAAATTTCAAGTGCATATAATTCTCTTCACCTTCATTTTTACCATCTGTCAGATTGACATAAGAACAGCACAGCGTTGCCGTAGTTTACACTGATATTTGACCAAATGAAATCTTATAAAGTAAACAAGTTTTATAAAATAAAAATTAATAATATTCTTAATTAATTGATTTAAAACTCATTTTATTAGATAAAAATGCGAATAGACTGCGTTTACATCCAATAAAAAATGTTTATTTTTTTTTTATAAGTTGGGACCCTGATATGAAATACATTGCGAGCATAGGAGATGCCCCTAACCCCTCACCCCCCGAGTGTACCTCCTTAACAATGTGAAAACGCGAATTTTGTTCATATTGCAAATTGTCCCAGAAAATAAAACATAATAACTTGGCAGCGAAATATAAATCGTCTATAGCATGCTTTATATGATGCTTTCTAACAAAATCCGCTAGAGGGTGTTACGGGTCAATTTTCGCAGTGAACTTTTTATGCGCCCCCTGTGCTACTACCAGAATTACCGCAAGGTAATTCAGTGCTCCCGGTCAAACTTTTAGTAGTTCTGAAGGTCACTCTTCTACTAATTAAGATTTCGCTTGACTGTGGTTGTATTCGCTCGCAATTATTTCATTGCTAGTTTTGCCGTGATGGTGTGCGGAGGTGTGAAGTGGTTGTAGTGGTCATTTTAGGAATCTGGAATTCTGTACCGGCCGTTGTGCATTTTTTTTGAGGATTCAGATTCGCCAATTTTGGGATTTGTTGGCCCTACAATTTTGGAAATTAAGTTTCTACGAGAGTTTCTCGGATTTGTTGCTTCACCCCGCCACCGGAGTAACTAGAACACTTTAAGCCGCTTAACATCCAAGGTATGCTAGTACTCACAGTCAAGGCTGGACAAAGTTGATCTTCTTTGACCAGTGAAGTAATTCATATTTTATTTGCAGGCTTTTTCTTTTTTTGTTGGTTTATGTTTTATCCGTATTATCGTTGTGATGACGTCATTTTCATCATTCTCAATTTCGTTTGCTGTTGGATGTCCTGACTCTCGCCTCACGGATGAAGATATTTTTGACGGACGTTGGAGCGAGTCAAGAAACCGATAAGTTACCATTCCGGTTGCCATGTGCTTCGGCTTTTCGCCAGTCACCCCGGACACGACGCCATTTTGTTTTGGAAGTCCTTGCCCACGGTTCGACATACCGGAAGTCGAGCACAAAGAGCCACCTGAAGTCTCGGTAATGTCTGTGGACATCATTTTATCGCATATTCCATTATTTCATGTAATTGTATTAGTTAAGCTCTGGATTTTGATCTCCTGACTTTTTAGTGACTTCGTAATTTTGCTTCGAGATTTATAGCGTAGTATTTAATCTTATATTATTTAATCTAACGTAATTATGGTTCACATGATTGTATTATTTTGATATTTATTTATTGTAATTCTGCGTAAGATCTAGTACTGCGTAATGTTAGTAGTGTTTAGCGTGGTTCAGTCGCTAGGACGAACTAGTTTTATTTAAATTATCATCCGCATTTTTGTGCACGCCGACGCGAACGCTGGTCGACCAACGATTCTCACGTAGGGCTTATTAAGGTTATTTTATTATTGAACTTCGTTATCGTCCTATACGCTGTTTTCGCCGATAGACTACACTTTACGTGTTGCATTTAGATTTGTTAAATAATTGTTTAATTAAATAGTTTCACTGTGCTCTCCAACGCCATTCTTTTATTTTCTTTTGAGATTATGTAACAATTTAGCTTTTCCTTTCCCCATTTTGCCGTTTTCAGGATATTTAGAGTGTCGGTTGCTCTAAATATTGTTGTGGTTAAACCAGTCCCGACCGATGGCGCCCATGGTATGTACTATCTCATTTTATTATTTCGTTATGGCTCTAGCGAAGGCCCACGCCCTTCTCCACTGTTAGTTAGCCGAGGTTTAACCTTATTCATGTGCTCTAGATCACTCTCTTATAGAGTTGCACGTAATAAGGGATAACAAGATCCTCTTGGATTATCAAGTTGATGAGTATGAATTAAAATACGCACCCAGGTGTAGACTTTCTTTCGACCTATAGGAAATACAATGTTAATATTTTCATATCTTTTTACCTATTGATGCTAAAGTGAAATACAAAGGATGTTCAAAATAAAAAAAAAAAACTAACTCCAACGAGCCCTTATTTATTTATATAAAACATGCTTGTAACGAAATACTAGTTCATTATGTATTAAGGGTGTAAGGAAGCTTTTATGACTTGAGCCCGAGCGTTAGTCAATGACAAAAAATACGTCAAGTTACGCCCGTGTTACATACCCAACTGTATACAAGTTGCACGGTTGAATATTTTTTAATAAATTTAATCAATATAACTTACTTGTTCAAATTGTCAAAAATTACTAAATTATTTGATTGTAGCTAAGATATCAAAAAATTCCGAAAATAAAGAAACATCTAAATGTCAAAGTTGTCATTATTATTACAAGATAATTTATGTTAAATGTAAGTAATTAAAAAATGGTACAAACTAAAAATGGTTATTTATCGGATTATTAGAACCTAGTTGGTATGGGAAAAATTGAAAAAGTGTTTGCATTAATTTCACGTTTCTTTATGGCGCTGGCGCACTGCACTATAAAGTGGTTCGTGGATCGTGGGCTATAAAGTGATGTCTACGTCAAATAGTCCAGTCATTTTAGATCGAAAAATGCCATTTGGCGGAAATAATTTATATAGCCCTGAAATTTTGCACATATATTTGGGAGTACTGTAGAATCAAATATCCGTCGGGTTACCCCGCCGCAAGGTGCCGCGTTCCCCCAAAATCCTGAAAAAACTTCCCCAAACGGATACACTGCACTAGTTTTTCGCAATTATCTCGTAACCGGTTCATTATACAGAAAATTTTATAGTAAGGGAATTGTATAGAAATAAATTCTCTACATAAGGTGATCCGAGTCATTGCTGTATCAATAATTGTAGTTCACGCGCTAGAGCAGTCGGAAATAAAGGGAGGGTCGTGGCGCGCGACGCAATATTTGTTTCTCGCGCTTGAATTTTTTAAATTCCTCACGAACAACAAGGGTTACCTCATAAATGTACATACAGGAAAATATAGCAAGAAATTCTCTATCATCACATGCTAATCGTGTTTTGTTATTGTTTTCTTTTTGTACTGTTTTCGAATGATTTTCGTATAAACGTCAATAGCACAAAAATTAAATTTACAGAATTCAACAAATAATATGTCTAATATGTCTAAGGCATGTTGATATGTAAATATTGTATTCTATAATACATCCTATTTGTGCACGTGAAGTTTTATAACCATACGTAATTAAGCATATTTGAGCTGTTTACACCGGTAGGTATACGAATTAGACAGCTCAAAAAAATAAAATCTTCAATTAATTGTTGAAATGTACCTTAAGAAGAAAGAGAAAATTATTAATAATTTATTTTCTTAGTGTATCCTTCTTATGAACTAATAAATCAATTAGAACAATATTTCAAATCTGCCAACTGTTAGAGTGACGGAATTTTTGTTTTGTTTTGTTTAATTGTATGTGGCAGTCTGAAGTTAGCTTAAATTATTTTTAAAAAATCATGTTTATTTCGTGAAAGAAATTGATTTGAACATCAAATTTAAGCTTATTCGGTAAAATTTTGCTCTAAAATCAACAGATAAAAACTTGAGCGAAATATAAAATTTTTACATTGTATTATTTCTTATATGTAGATCAAAAAAAGTCTACAGCTGGTACATAGCCTTAACGTATGTACTCGAAGTTATGATACATTCTGTACCTATACTATTTTCAAACAATTCATTTTCGTGCAAGGTTGAATATTCCTTGATCCGTGCTTGTCTTCTAGAAATTTATGGCACCTGATGCCCAGGCGGGGACCAAGAGACTGCTGGCTTTTGGTGACTTACATTATATGGATTAATTATTTATGTGTATTAAAATAGTATATTTCGTAACGAGTATCGAAAGTGAGAAGTATCGTGCAAGTGTAAAGCTTGTCGAACGAGGTTCAACCGAATAAGTCAACACACATGCAATACGATATTACTTTGAATATTTTTTGACAGATGGTTTAACCAATCATATTGCGTAATGATGACGTCAAATGACGTAATGCAACCAATAGAATTGAAAATGTAAAATGATGTATCTGACAACATAATTTTGTAGATTAGGTTTTATTTTGTTACGTCAGTAACAAAAAATTAATTAATTTGTCACATGAAACGTCAAAAATGTTTAGAAAAATGAGTCGTTTTGGTAGTATTTTTAACAAGAAAAATATTCTTCCTAAATACCATTCGAGATAATAACTTTTTGAGAGAATTTTTGTCTATTCCACGGCAACTTATTGCAATTTCACTCCACAAAACATCATCTGACAATTCCCCTCAACTTCGTTTCGGGAAATTGATAGATGATGTTTTGTGTCGTGAAATTGTTAGAAATAAGTTGCCGTGGAAACGACAAAACAATTCTCAAAAAATTATCATCTCTTATGGTATTACCCCTGAATATAAGTCATGAATGCTATTTTTTAGATGACCACAAAAAAGAACACACTATTTTTCACACAACACTTTCAAATGACATTTCTACTGTCATTTCAAACAATCAAACAAATCAAAGCTGCTTGGCTATGATATTTGGTCACATAATTACGATATAAACCATATCATGCTAAAACAATATTCATATTATGCTAGTTCATGATATTTTCAACTTCCTTAAGTAAGTTGTTGCCTCGGTATCTATTATTTTCTAAAGTGGTCGTTTAAAATAGTATATTGAAAAATACCTAAGTTAACCGAGAGTACCAACGTACCCCATAATTTTATTTTTAAATATATTTTATTGTAAACGGAAATATTATGGATGGGTAATTTCAGATATCCTATTATACTTAGTCTGTAAAACGTTTTCTTTTACTAAGCTCTTTAGCATAATTCTTTACATAATTATTGTTTCAGGAACTAATAAAGCTGACCTGTGGTACGTTTATACTGCATGGAGCATGGGTTATTGTTATTTGTGCAACAAACAGACCGTGAAAATATGCCAATATGTTGCAAAGGTTTTGTAAATGCTTCGCATTCTTAGTGGGCAAGAATTGAGAAAATAATAAAAATAATATTCCAAACTAGGAAAATATTTAGTTCGTGTAATTTCCCATTTTAATCTATATTATGTGTACTAAATGTACTTCTATGTATATTTAACTGGTAGCAACAGTATACCAGCTTAGCAACGCGTCTGATAGATAAGTCTGTATGGTCTATACTATGTCCATCGAACACAAAGAGTAATATAACTAGTGGGCAGAGCCAAAACAGCGCAGTATAATGTGCGCAGAAGTAGGCTTCACAAGCAACAAATTTTAAAAAGCAGAAAAATTAAATAGTTTTATTTGAAATAAATATGGAAGAATTATATATTTTATCATTTATTTATAACATAAATTTAAAAGAAATATGAAGTACAATTTTTATTTACGAACGGTTTTTTTGATGACCGATCTCAGCAGTTGAGTTTGCCTAGCAGTGTAAAACTGGCTTACCAATAGCAATACCGTATTTCAATTTCGCGCACATTTGTGGGAGGAGCATCTACTCTATCTGTTGGACATAGTATAGACACCGGCATACGTACTCATTACCATAACAACGCATGACAACAAAACGTATTCAAAACAAATATGACGTTCCTAATATAAAATCAGTATTCCGAATTATAGTATTTCTTCTTTATTTTTGATTTTTGTTCAATATACAAAAAAACTTTATACGATACACGGCCGGTAGCGCATTTTATGTCCTCGCTAGTTCACTAACTCGGTCATTAATGCTTAGCTACCGGCCTAATAACGTAAATAGCTATTTTGTTGTTTTAAATTAACACTATCATGTTATGGATTCATATTTTATAATAAAACGTAGGTAATATACTTATAATTCGGACATTAAATATTCGGCATTTTTAATGCGGTATAAATGTATCCCGCAACGTGTTCCGTGTATCTTTTTTAGCACGTTATCACGAAGGTCAAGGCGACCTTTTCTAGCAAGTATTTAAAATTCGCACAAGAGGGCGATATCGGCGCGAGTAACGAATGTTTTATACCTTTTTCTCTGTTTAGGCGGTTTGTGATTTAAATTACCTACATAATTACTTTATTTGATAGTTTCCATTTGGGGAAATTTTTTAATGGAATAAATAGGTTGGTGACAGTACTTTGTTCTCCACAATAGATAAGTTTTTCTTGTGCTTTGTGTATTATTTGAATTTGTTGTATATTAGATACCTAATAAAATAAATTAAAATGTGAAATAGAAAATTTATTAATGAAGCACCCGACAGAGACTTTATTTCAATAAAAGTAAGCTAACAGTCCAGTCAAATAAGGATTTGACTCCAACAAAAATTTATATCCAGCTGATTTTTGGTATACGAGACAAAATTTTGAATTGGTTTTTAATGATTGAAATATTCGAAATAGATTTTCACGATTTTCTAAAAAACTGTGACTTAAAATTTGCTTAGGATTTTCTAGAACCTGTAGTTTTTGAGATTTTTGCGAAAAATCAATTTTGATGACTTTTGACATTGAATATCTTGACCTAGGATAACAATTATTTCGGTGTTCACTTTTCATACCTTATTTGTAACGTCGAGACAAAGGTATATACCAAAAATAAGCTAGATATAAATTATTGTTGCGCTTCAGAATTTTTTTCGTCTAAATTGACTGGGCTACAAATAATTACAATTAAACTATAATATTACAACACAATTTTTAGGTTGTGTCAATAGGTAATTCCGGCGTGTGCAGAAAGGACGATAATATTATAGTCCAAGAGCTGGCTGCAAAAAAGCTGGCCGATCGAGAAACAGAATAAAATGATCTTAAAAAGTTAGTACTTATAGAGACCATCCATAAAATCTTTTGGTGCCTGGGCGGAACTTGTGCAGAAATTTACAATGTCCTCTTTCTTGAACATTTTTTTGGATAGTAACAGTACCCATAGAGAAACAGCTTCAAATTACTCTTAAAATGTAGCTTTTACAAAGTTAAAAAATAAAAAATAATTGTGCCTCGTTCAATCTTGTGCTAATAGCTTGGCACAAAACATTTAAAAAAAAAAATTTTTGACACGTTGCTGTACCTATCGAGAAACAGCTTGAATTTTTAACCAAATTAAAGTTTGAACATTATTCGATAAGAAAAAACATTTGTGCCTCATTAAATCTTGTGCTAATGCCTTGGCACAAAACTTTTTCTTTCTCAAAGTCACATGCTTTTAGCATCTGTTTCTGTAAAACTGTTCTTCACACCAGGTATGCTGTGCGCAGGTAAGTTTTGAAAATAACCGTTTAAGCATTGTTAAATATGCAAAGTTTTATTTATTTCGATGAAGTGCACAAAAATAAAAGAAACTCGAATATTTATACTGAGTGTACAAAAAGTGCCGAGACGGTCAAATATCTCGAGAAATAAGCATCCGATCGAAAAACAGAAAAATACGTGTTCAATCTTACATGGGAACCTTTATTTCGTATCACAAATTTTTAAAGTTACCCCCCAGCGCGCCTCCAAGGGTGGGGGGTCGTGTTAGATGTCATTAGATAGATTTTTTTGTTCTTCGATCAGATGCGTATTTTTCGAGATATTTGACCGTCCCGGCACTTTCTGTACAGCCAGTATAAATATTCGAGTTTCTTTTATTTTTGTGCACTTCATCGAAATAAATAAAACTTTACATATTTACCAATGCTTAAACGGTTATTTTCAAAACTTACCTGCGCACAGCATACCTGATGTGAAGAACAGTTGTACAGAAACAGATGTTTATAGCATGTGACTTTGAGAAGAAAAAGTTTTGTGCCAAGGCATTAGCACAAGATTTAATGAGGCACAAATGTTTTTTCTTATCGAATAATGTTCAAACTTTAATTTGGTTAAAAATCCAAGCTGTTTCTCGATAGGTACAGCAACGTGCCAAAAAAAAAATTCAAAAATATTTTGTGCCAAGCCATTAGCACAAGATTGAACGTGGCACAATTATTTTTTATTTTTTAACTTTGTAAGAACTACATTTTAAGAGTAGTTTGAAGCTGTTTCTCTATGGGTACTGTTACTATCCAAAAAAATGTTCAAGTAAGAGGACATTGTAAATTTCTGCACAAGTTCCGCCCAGGCACCAAAAGATTTTATGGATGGTCTCTATAAGTACTAACTTTTTAAGATCATTTTATTCTGTTTCTCGATCGGCCAGCTTTTTTGCAGCCAGCTCTCGGTCTATTATGTTATACCTTGTTTGAAATAACGAAAGAATTTTGACAGATATATTATTGTGATTATATTGGTTTTATATTCTTTATATACTTTGTAAGTGCTTCTTTACTCGTTTTTTAGTTTTATCTGGCTATTTTTATGTATTATTCTCTTACGGTTTTATGGACTATTGGTACTTCTTTTTAAACATCGAAAATGTTTTGGTGTAAACCAAATTCCTAAACCACGCCCCAATTAATTGAATACAATTCTAATTAAATTTTTGTAACAATATTAAAAAGTTAAATGAATGGTCCAAGATAATTTGGATTAAATTTGATCAAAAAATATGTTTTTAGACCGGCTGCATTAAAAAACAAGATTAGTATTATACAGAGAATTTATTTTAACGTGAGACGGGATTGTTTATATCCATGGTTACAAATTTGACAGCAATATACAGGATGTTCATTTTAAGTGGCGCACCATTGCTATCTCGAGAAGTATAAGAGCTACGAAGTTGGTTAAATTAGCAAACAATTTCTATTTTATATGACTACTTTAATGAACGAAAGAAATTTTTTTTTAGACCAGTGGTTCTCAAACTACGGGGTGCACCTTTCTTATTTCAAATGGGGAGCTATTTTTTTTTATTCGCTTATTCGATTCAGTATCTTTTTCTGAATTCAACGAGATATAAGTTTCATACCCTGCCATAACAAAAACATGAGAAAACGCTATAGAAAATTGTGACAATTTAATTAAAATCTGAATGTTATAAGAGTGCTATGGAAGAAAATAATTGAATATTTGTTTCATATTAATTGTTATTTGATAATGAAAAAGATTATTTGATTTTAATCAAGAGATCAGGACCGCTACTGAGTGTATGAGTTCAAGGTACTAACTACTCAGTAGGGTATAAGGTGGCCGGAACTACAGACACGTGTTTCGACCTTATTTGGTCTGATCTGTGTAGTATACTAGTATCTTTTTCACTAACAATTAATATGAAACAAAATATTCAATTGTTTTCTTCCATAACACTAACTAACAATCAGATTTTAATTAAATTATCATAAGTTTCAATTGCGTTTTTCATATGTTTTTGTTATGCAAGGGTATAAAAGTAATATCTCGTTGAATTCAGAAAAAAATACTGAATCGAATAAGCAAATAAAAAAAATAGGTCCCCATTTGAAATAAGAAAGTTGCACCCCGTAGTTTGAGAACCACTGGTCTAAAAAAAATTTCTTTCGTTCATTAAAGTAGTCATATAAAATAGAAACTGTTTGCTAATTTAACCAACTTCGTAGCTCTTATAGTTCTCGAGTTAGCAATGGTGCGCCACTTAAAATGAACACCCTGTATAAGAGCGTTCTTTTGAAAATGAAACATAGGGAATAATTTTAACTGAATTATTTTTGAACATTGTAAGATATTAGGGCAGTAGTAATAATTCCAAAGGACGTTTTCAACTTCAACTTTTAATAGTTCAAAGTCAGTGCCGGAATTAGGTATTTTTGCGCATGGGGCAAAAATGAATAATTACGCCCTATGATAAAAATGCATCGCAGGCGATTTTTTTGGGGTTCAAGGTCAAATGCGTTTAAATTAAAAGTTACCTGTTTATCTGCAGAAATAGGTATAGATACCTATCTATAAAAAGTTTTTTTTTTAAATAGTAACAGTGCCGGATTTGCTTATCAGATCGGCTCGGGAAATTGAATATTAAACCGGCCTCACATATTATACTGCATATTTTCACATAATTGTTATAAGAAGGGTAGAAATCGTAAAAAAAAGCGCCGCAGGCGAAATTTTTTGTTTAGGATAAAACGCTTTACTAAAAATGATATTTTCAACACGAAAGAAAAACTTTATTTTACTCTATTTTCATGCGTCGAATAAAACAAACCTAATGACCTCAAATTCTTCATTTTGTCATTGTTATCGTTGTTACATTTAAAATATAAAATGGTCCTAATTATTTTATTTTCTCTTATTTATTTGTGTATTTTCTACAGCTGTACATCAACATGTAACCCCAGTAGGGACGTCAATGGCTACATATCATATAAAGTAGCCAAAATTATTTTGAATTTCGGACATATAATTCAACCTATAGAAAAAATATACACCGCAAGCTATTATTGAAGAGTGGGGCTAGAAAGAAAATGTTCCAAAATTAATTTAAAAATAAGTAATTTAATAAAAATATCGTATATTGTCTAATGCGCCCCTAAAATGTTGCGCCCGGGGCCGAAGCCCCGCTCGCCCACTGTAGTTCCGGCACTGTTCAAAGTATATGCTGAATTTTCAAGTTGCAGCAGTGTCACACTAATTAACAAATTCAAATTTATTTCCTGTTTCATTTAAAAAAAATCTGGTGTGTTCGCCACACGACTTTCTTGTACACAACTGTATGTACTCGTAATTATTGTTGCACTTGACAAAATAAAATAACTGACGTAAATGACTATTAAGATTGTTTGTTTTCAAGCAACTATGATTATTGAAATATATTTATTATACAGGGTGATCATTTTATTTTGTCCACTATTGCTATCTCTTTAATGAGCATAAAAACAAAATTTCAACCAATGGTTTACAAACTGTGGATACCAACTTTTTTATTTTAAATGGGGACCTATTTTTTATTCGCTTATTCGATTCAGAATTTTTTTCTTAATTCAACGAGATATTAGTTTCATACCATTGTATAACAAAAACATGAGAAAAACGCTATTGAAAATTATAATTTAATTTAAATTTGATTGTTACAAGAGTGCTATGGAAAAAAACAATTGAATATTTTGTTTCATATTAATTGTTAGTGAAGAATATTCTAGTAGGTATAACCGTTATACTACATTGATCAGAGCAAATTAGGTCGAAACACATGTCTGTAGTTATACAGCCACCCTACTGACTACTGAGTACTTAGTAGTTCAAACCAACACTTAGTAGAGGTCCTGATCTCCTGATTAAAATCAAATAATATTTTTCACTAACAAATAACAATTAATATGAAACAAAATATTCAATTGTTTTCTTCCATAGCACTCTTGTAACAATAGATTTTAATTAAATTATCATAATTTTCAATAGCTGTTTTTCACGTGTTTGTTATGAAACTAATATCTCATTGAATTCAGAAAAAAAATACTGAATCAAATAAGCGAATAAAAAATAGGTCTCCATTTGAAATAAGAAAGTTGCAACCTGTAGTTTGAGAAACACTGGTTTAAAAAAATCTTGTTTCGTTTATTAAAGTAGTCCGATAAAATAAAAATGGTTTGCCAATTTAACCGACCTCGTAGATCTTATAGTTCTCGAAATAGCAATAATAGTGAACAAAATAAAATGAACACCTATACAGTGACTTTATTTTCAGGATGTATGGGAGACAAATAAAACAGAATATTCCATACTCGATTCATAAGCCGCCGTGAAAATTTCAGAACGATAGACTAAGCCGTTTAAAAGTATTAGCAATTTAAAATTATCGTTATTTTTACACGTGATCTTATGGAAATTCACTAATATAATGAATTAAACATGTTAAAAATACACAAAAAAATGGTACCAAATGTTCAAAATTTTGCATACTGGTAGAATATACGTTATTTTATATTCTACAATCGGTCTCCTCAGGCAAAAAAAACAGTAACATCATTGTAAAACGATAGAAAAAAACTTGACAACAACGAATAACATTTGTTTATTTAATCCTACTGTATTAAATGACAGAAATGACAGTACCATAAAAATAAATAATATTTTAATAATAATTAAAGTATTTTGAATTTATTTACAACACATAATTTAAAAGCATTTCCAAGAAATTGAATGATAAATTTATTTATAAACGTTAGATGAATATATTTAGTGTCGTTTTACCATTACCAACATGCACAACAAATAATATGCAGTTTAGCAGTATTGTTTATTGATTAATCTGGATTATAAAATTTATTCGGGTTCGTGTTAAAAAATATTTTTAACAGAAAATTTTATGAATTAGCTAGGTACCTACGTATATTAATTATTAATATATAAATAATTATTAGGTAGGTATTACATATTAACAATATTGCTTCCAATATGTTTTCTTTTAAATTATATCGCTGAGGAAACAAAATAAATTTCAATGAAGAAAATAATCGTTAAACACTTGGGCTAAATTGAACAATTCAGGTGCCACATTACATTTGTTTGTTTCCCTGTCAAAACATGGCAGTTTCTCAGTGTTGGCAATATAACGACATGAAAATTGGAATTGAAAGTAAAATAAAATTTTGGTAGATGGTAGCACCATATTTTAATTTTTAAGTTTCTAAATGTGAATCATAATGGAAAACATATATAAAAAATGAAAATCCATATGTATTTCCGGTAACCGGTTAGAAAATTATGTTTCGAATTCGGGTTCAACTCTTTTAAAATTTAAAATAAAGGTTCGGTTTCAGGTTTTTCAATTTTTTCGGTTAATTTAGTGTTTCGGGTTCGGGTTCAGCTCCGGTTCGACTCCTTGGTTATATTTCTTGTAACCATGGATATGATATATCCCATATTTCACGTTAAAATAAATTCATTGTATTATAGCTATTATTATAATATAAGAATATTATGCGATTTATAATATCGAGGATGTTGCTAAACGACGTGGTGAAATCGAGTTTCTTTAAATATACTCGTATTTAAAGCATTATTGTATCATCGCGGCCAGCAATGTTAAAACAAATAAACAACTATATTTGTCAATTACTTAAAAATTTGCATATTATGGAGGGTTTTGATGTAACTATGGTTGTATCTAACGTATTAAGTTCGTACACTCTAAAAAATATAGTGTTAAATTTAACACTAAACTAACCAAAAATAGTGTACCATCGAGGACAGAATATTTAGTATTAACTTTTACTTTTTCAAGAATGGTTAATTTTAGTGTACTTTAACGAAATCACAAACGGTTAAAAGATACACGTTGAGAGTGTTAATAATAGTGTAAAATATTTAGTGTAAAATATTAGTGTTACTAAGTAGTGTCAAAATAGGGTAAAATAAAAAGTAGTATTTAATGCAAAATATACTATAAATTTTATATTACATCCAGATTAAGTATACATTAGGTTAGGTACCTATTTTGCTTTGAATTTCATAGCAACTGTATAGCCTTAAATAAACTTTTAAAATTCAAAACAAGCCTTTAATTCAAGAATTTACTAACATAATTTTCGGCTCAATAAATCTTTACAAAAGTAATTAACCTATTATGTTGTTTATACTATACAATATAAAGTAATAATAATTGATGATATGATAAATACGAGGATAAATATTATTATGTTTATGTACGTATGACATATTCATTCTGATTATAAGTTGCATTTGATAAAAATTAATAAAAGAAGTTTAATAAAATATACGTCTCCCGTTTTTTTCAAATTGTTCCTTGTTAGTTTATTTAATTCCGTGTTACCATTTGCTGATAACAAAATTTTACCAAAAATCCTAGGGAAAGAAGCTCTTTCAAGCATCAAAATTAGAACTGGAATAAGTTATACCAGTTCCGAAACAGAGAAAGTATCTTTTTCTACGGAAGTGCAAATTCACATATTTTCTTATATCAAAATTTATTTTGGAAGTAGACTTTTGAAAAAAAAAATCTTCACTCATTTTTTGCACGAATTTGAGACATAAATAATATTTCTAAACAAGAAATTGTACACTTACTTTTGTCAAAGCTGTCAATTTTACCTATGAGACTAAAGTTTACATTGAAAATTGCTGTAAAATGGTCGGCGAAGTACAAATAAACCCAGTGCCACTATTCACTACTAGTTTTCGCATATTTTTAAAATAATTTATTTCTTCATAATATTAAACACTTTCCTAAAAAATAATATTTATGTAATGCACTAGTGGAAAGCATCATTGGATTGGAGAACTCGCTATCGCTACGCTCGTGCTTGAACTTTCATACTAGTTTTCCAATTAAGGCGCTACACTTGTGCCAAAAATATAGTGAAAAAGGGACCTTGCTATATTACAAACTGAGCTCTTGTTAGTACACCTACACTGTTCATATTTTATTTATAGATAGTTAAAAGATGACTCTAGAGTGCTAAGAAAATATTTTTTTGAAATACTTCATGGTATTTTAGTAATAAATTAGTAAAAATAGTCAATTTAGACGATTTTTTACTATTTTTTTCGTCAGATGTGTAATTTTTTTGACAAAAATATTTTCTTAGCACTCTCATGAACAATGCAAGGAATCGACTATTTAAAACAAAATTAATAAATATGCAATAATAAGGCCATAATTTGTAATATTAAAATGCATAAATTAATTCTTATTTTCTCTAATTGTTGCCGCAACAATATATTGTATGAATTTTTCGATCAAATAATGCTTCGTAATTACTTATGGTAAATTTCAGATTTTTATTTTGAGCAATATAGCCAGAATCTTGTATTACAATTTACTAATTTTGTGACGCCAAAACTGTTTTAAAAACGATTAGACCCTTTGTAAAGCTTGTGCCAAATGGGCAGTTTAAAAAAATTCAAACTGGTACCTACTATTTCAAATGTCAAACTTACTTACGTAACGTAAATTTGAAGCAGTGATTTGATAATTTCGTTGGGTATAAATATTAATTCTTCGATTTTCTCATATTCTAGTTCATAAAGTGTCATAAATTTCCCTGTCTAAACTTTAGACAGGCACTCTCATCATCTTCTAAACATCAAATCTGATGTACCTACAATGATATATCTACCACGTCGACAGACTTGTAACACTTGATTCCTACGGGATCCTTCGTCAATATCCTTCCCTTAATTAATATTAATACATCGTCTTGCCACCACCTTCCTCTAGCCCTTCTTTAGTTTCCTTCCGCCTGACCGATGGGCAAAAAATCATCATATTCTTATTCGGGTCACCACAAATATCATTCCCATGTCAGAGAAATATATATGATATGGACTCTCGAAGGAAGTAAAAAAGCGGCTGGCGGACTGTGCCAGAAACCAGAAAATGCTGCACCAGTCGACGAGATGAACTGGAAGCGAGGAATTTTCCAGGATGGAAAGCTTGCGGGGTGTGCACAGGAATTCTTTTTATTTCTCCTGAAATTGAATTTATTTCCGAGACGAATATCGAGATATGTATTGTTGTGTATGAACTATGTGTATCAATAATACTTACAGTAATTGCTAATATGTATTTTAAAATTTGATTCTAATGTTTTTACCTCTCGTCTCATATTCTATAAGAAAGATAATGTAATGAGTAAAAATTTTGAAGTTGAAGTTCGTATGTTACGATTTTTTCTCCGACGGTATCTCAAAAAATATGAAACATTAAATTGCCACATTTTGTATTTAGGATTTTAAAAAGAACTTTAAGATCTCATTAAATTTTGGTAGCAATCCATAAACAGGATATAGTATTTTAATTAAAGAGCACCTAATTTTTCTTCAAAATTCCGATGAATAAAGTAATAATAATAATAATAATTTATTTCATTTGGCAAAGTTCAGCTTGAAGCTGTTCTTACACTTAACCATTTCAGCAATACATGCATATATACAGTAATACAATGAAATTAATATAACAATATTATGTAATATAGTGTAAAATTATCAGATAGAGTATACAGTAGGATCAGATTCAATATCCTGAATTAATAAGAATTATACATTTTATATTATAATCATTTGATGATGAATATTCAAAGATGTCTTAGGCTTATAATTCGAAGAACAAAATAAATTTTATTGGTTCCATACTAACCTAGAAAATTAATATTCAAGGAATAACAGATTTTAGCAAAATGCAGTATTTTAATTTAATAGAGAAAGTTTTCAAACTTAGTGATTTTAGTTGATTTGGTAGTTTGTTATAAATTGAAGAACATTGGTAGCTGAAGCCTTTTTGAAACAATTTGGATTTATGTTTAGGAATATGCAATAAAATTTTATCTCTGAGTCTACGATCATGCAGATCACTTCTGAAATCAATCCTATTGAGAAGATAAGTTGGAGTTTTCTGTGTAATAATACGGTGAATCATACAAGCAGAGTGTAGAAATCTGCGTTCATACATATTTAGCCATTCTAGTGTATTTAGATGAACAGAAATATGTTCGCGCCTTTTTAAATTCATTATGAACCTAACGCACGAGTTTTGCACCTTCTGTATTCTATTACATTCTTTAACTGACAAAAATGGGCCATAAACTGTGTCGCAATAATTGAATACAGAAAGTGCGAGACTCTCAGCTAAGATAACTCTGTTTTTTCTTGACAAAATAAATCTGTTCATGTAAAGATTTTTTAAAGCTAAATACGCTTTTTTAATAAGAAGCGTTACATGTTCCGTGAATCGCAGTCTGCAATCAATAATTAAACCCAAATTTTTACAGCTATCAGAGACTCGAAGGTTGATGCCATTTAAACATACCAGAACTTTATTATTCCTTAATAGATCTTCTCGAACTTTCATGTTACCAAAAAGCATGACTGAGGATTTATTTTCATTCAGCATGAGGCAGTTGTTTTTAGCATATTGTGAAATATTTTCTAGGTCTTTATTAATTAAAACAAGTGCATCGTCAATATTAGTTGGTTTGAAGGAATAATAAATCTGAGTATCGTCCGCATAAATGTGAATTTTACAAGATTCAATCTGATTGTATAAGTCAAAAATGTAAATTAAGAAGTGCAGAGGTCCACATATAGAGCCCTGTGGCACCCCTTTTATTAAATCCAGTGCCGTGGAAACTTCGTTCTTGTAACGCACTTTTTGGACGCGATTAGATAGATAATTGGAAAATAGCGCAATGCTGTTTAGATCAAAACCGAGATAATGTAGTTTAGCCAAAAGCAATTCATGGTCAATAGTATCAAACGCCCTACTAAAATCCAGGAGAATCAAGAGTACAAGTTCATTGTTATCAATACAGGATAGAATGTCATCTAGAACATTTTGAAGAGCAGTTGTCGTACTATAGCCCTTCCTAAATCCTGACTGGATATTAGGAAGAATGTTGCAAGACGATAAATATACGTTTACTTGCTTTACCATCACTTTTTCCAAGATCTTAGAGAGTGTTGGAAGAATACTAATTGGTCGAAGATCACTATGAGTTGTTGGATTACCTACTACCTACCTACTTATAGTAGGTATAGTAGTATACCTAGTACCTACTTATAACAATTTTTTGTAGTAATAAATAAATAAAATATTATTATCTCCTCGTAAGTCATAAAATCTGTTTAATATAAATTTTTTTTGTATCTGGCTCTGGCCCCATTTACAAATTATATTACAATTTATAATTTTGTGTTTGAAACTTCGATATCTTGTAATCCATGATCGAAACATTTGTTATTACGAAAAATTGAAATGTTTATGACAGTGGCAGCAGGATATAACATCGGTGACATATAGTTAACATATTGTTCCAACATTTTCATAAAATACCTATTTTTGTAAGTACCTACGTACTGTACATGCAGCATGCATGACCAGAGCGGTAAGGGAGAAAAAGAATTTGTCTATGTCTGTTTCATGAGCAAATCCACTGCCAACGTGCCGCCGGAGAAAATAGAAGCAACAATATAGTGAAATAAAAATTATAAACAATCTCTTTTAAGATTGAAGGACGGTATCGTTTTATATTATATTTTAGTTTTTTATTATTTTTTTTTTGAACCATCAGTTTCTATTATGTCAACATAAATTATAGTTTTTTTAAAATTAAATCCGCATAGGTGATGTTTTTAGTGCGCGAGAGTGCTAAAAAAGTCATTCGAATGCACTACTTGCGCTCAAAATACAAACATTTTCATTAAAATCATTTTCCAAAACCGTGAATAGAGTGTATATCAAAACCGTGGAAAATGATTATTTGTATATCAAGTATCGATAGAGCATTATTTGTTGCATGCGGCAAGAAATTTGTCCGACGACTCATCAAGCGACGACCTGTACACAGTAAATGTAGGTAACGTGAAAAATAACACACATGAGAATAGTATATTAAAACATAGGTTAGGGAAGTCAACATTTTCTAGTAAGAGTTCGAAATTCGCACCGAACGAACCAGTGCTAGGGTAGCCTTCCGTTACAAATGTTTTATACTACTCGTATTTTCTCTGTTTAGACAGTTTTTGATTTAAAGTAATTTTTTGGTAGAATAGTTAGGTTGGTGACAGTAATATGTGCTTGACAATAGATGAGTTGTTTGTTGCCTAGGCGCTTTTGTATATTATTTGAATTGGTTTTATGCTGGGTCCACACTTGAACATTTTAGTCCGAACAAGCAGTACGCGCAAGCCGAATTCGCCAAGTGTGGACCGAGCATGTAATAAATTGTCTAAAACAGATTCTGGTGGGGAATAACACCGAATTTAAATTTTGTAGCATTTTTTTTTAAGATTGAAGGTAGGTATATCAGAATTCACGGTACTACTTCCTCGATATAGTATTTTATAACATTGGCTAAGTAGCGTTTTATTTTTTACTTGTCTCAAAGAAAGCATGTACATCTTTCAAGAAACTTAACAATTTAAGAGAACCGCCTATCTTCTAAAATCTAGCATAAATTGTACTAACATAGCGTGTGTTTTGTGACTCGTAGACAAAAAACAAAAACAAATTAAAAAACAATGCCTAGTCGTTATAACTATAATCAAAAGTATAAAATCAAGTTAAAGAAAGTTAACATAAAACTAAAAGTAAATACATCGACGTTTCCACAACAACTCGTATAAAATAAATATAGCTTTGGTGAGACAGTAATACAAACATACAAGGAAAAATGCTATAGTACCACGAAATCTTCTTCAAAGTATCAACGTGTAAACCGGGCATTATAGAACTGAACGACTTGCTTTCCAAATAGGTAATGCAATTAATACCAATTCGCTATATGAACCAACAAATGCATCCAATAACCGAAAGAAACCTCCTCCAAATCATTGAATTACCTCTCATAATGACTTATTTGGTCGTTGGAATTCGTCATAATGTTTCACACATCTGTATAGCTCGTAGCTAATTCCTCTTGAAGATGTCACCGCACTCGGAAATCGAATTATCCGAGTTAATCTAATAACGAGCTTCGTACTCCGTCACTGACCAGCCGAGACGCGGAGAATTCGTCTAATTGACAGAGGACACTGACATAGGACACTCAAAGCCTTCGGGAGGATGTATTATGTACGGCGTGGCGTGAGGGAAAAACATAGCCTGCTGATTGATAATTCGATTGAAATTTTGGACGTGAGAGATTTGGTTGTTGCTATCGGATGGGTTAAACTAGGGAAAGATGCAACCGGATATCGAACCAGTGCCGGCACTTCTGTCAACTATAATAAAGAACCCGATTCGCCACATATTATAATTTGCAACTTTGAGGCTGTCTATCTCAATACATAAATACATTGATTTATTTTAGATTAAGATTCAGTCTTAACTGTTCTCATCCACCAGCCGATAGCTTTGTGGTTACCAAGTTAACTTGGAATGGTGACGAGAGTGGATACCAATCTAAAAATTTACACCTGACCCGGATTAGTACTTACGACCACTCTGTGTTCAGAGGCTAGCACTCTACCACTGCACTATCTCGCCGTTTATAAACATACAGATCTAGAATGCCTTTTTTCTATCTTAGGTGTGGCAGCTTCACAATCATGTAACAAATGTGTAGCTGCCTGGATTTGTGAGAGCTACTGTCTCTCACATTTGACATAATCGTACTGAACTGCGGTGAACAAGTAGGGAAGTAGGTAGTTGATTTATGAAAATCTGAAAATTTGAAAAAAAACATTAATTTTTTATAATAATTATTTGATATAAAATATGCAAAGAAAAAATTAAACATATTAAACAGCAAAGATTGCTATCTCTCTTTCTAGAGAATCACAAACATCATTTTCTATTATTAACATGCTAAGTTCTTGGCCATAAGCACAAACTTTTTAGGGGGAGCGGGAGAGACAAAAAAACAGTGTACTTGTTAATAACAAAAAAATACCTCTACGTTTATAAATCAGTCCTAACGAATTAAAATTTGTATTACTACAATATACAATCTGGCAAAAGTGTATAGGTCAACATTTGGCTGTTATAGGCAAACGTATAATCTTTGAGAAAGGATCGAACGCTACAGGCCACAAGCGAAAACAATTTTGCCCTAAGGTAAAAGTTTTCAAATCTTGAGACTGACCTATGTTTGTACATGATGCCTTTAAATAATTCCATATTCTCAGTTATAATTTGCCTCCCCGTAAATTTTGCCGCCCTGGTGCAGTCGTGCAGTGCACACTTGCACCCATGATATTGAATTTATCAAGGCTTAGTTGGTTACAAGTACCAAATTATTAGAATTTATAGTTGAGATAAGAACACATTTACTTATATTATATTATTTTTATTTTTATATTGCCGTCCCCTATAGAAGCCACCAGTGTACGCTAGTGCTAGTAGTAGTACCTTGTTTTTTGGGTTCAGTAGAGTCTAAAACGTGAAGATTCACCAAAATCTCGAACTGTCAAAAAATCACGATTACAATACTTCCCTTTATTACATAGGTCGGGAAAGTAAAAATTATGGTAAGAGTGTAGAGGTCAAAAACATGTTCTGGATATTTGGTTCTCAAGGCTTATTCTATTCTAGCACACAAGCTCTTAAAGAAATATAGAAAATCGTCCAGCGGGATGACCAAATGGAACGAAGAGGATAAGGCATTTGACCTTGAATTTTAAAAAAATGGCACGCGTCATATTTTCTTTTTTTAATTTAAGACCTTAAGTTGATATAAAGACTCCGATACTGCTACCCCAATAAAATTGCTAAGATCCCTCTACTGAATTTCATAGTGATATATGAAAGAAATGATGAAATTTAAAAAGATAAAATTTAATATTTTTATTATCATTAAATTCTGGAAATGCTGGTATCTCTACACAAGTATCTCTTTTAGTTGTTTGAAAAATTGATGAGATAGTAAATTCTTCTTTCTGAATGTTATCTTTAAAATGTTTTTCTGCAATGTCAGGATTTAAAAATGATTTTGTCGCACCAGTATCAATTAATAATTTTAGAGGTGGATTCGAAATTTTGATGTAAGGCAAATCTTTTTTATCGTAAATTGAATGTAGTTCTATGTTTGGTTTGTTGTTTGGCTGAGTTCGTGAAAATTTTGTTCGTCATCACCTGGTGGTGTTTGTTCATAAGTATTTTCATCACAAATTTCGGTTACGTAATAATTTTCGCTTTGGTGGTTATAGTCTGTATAGTCAGTGTCATAATTTTCAAAGTTACTACATTCGTCTTGTTCGTAATACTGATTTTGATTTGGGTGTTCCTGCTCTACATGAAACAGTTCTTCGGAAATGAAATTTGGTTGTCTCGTTTGTTGAAATTGGGGTCTATTAAAAGAAGTACCGGGTTTAGGGAAAGTTCCGTGTGATATGCCGCTCATTGGGGTTTGTTTAGGAAAAGTTCCGTGTGAAATTCCACTCATAGGGGTTGGTCTAGGTTGAATAGCACGATTATTTTGATTTTGAGGTTTCCAAACATTTACTGGGTTATTTCTTTGTTTATTTCCGAAAACTTGCTGATTTGTGAAAAATCTTTGTGGTCTTAGTGTGAAACGTGGTTGTAAATTAATGGGGTTACTTGGAAACGGTTGGTGTTGGTTGTTAAATCGTGGTGGTGGTTGTGGAGAAAAGAATTGCGGTTTTTGATTCGGAAAATTAGTAATCGGTCTTAAATTTTGTGTTTTATTATTTTTTTCAAAATTTGGTCTTTGTAAGTGTCGGATATTATTTTCTGAAATGATAAACTGTCTAGCTTCTGCTAGCGTGTTGGGTTTCATTGCTCGGATCGTTGAACCAAGAGGTTCTTTTAAACCAGCTAAAAACATTTTCAAAGCGTGTGTATTATAAAAATTCTTTTTGACTGTTTTAATTGCAGCTGTATTTTCGTGAATATCAAGATAATTATGCAATGCACTAAGATTTGATAGCACTCTTGAATAAAATATTAGTGAATTTTCACTGTCCTTTTGTCTCAATTGATCTAAATCGAACAATAATCCGTTCTCGTCACGTTGATCGCCAAAATGTGCGATTAACGCCGCTTTAACAGATCTCCAGTCCTTGGCTGTACACGTGGAGTACACTTCGCGTGCAGGTCCAACAAGTGTAGCATAAATTCCATAAATTATTGTAAGATTTTGAACACAATTTAAATTTTGAGGGGTGTCGTCCCAATAATTATTAATTAAAGTATTTGCTACGTCTAAAAATGCGGAAAGTTCTACTGGATTTCCGTCGAATTTAGGCACTATGTCTAACAATTTTGTTTCAAAAACTGGCATGATTAAACAATTGTTGTTTTCTATTCTTTCGTTAGTTTCTCCTTCGTTAATTTCTAATGTTGAAAAAATTAAGCTTAAATGAGTGTCTTCTAAACTAAAGCTGTAATCTAAATCTAACTCGTTTTCACTATTTTCCTCTATGGAAATGGATGAACGCGAGGAATCTGTCATGTAATCAGGGGAATGTGGAAGGATAAGCAACTTACAGTATCAATACGGTGATCTTCATTTGATGTCCGTGTTGACTTCTTGTTGATGAATTTTTCGATGCCGATGAGGAATTCTCGGTGAATTGTCGTCGGGTTCGTTCTTCTGATTAACAGTTGAAACTGAAGAATTTTTCACTGTGAAACTTCTTTCAGAATCCTACACTAGACTGCGCCAATTAATTTGTCACTTCTCCAACTTAAGTTTTTAAAAACTTTTTTATTTCCTCTTTACAAGATATTAGCTCTTTGAAATAACATAACAGACTGACTAAATTCTACATTATTACATTTTTATAAACTAAGTACATTTCATGTGTTGGCGAAATGCGATGCCCGTCGTGGGAACGTCATGTTCGCTGGTATTCCGCTGACCGGGGTGGTTCACGTGAGGTAACATATATATATATATATATATATATATATATATATATATATATATATATATATATATACAGGGTGAGTCATCGAAATGCCCGTCGTCGATATCTCCCTTGTCGTTAAAAATACAGCATACATTTTTTAACAGAATTTTTCGTCTACTCAAGGAGCATAAGTTAAAATTATTTTCACATATACAGGATGTTACATAACGACTTGGCAATAATTGTTCGTCGTTTTTTAAATGAAACACCCTATATATTTTTATATATTTTGAATTGTATTTTACTTACCTATACGAACATATAAATTTCATTTTAGTTTTCCGCGGCGTTGCCAAGTTATTCAATTTTTTCTCTAAAAAAAGCCGAATACACGTATTGCTTTATAAAGGCGTACTGAAGTTATTTTAATACTAAAAATTATGAATTTTTTTTTCAGTACAACTGTAACTATACTCTTTGTTCTGACATAACTTTTTTTAAATGTTCTTATACAGGGTGTTCAGTACAGAGAATCAAATTTACTCAATTTCAAATGGCTATAACTCGTCATTTTCAAATGGAACACCCTATATTTTATTATTCTGTTGTGTGTATTTTTGCATCTTCTTATGTTATAAAAGGTGTCCTATGCCTAAAAACATTAATTTAATTAATTTCGAAATTAATGTTTTTAGGCATGGGACACCTTTTATAACGTAAGAAGATGCAAAAATACACACAACAGAATAATAAAATATAGGGTGTTCCATTTGAAAATGACGAGTTATAGCCATTTGAAATTGAGTAAATTTGATTCTCTGTACTGAACACCCTGTATAATAACATTAAAAAAAAGTTATGTCAGAACAAAGAGTATAGTTACAGTTGTACAGAAAAAAAAATTCATAATTTTTAGTATTAAAATAACTTCAGTACGCCTTTATAAAGCAATACGTGTATTCGGCATTTTTTAGAGAAAAAATTGAATAACTTGGCAACGCCGCGGAAAACTAAAATGAAATTTATATGTTCGTATAGGTAAGTAAAATACAATTCAAAATATATAAAAATATATAGGATGTTTCATTTAAAAAACGACGAACAATTATTGCCAAGTCGTTATGCAACACCCTGTATATGTGAAAATAATTTTAACTTATGCTCCTTGAGTAGATGAAAAATTCTGTTAAAAAATTGATGCTGTATTTTTAACGACAAGGGAGATATCGACGACGGGCATTTCGATGACTCATCCTGTATATATATATATATATATATATATATATATATATATATATATATATATATATATATATATATATATATATATATATATATATATATATATATATATATATACAGGATGAGTCATCGAAATGCCCGTCGTCGATATCTCCCTTGTCGTTAAAAATACAGCATCAATTTTTTAACAGAATTTTTCATCTACTCAAGGAGCATAAGTTAAAATTATTTTCACATATACAGGGTGTTGCATAACGACTTGGCAATAATTGTTCGTCGTTTTTTAAATGAAACATCCTATATATTTTTATATATTTTGAATTGTATTTTACTTACCTATACGAACATATAAATTTCATTTTAGTTTTCCGCGGCGTTGCCAAGTTATTCAATTTTTTCTCTAAAAAATGCCGAATACACGTATTGCTTTATAAAGGCGTACTGAAGTTATTTTAATACTAAAAATTATGAATTTTTTTTTCTGTACAACTGTAACTATACTCTTTGTTCTGACATAACTTTTTTTTAATGTTATTATACAGGGTGTTCAGTACAGAGAATCAAATTTACTCAATTTCAAATGGCTATAACTCGTCATTTTCAAATGGAACACCCTATATTTTATTATTCTGTTGTGTGTATTTTTGCATCTTCTTACGTTATAAAAGGTGTCCCATGCCTAAAAACATTAATTTCGAAATTAATTAAATTAATGTTTTTAGGCATAGGACACCTTTTATAACATAAGAAGATGCAAAAATACACACAACAGAATAATAAAATATAGGGTGTTCCATTTGAAAATGACGAGTTATAGCCATTTGAAATTGAGTAAATTTGATTCTCTGTACTGAACACCCTGTATAAGAACATTTAAAAAAAGTTATGTCAGAACAAAGAGTATAGTTACAGTTGTACTGAAAAAAAAATTCATAATTTTTAGTATTAAAATAACTTCAGTACGCCTTTATAAAGCAATACGTGTATTCGGCTTTTTTTAGAGAAAAAATTGAATAACTTGGCAACGCCGCGGAAAACTAAAATGAAATTTATATGTTCGTATAGGTAAGTAAAATACAATTCAAAATATATAAAAATATATAGGGTGTTTCATTTAAAAAACGACGAACAATTATTGCCAAGTCGTTATGTAACATCCTGTATATGTGAAAATAATTTTAACTTATGCTCCTTGAGTAGACGAAAAATTCTGTTAAAAAATGTATGCTGTATTTTTAACGACAAGGGAGATATCGACGACGGGCATTTCGATGACTCACCCTGTATATATATATATATATATATATATATATATATATATATATATATATATATATATATATATATATATATATATATATATATGTTACCTCACGTGAACCACCCCGGTCAGCGGAATACCAGCGAACATGACGTTCCCACGACGGGCATCGCATTTCGCCAACACATGAAATGTACTTAGTTTATAAAAATGTAATAATGTAGAATTTAGTCAGTCTGTTATGTTATTTCAAAGAGCTAATATCTTGTAAAGAGGAAATAAAAAAGTTTTTAAAAACTTAAGTTGGAGAAGTGACAAATTAATTGGCGCAGTCTAGTGTAGGATTCTGAAAGAAGTTTCACAGTGAAAAATTCTTCAGTTTCAACTGTTAATCAGAAGAACGAACCCGACGACAATTCACCGAGAATTCCTCATCGGCATCGAAAAATTCATCAACAAGAAGTCAACACGGACATCAAATGAAGATCACCGTATTGATACTGTAAGTTGCTTATCCTTCCACATTCCCCTGATTACATGACAGATTCCTCGCGTTCATCCATTTCCATAGAGGAAAATAGTGAAAACGAGTTAGATTTAGATTACAGCTTTAGTTTAGAAGACACTCATTTAAGCTTAATTTTTTCAACATTAGAAATTAACGAAGGAGAAACTAACGAAAGAATAGAAAACAACAATTGTTTAATCATGCCAGTTTTTGAAACAAAATTGTTAGACATAGTGCCTAAATTCGACGGAAATCCAGTAGAACTTTCCGCATTTTTAGACGTAGCAAATACTTTAATTAATAATTATTGGGACGACACCCCTCAAAATTTAAATTGTGTTCAAAATCTTACAATAATTTATGGAATTTATGCTACACTTGTTGGACCTGCACGCGAAGTGTACTCCACGTGTACAGCCAAGGACTGGAGATCTGTTAAAGCGGCGTTAATCGCACATTTTGGCGATCAACGTGACGAGAACGGATTATTGTTCGATTTAGATCAATTGAGACAAAAGGACAGTGAAAATTCACTAATATTTTATTCAAGAGTGCTATCAAATCTTAGTGCATTGCATAATTATCTTGATATTCACGAAAATACAGCTGCAATTAAAACAGTCAAAAAGAATTTTTATAATACACACGCTTTGAAAATGTTTTTAGCTGGTTTAAAAGAACCTCTTGGTTCAACGATCCGAGCAATGAAACCCAACACGCTAGCAGAAGCTAGACAGTTTATCATTTCAGAAAATAATATCCGACACTTACAAAGACCAAATTTTGAAAAAAATAATAAAACACAAAATTTAAGACCGATTACTAATTTTCCGAATCAAAAACCGCAATTCTTTTCTCCACAACCACCACCACGATTTAACAACCAACACCAACCGTTTCCAAGTAACCCCATTAATTTACAACCACGTTTCACACTAAGACCACAAAGATTTTTCACAAATCAGCAAGTTTTCGGAAATAAACAAAGAAATAACCCAGTAAATGTTTGGAAACCTCAAAATCAAAATAATCGTGCTATTCAACCTAGACCAACCCCTATGAGTGGAATTTCACACGGAACTTTTCCTAAACAAACCCCAATGAGCGGCATATCACACGGAACTTTCCCTAAACCCGGTACTTCTTTTAATAGACCCCAATTTCAACAAACGAGACAACCAAATTTCATTTCCGAAGAACTGTTTCATGTAGAGCAGGAACACCCAAATCAAAATCAGTATTACGAACAAGACGAATGTAGTAACTTTGAAAATTATGACACTGACTATACAGACTATAACCACCAAAGCGAAAATTATTACGTAACCGAAATTTGTGATGAAAATACTTATGAACAAACACCACCAGGTGATGACGAACAAAATTTTCACGAACTCAGCCAAACAACAAACCAAACATAGAACTACATTCAATTTACGATAAAAAAGATTTGCCTTACATCAAAATTTCGAATCCACCTCTAAAATTATTAATTGATACTGGTGCGACAAAATCATTTTTAAATCCTGACATTGCAGAAAAACATTTTAAAGATAACATTCAGAAAGAAGAATTTACTATCTCATCAATTTTTCAAACAACTAAAAGAGATACTTGTGTAGAGATACCAGCATTTCCAGAATTTAATGATAATAAAAATATTAAATTTTATCTTTTTAAATTTCATCATTTCTTTGACGGCTTAATTGGTTATGATACTTTAAAAGATTTAAATGTTCAGTTAGATATAAAACATTCAATTCTGCATACACCAAATACTTCATTAAAATTATCACATTACGATGCAAAGAAAAAATTATTATTTTTCGCACGAATAGACCCTCACACTTTGGAAACACTCAATATTCCAGTAAATGTTGACGACGGAGATATTTTAATACCACAAACTCAGGTTTCAAATTGTTTGATAAGAGAATGCGTAACAACATGTCATAATGGCTATGCAGCAGTTGACATTTATAACACAACAGATAAAGCTCAAGAAATTAATTTGTACAAACCTATTAATGCGAATTCATTTAATAACACGGAATTTGATTTACTGACCGCAGAAATTTATGATGAAGTTAACGAAGAATTAGATAAATCTGACATAACTAAATTAATTCGGACCGAACACACAAATTTAGAAGAGAAAAAACAAATCGAAAAATTAGTTAAATCTTATTCTGACATTTTTTATCGCGAAGGCACACCATTGACATTTACAAATCAAATTAAACACAGAATCACAACCACCGACGAAATTCCAGTTTACACAAAATCTTATAGGTACCCTTTCATACACAAACCAGAAGTAGAAAGACAAATTAACAAAATGTTACAGCAAGGTATAATTCGACCAAGCGATTCACCCTGGTCATCGCCTATTTGGATAGTTCCAAAAAAGGTTGATGCCTCCGGCAAACAAAAATGGCGCATTGTAGTCGATTATCGCAAGATAAACGAGAAAACTACAGATGACCGCTACCCAATTCCAAATATTACTGACATATTAGATAGACTTGGACGTTCACAATACTTTTCAACACTTGACTTAGCGAGCGGATTTCACCAAATAGAAATGCACCCAAACGATATTAAAAAGACAGCATTTAACGTAGAGAACGGGCATTACGAATATTTAAGGATGCCATTTGGCCTAAAAAATGCTCCTTCCAGTTTTCAGCGAATTATGGATAACGTATTAAGAGAATTTATCAATAAAACCTGTTTTGTTTTTATGGACGACATAATTGTATTCTCAGCATCTCTTCAAGATCATATTGTAAACTTAAAACAAATATTTCAAAAATTACGCGAAAGCAATTTAAAAATACAACTTGATAAGTCAGAATTTCTAAAAAAGGAAGTTGCCTTCCTGGGTCACATAATTACACCAGAAGGAATTAAACCAAACCCTATTAAAATATCCGCAATACAAAATTACCCGTTACCTAAGACTAGAAAAGAAATAAAAGCATTTTTAGGACTGTTAGGATACTACAGAAAATTTATTAAAAATTTTGCTAAATTAACAAAACCAATAACGCGCTGTTTAAAGAAAAACGCGACCATTGACACACAAAATACCGAATATGTAAATTGTTTTAATATCTGCAAAAATCTATTATCTAATGAACCGATATTACAGTACCCCGACTTTGAAAAACCATTTATTTTGACAACAGACGCGAGCAACTTCGCGATAGGCACAATACTATCTCAAGGTAAAGTAGGAAACGATTTACCGATAGCATATGCAAGCCGTACACTAAATGACTCTGAAACTAGATACTCTACTATCGAGAAAGAACTACTCGCGATAGTGTGGGCAGTAAAACATTTTAGACCTTACTTGTTTGGACGTAAATTCTTTATTTACACAGACCATCGTCCATTACAATGGCTTTTCTCACTAAAAGAACCAAATTCTAAACTTGTTAGATGGCGTCTTAAATTAGAAGAATACGACTATCAAATCATTTACAAAAAAGGATCATTGAATAAAAATGCAGACGCATTATCAAGAATCCAAATTAATACTAATGAAACTATTGAAAATTCAGGAGGAATATTCGATTACATGAAAGATTTTAACAAAAAATTTGAAAAACCAATCAATAAAAATGATATTGATAATTCAGATAACAATTCTTTAATAGTTGAACCCGATAACGAAATAATAGACATTTCTGACGACGAAACAATACACACAAATGCAGAAAACCCTATTATTGGTATTCCAATAGTCGAAAAACCTATTAATCACGGCAAAAATCAAATAATTATCTCTGAAGTACTTTATAATCCAAAGAAACCAAAAATTATAAAACTATTTGAAAATACACAACGTATCACTGTTCAAATTTCAAAAAACAATTTTGCTAAAGATATTATTAAATTTGTTAAAGAATACATTGTTCCGAAAGTAAAATATCAACTATATTTTGAAAACCCGATATACGAAAAATTCTGTCCTGTTATTCAAAAATATTTTAAAAATTCTGAAATTAACTTTGTTAGATACACTCAAAAACTTTTAGATGTTGAAGATCAAGACGAAATTTTGCAAATAATTCAAAATTATCACGAGAGTAAAACAAATCACAGAGGTCTTGATGAAACCGAAAATCAAATTAAGAAACGATATTATTGGCCAAATTTAAGAAAATCAATTCAAACCTATATTAACGAATGTGAAATATGTTTAAAAACTAAATATGATCGAGTTCCAATAAAACCAAAATTTAATATTACCCCCACTCCAACTAAACCATTTGAAATATTACACGTTGATACAATCACTTTAGAAAAACAAAAATTTCTAACTATTATTGATTCATTTTCGAGATACGCACAAGCCTACGGATTAAACTCTGGACAAGGAATAGAAGTAGTAAATAAACTTTATTTTATTTTACACACCACGGCATACCAAATCAAATCATCTCAGATAACGGCCTAGAATTCAAAAATTCATTGATTAAAGAATTACTCGAAGTTCACAAAATTAAACTTCACTTTATTAGTACACAACATTCGGAATCAAACGGATTAATTGAGCGATTTCATTCTACTCTTATCGAACATATAAGACTCCTAAATAATCAACAAGAATATTCCAAAGAACCAATAGAAAATAAAGTAAACTATGCACTTTTAGCTTATAACAATTCTATTCACTCAGCTACAAAATTAAAACCATACGAAATAATATCAGGCCATTTAGATTCAAATTCACCCTTAGACATCGAGTTAGAAAAACAATTAATCAATAACTATATTGAGAATCACAAACAAAAAATCAAATTATTATACAACAAAATTAGAGACACGAACGAAACTTACAAACAAAGAACTATAGAGTACGCAAATAAAAATCGCGAAGATCTACCAGAAATACCAAACACAGTTTTTGTGAAAAATAAACAAAAACAAAGTAAAACAAAAAATAAATTCAAACCCGAAAAAATTACAAAAACTAATCCTGAACTTAAAACTGCAGAGATACAACCAGAACACGGGAATACATCAAAAAATATTCACCTGTCTAATATTAAAAGACCAAGACAAAAAACTTACGAGTTTAAAAAGATTAAAGGACGATCAAAACAAAAAATTAAAATTTTAGAAAACAAGTTAATAAAAAAACCTCCATTGTTACAGACTTGCGACCCTTCACCTAACGAAGACGCAAACAGTACAAATACTGAACTTAGCGACTAATCCCGGAGTCCTTCCATTTAAATTAGGATATGCAAAAATTAAAACTTCTTCCCACACATTCCTGCATTACATCGACTTAAAACCAATAAAAAATGAAATCAATTTAATAAACGAGAACTATTCGCAATTAAAAGCTGTAATAGATTCTGCAACTCCAGAAATTTATCACACACTAAATAATTACTATAAACATTTGGAATACGAACTTAAAACTGTTAACAACAAAATTAGTTCATTTTACCCTGAAAAACGTCAAAAACGTGGCTTAATCAATCCCTTAGGATCGATTCTAAAAATTATAACTGGTAACATGGATAACGATGACGCTAACGAAATTCATAACAACATTGTGGAATTACAAACAAATCAAAATAAAATTGTTGCTAAATTAAACAAACAAATTTCACTTTCAAAGATAATTATGTCAAATATTAACGATACAATGACTTTAATTATTAGACATCAAAACTCTATTGAAAATAAAACAAATGAACTAGTTCGAGCAATAAATTCAACAAATTTCAGTTTCTTTATGTACACTGAGACACACGAAATTCTAGAGCAAATTAAACTAAATCTTGATTCTTTATTAAACTTTCTTGTTGAAATGGAAAACGCAACAACATTTGCAAATTTAAAAATCGCACACCCTAGCATTATTTCTCACCGAGATCTGAAAGATATTGTTAATGAGTTATACTCTATTTACAATCACAAACAATTGCTGTTTTCTAATGTCAACGACCTTTCAAAATATTATAACGTTATAGAAACCAAAGTTCATATTTTCGATGAAAAAGTAATGTTTTCACTAGAATTTCCTCTAGTTCACCCAGACACCTTCGAACACTATCACCTATTTTCAATCCCCAATGAAAATCAATCAATTATCATTCCACCTTCCACTTACCTATCATTAAGCAACAATGCATATCAGTACAGTAACGAAGAATGCATCGATCTACAACCATCGGAATATTTGTGTAAAAGCACAAATCTGCTACCACTACAGAAGAACCAAGAATGCCTGATTTCGATTTTATCAACCGAAACTACAGCGAATAATTGTCAACAAGTACCAGTTAAGATAAATCAACAAATTATCTTAAAAATCAACGAGGCCCACTACATCGGAATATTTCCAAAACAACAGAGAATTCAAACCACCTGCAAACAAATTACCATCGCTTCAATTCAAGGAACCTATTTACTTATCGTTCCTCCTAATTGTGAATTTAAAACAAATTCCTACGTATACTCAAACAAAGAGTAGACGATACCCGGACACCCACTAAACTTAGAAAAAATCAACATGCGAAACTCATCTCGAGCAGAGGTCGAAGAATTGAAATTGGACAAATTATCACTGGACAAATTACATCAAATTCAACTCCAAGAAATGGAAGAAACGCCTATCGATCCAATCAATCTCCACATCAATTACTCAATTGGACTTACAACATACATCGCCATCTTCACTGCAATAATAATATTTTACTTTATTGCAAAATTAATCAAAGCAAAAATTTTACAGAATCCAAAATCAAGGGCACCCACAACCCCGAAGGCGGTCGACGAAACTCAAGTCGTTCCACCCTAGAGTTTCTTCTTAAGGAGGGAGGTGTTACCTCACGTGAACCACCCCGGTCAGCGGAATACCAGCGAACATGACGTTCCCACGACGGGCATCGCATTTCGCCAACACATGAAATGTACTTAGTTTATAAAAATGTAATAATGTAGAATTTAGTCAGTCTGTTATGTTATTTCAAAGAGCTAATATCTTGTAAAGAGGAAATAAAAAGTTTTTAAAAACTTAAGTTGGAGAAGTGACAAATTAATTTATATATATATATATTCGTATTCCCTATATTGTCTGCTGCGCTTTTTCTTTTCTTATGGTGTTACTATATACTTTTCAATAATAAATACCCACATGGTAGATAGGTATGTGCAGTGAGTAAAAAGCTTAGTTTAAACCCTGAAATAGTGCACAGAAATTTTTGGAAAATGTCTATCGGATGTTCGTGAGATTTGCGAACTTGGCAAGCCTCGTGCGTAAATATTCTCATTCACATGATATCATTTACTTTCCTCGCTGGTTTCGTTGTGTGCAATATATAATTTCGTTGGTTCAATACATCATGAAGGTATTATTATACAGTTTCTAATAAATAATATAAAGCCAACTCCAGAATTTAGCTTCCCAAAATTTGAGGGTACGCCAATGGATGTACCAGAGCGTAACTAGCGCAGTATTTTGTTGACCGTATTGAAATAACCCGGTTTGTTATTGAAACAATTGCTTTTCGATTTAGTGACGATTTTTGTTCGTTAACTTTTTTTAATACTAACGCAATTTTGGAGCCTGCATCAAATATTCACGACACACTATTGTCATGTCATTTGTACTGCCATCACTGCTGTATTTGTTAAAAAAAAACATTCAGCAATGTTTTAAAAATTACCTGCTATGCAAAGGCAAAAGATAAATTCTTATATTTAAGCTTGTCAATATGAAAAAAAACTGATGAAATTTTTGAGATAAATTCGAGAGGAATAATTAAGGAAAATTAATTTAATGAGTGCCATTTAATACTCCGTAATTTTAATGGATTCGATAGATTATAAAAGATGGATGGAATATGGAATATAGTTAATTTTTTATGATATTTTGCATTTAAATTAGTTTGCTTAAAATATTTTCGTGACGTTTAAATTTTTTATAAGGATATCATATTTCACATAAATTGGTTCATTACATTTTATTGATTCTACTTGAGCTGATGAACTGAATACATTAAATTTTATTGATTCCTTGTGTCACGATAAATTATCAAGTTAGGTAAGTACTACTTACAATATTTATAATCAACACATATCACTTAAAAAATTTACTTTAGTTACAGAAGATTCCGAATCATTCGGAACATTTATAATTTAAAAAAAAATATAACAGGAATGGACTGAAGTCCAATAAATATCGTACTACATTGCAATATTTAAAATAATCCACAGTATTTCAGGCCATATAGCATAGCATAGCCAGTGGTTAGCTCAACGGTAGAGGGTCCGCCTAGCATTCTACCGGTCCTCAGTTCTATTCCCAGCGTAACCGACAATAATACCACTGGGTCCGAGTGGTTGGATTATACCATAAGTATTTGATAGGCTATGTCACCGGTTACAGAAAAAATTACGTGTTCTTCATTTGTAGCCAACTCAGCCTTCAGCTCTGTAGGATTTCAGATCCTTGCAGTGTCGGACTGGTACGGCGGGCAACCGGAAAATGCTCGGTGGGCTAAGCGACTTAACAAATAGGGCTAAATGAAATTAATAAATATAGGTAACTTACTTTGTAATATTTTTAAAATTTCAAATTATGGTAAACTGAAATATGTAAGGACGTACCTGTGTTAAAAATGTAATAATTTCGACATCATTTGTAATTTATATCACGCTAGAGCGAATCTGCACGATGTATTTATGTATTTGTTTCTGAATGTTCCATTTTAATGTTTTGATATGTGTGCGGTTTTTTATTACCGAAATTTCAAATTTGAGATACTAATTTTACTTTGAACTGAAAAAAATATATATAACCTGTTTTGAAAATATAGTTTTGTCGAACGCGAACGAAAATTGCAACCCGGGCCAAGAGAGGGTTGCAATCGTTTGAGTTAGACAAAATATTTTCAATACGTCGTATTATACACACTATTTTTCTACTCCTGCAAACCAAAGAAATAAAAAAATTAAAAATTAACATTATTTTTTGGCATTACTGTCAAATTTTAAACTTTTGTGAAATATCAATGCTGCTGCGAAAACAATGGACATTCAAAAATAAGTAAAACTCTGTTGCAAAGTGTCCAAAAGTGTGCGACAATAGTATATTGTAATAAAAGTGTGGACAAACTAATATGACAGTTGAAACATGTGTGGTACATACTATTTTTTCTACGAAAGTGGGAAATAGTTAAAATTAATGTAAAAAATTGAAAATAAAATATTTACAAATTTAAGAAAAACAATACAGGTAGGTTTGTTGTCAGTTGAAAACAATAACAATATCTAAAAACTGACAGATTAATTTTGTAATTTTGCATTTATGATGTGATTTACGAAAAAAAAAAATACATTTCATGCAGAATGTTGTAATGATAGTGAAAGTGAGTTTACTTGTACCCCTTCGGACATTTTACGGCAATTGTGAATTTTTTAAACTTTTGTCTCTGAAGTCAAACATATCCAAACAGCTTTTACCTTTCAGTAACTGCACAATATCTATTTCAGCAATCATTATTTATACTTATTTCAGAGATTACAATAAATAAAGTGATTTAGATATATGAAAAATCTACTTTTTGAAAAATTCGCACTCGTGCACAAAATAAGTGTGTATTTTCACAACTCAATGTTTCAAAAGCCTACTTTTATCATTAATTTTATAACAAGATTTGAAAATATAGTTTGTCGAATGCGAAGGAAAATTGCAGCCCGAGCGAAGGAAGGGTCTTTTCGACAAAATATTTTCAATACGTGTTATACACACTATTTTTTCTACACCTGCAAAACAAAGAAGTTAAACAATACAAAAATAACCATTAATTTTTTTGACATCTACTGTCAAATTATTAAATATTTGTGAAATATCAATGTTGTTGTGAAAACAATGGACATTTAAAACAAAAGTAAAACTGTGTTGTAAAGTGCCCAAAAGGTACTTTGCAACACACTTGCAATAAACAGCTGCTTTCAACATTAAAAACAAAATGTAGAAACATGAATTTTCAGAAGCAGGCGTAGAAAAAGTATTTTTTCTATTTGGCGTTCACAAAGTTAACTTTGTAAAACGCAACTGAATGTCGCTAGAGCTCACTTTGTGACACGCAACATATTTTTATAGAAGGTTGGTATTGCTAGTATCAGATCAGTATCAGATGACATTTATTTCGATTGTTAAACGTCAAACTTCAGAATTGACAAATTTCAGTATAACCTCTAAATATGTTTTGCTTAATTAATTACTTTTTATTCAATAAAATTAATGACTCCAGAAATAGAAAACATACAAGTTCAATATTTTTTATAATTTCTATACTTATCACCTAGAATAGTTCAGTAATTATATACTTTTGCAGTGACAGTGACAGATAAATAAATGACAATAGTAATATCACCAACCAAAACGTTACATACATAAATTTCCCTAAATAGACTTGTGTATTGTGGCAGTATAAATAAAATTTTAATAATAAAATGACACCAAATAGAAAAAATAGTATAAATAACTCATTTTATAAGACTTTTTTTCGCACTTGTCCTTTAGTAAACTCGCCCGAGGGCTCGTTTTACTAAATCTGAACACGTGCGAAAAAATTATGTCTTATAAAACTTGTTCTTTAATATACTATTCTTGCACACTTAAGTACTTTGTAATACACTTGCGACAAGCAGCTGCTTTCATGAACTTTCAGAAACAGGCGTAGAAAAATTATTTTTGCTTATGGAGGGGAGGAAAACGTGAAACTTCACATTTAACTTTGAATGCACATCATTGATTTTTTAAAGCCTGCCCCCCACCAAAACAATTCTGGATCTGCGCCTGAAGTAAGAAACAAAAATTGCCCGGTGTGCCAAAACTTGCCAGTCCGACACTGGATCCTTGCTTGCTTAAGCATTACTAACTTATATTTCATTTTTTTAAAGAATTCTGTGTGGAGAAATAGGACTCATTTGACCTTCATCTCTGATTGGTTCAAATCGCGGGCAAGTTTACACAAACGAAATTTAGTTGTCCATCTCAACTTTTTCTATTTATCTCTCTCTGTCAAACCGTACTGTCAAGTTATTTGATAATGCATGCTACGTACAATTTGTAATTATATTAGGATAATAATATGTTTAAAAACTACTATAATGAAAATTGTTTACAAAGTAAATTTTTAAATATCATTTTAATGAAACTCCCATGTATACGTCACCTATCACTTGAATTTCTTTTGTCATTTTTTAATTGAAATTTTTAAACATTTTTATTTTCTAGTCTTCATTTAGCGATTTTATTCAAATGCACTTACATGACTATTATTATTTGAAATCATTATATTTGAATTTAGCACCAAATTTTGTAACTAGATTGTAAGTTCTTCACAGTATAAATCAGTCTTTTGGTTACAGAATTCTTTAAAAAAAGAACTATAGGTAGGTACTTATTAACAGTGGCGTAACGCGTTGCGAGCGGGCCCCCAACTTCGACTTCCAAACCGGCAAATTTATGAGAGCGGATATCTATTTTATTTGAAACATTCAATAAATATATTGTATGTTTTCCAAGCAAAAGCTACAATAAGCAACTTATTAATTTTTTTATGTTTCGTTAATATTTCTCTTTTATCTGCGTATTTTTTAATTTGTCTATTCTGAGTTTAAAATTTTATTGCCAGTCCTTGAGTTATTCTTTTCTTGTTTTGCCCTATCCTCAACAATGTAACAATTTTAAATAAACTGTAAGCTAGTCAGAGAAAATTAATCAAATGAGGGATGAAATATACTTTGTAAAGAAATACTCTAGGCGTAGTTAGTGAAACCTTTGAGTATATAGGTACTGACTAGACTCGCTATAACAATGTATAGCATGTTATGTGATCATGTGATCGGAATATATGCAGTAGGCGAGATTTGCCCCGCAAATCTTCAGAAAACAACAAACGCCGTAAGGTGGCCTCTAGTAAGTATATACTTACTCAATTAGTGAATGTGATATTATAATCACATTGTATGCAAACAATCACAAGAAATAAATCGTTTTCTGGTATTTGCTTCACTCCTTAATTCATTTATTTGGCATCAAACTGAGTTCAGGTCAGTATTGAAGTGATTAGTAAGCGCTAACATCATTTAATCACAATATCTGATAAAAAAAGGAAAAATTGTATTAAATTAAATATTTATCGAAATATTTGAAAAAAGTACTACTTCCGGTATATAGATTGAAACCAAAAATAGGAGGTGCACAACTAGATGCTATAACAGTCCTAAATACAAAATTTCAACTTTCTACATCTAACCGTATTTGAGTTATGCGACACACATACGTCCGTACGTACGTACAGACGTCACGACGAAACTAGTCATAATGGATTCAGAAAAGGTCAAAACGGATATTTCCGTCAAAATCTGAGAACCGAAATTTTTCGCGATTACAATACTTCCTTACTCCGTACAAGGAAGTAAAAATAATTAAAATACAGCCCCTACCCCCCTTCGAAAGAGTTGCGGACGGACCTCAGAAATCTTAGCTACGACACTGCTTATTAACTACAAATTCCTTATAGTCCAGTCAACGAAAAGGTATAGAGGGAAATGCTTGGAACACAATTTTTGACTTCGTAACTTTGTTTGGACTAGTTAGGAGGTGAACATATCAAAAGTCCCCGCCCGTAGCCCTTAAGCCGAGGTGTGGCGGAGGGTTTGAAAGTCTCATTTTTCGGTATTTTACTTATAGCTCGGAATCTATGCGTCCTGCTGACATGACCACTCTATACAATGAAAGCTGATTAAATTTGCAACAATTTAAGTCCAACCGCAGCACTGTACGTCCGTTAGTTTCCGAGATATGACACTTCAAAAATTAGCAATTTTTTGAAAAAAATGAAAGTTGAGAAATTTTAACTTTTTTCGTTATTTTTGTGTTTAATTATCTGTAACTTCTGAATGAATAAAAATATTGTCTTCCGGTTTCTTTCATTAAATTTCACGAACATTTATCTATAAAATACGTTATTTTAAAAACTTTTTAGGGCGTTCATTACGCCAAAATATCAATTTTTTTTCGACAGAAGTATTCAAATATTTTGTGTTTATTGTGTTTAATGAGCTGTAACTTCTGAACGGATAAAGTTATCGACATCCGGTTTCCTGCATTAAATTATACGAACAATTCTCCATAAGATGCAGTATCTATTTTGGGTATTCATTAAGAAAAAACACCAAATGATGACCGAGAGAAAATTGAGAATTTTTTTATTTATTATAAAAACATTTGATATTTTGGCGCAATGAACACCTAAAATTTTTTAGAATAATGTATCGTATAGAGAAATGGTCGTAGAATTTAATAAAAGCAACCGGAAGTCATTTTTTATCCGTTGAACACAATAAATATTAAAAATTAAAAAATTTCTCAATTTTCTCTCGGAAAAACATTTGATATTTTGTCTTAATAAATACCAAAAAAAGATTTAAAAATACTGCATCTTATGGAGAAATGTTCGTAGAATTTAATGCAGGAAACCGAATGTTGATAACTTTATCCGTTCAGAAGTTACAGCTCATTAAACACAATAAACACAAAATATTTGAATACTTCTGTCGAAAAAAATTTGATATTTTGGCGTAATGAACGCCCTAAAAAGTTTTTAAAATAACGTATTTTATAGATAAATGTTCGTGAAATTTAATGAAAGAAACCGGAAGACAATATTTTTATTCATTCAGAAGTTAAAGATAATTAAACACAAAAATAACGAAAAAAGTTAAAATTTCTCAACTTTAATTTTTTTCGAAAAAATTGCTAATTTTAGAAGTGTCATATCTCGGAAACTAAAGGACGTACAGAGCTGCGGTTGGACTTAAATTGTTGCAAATTTAATCAGCTTTCATTGTATAGAGTGGTCATGTCAGTAGGACGCATAGCTTCCGAGCTATAAGTAAAAAACCGAAAAATGAGACTTTCAAACCCTCCGCCACACCTCGGCTTAAGGGCTACGGGCGGGGACTTTTGATATGGTCACCTCCTAACTAGTCCAAACAAAGTTACGAAGTCAAAAATTGTGTTCCACGCATTTCCCTCTATACCTTTTTTAGAGCATTCGTTGCCTGGACTATTAAACATTTCAGAATAAAAACGCTTTAAAATCTTTTTTTTTATCTACGACTAATGTATAACATTTACATTAAATGTGTGATGTTTGCTACATAATGCCATAATCTCACAAGGAATATTAGTCAGTATGCTCTCCTTTGCACCAATCAGAAAATTACTTTGTACGAATCAATTTCATCGTGCAAATTATTTTGAAAAACATTACAATGTTTAATGATGTAACTATAGTGATAGATAATTGACATTTGGAAATGTTTAAAAATTTTCGTATTGGTATTTGTTTTATTAAAATTTCTACGTATAATATATAAGTATTTGAGGAGCTTATTTTCAAAACGCAATTATTCCGTTTTGGCAGTTTTCGAATGGAAACGGAAAAACGGTCACACAATGGTAATACTGTAGTAAAATAAAAGTTTGTGAAGCGATTTCTATGGGAAATATTCATTTTTGATAAAATCTCTTTAAGCTTTGTTTTGATGTACCTACATAGTTCCATCTTTGGTTTAATTTTTTTTTAAAAGGGAATAATTGCAGTTTGAAAATAAGCTCCTCATTTGTAGATAAAGTATAATGTACTCGCCTATAATGGCTATATTATTCTCTCAGATGATTAAATCTCCGTAAACTTCATTTTCAGGAAAATAGCATCCATTATAGCGTCGTTGTATAATATACTATTATTATGAATTCTAGTAACCAAAGAAATTTGCACAGTTTTAACTACTGCAGTTTTCAACTAGGTAATCAATATTTTACTGAAGAAGGCCTTCATAATAGAACGTATAATTTTTTTAAATGCTGTGCAAATATGTTTTCACTGTAACAATGAAAAGTAATCCTATCTCCATTATGGGCGTTGTCTATCGGTGTACGAATGTTATTTGACGTATATCGAAGCGAGATAATGCTAATACTTCGTACAAATACAACTCAAAGAGATAACACTACAGCAGATGACAGCAGACAGTCGCTCAATCAATAGTGATCCAAATACAAAAACGCGGTAACCAGGAAACGGAAAAAAAACAAATTTAAAAGTCGCCAGTAGATAAGCGCTACAAAACCAGAACAAAATCAATTCACACGGAGCAAATCACATTACATTAACAGCTCTGCCATTGTCTCCGACCTAGAAAGAGGAAGGACTGTGCTGTGAGGATGAGGACAATGCTTTGAACAAAACCCCCACGTGCCACCCGCAATGCTGGAATGTGAGCATAGAAACGAGAAACACAGCTTTTGAGGAGCGTGTTAATTTTATTTTTGTAGGAATGTGTATTTCAGTATTAAAAATAAGTGTTTGAAGACTTTTGATAAAGGATCCTTTATCTAAAGTATGGTGTTATGTTATTTGATACGAATAATTTAGCAGTAATAAAACCGTTTTTTTAAATATTCTGTGTTCAAAAATATTTACATATATGATTTAGAAAAAAATCAGTTTTTTAATTAATTAATTAATACTATTTTTTTAGATTGATATAAATTTTCAGAACTCATAATTATTTATTTATTTATATAACAGAACTAAACAAAAATAAATAATTTACACATTTACATTTTTTTACCTACCTTGTTTAATTTTTAGGAGTCAAAAATTCAAAATTCTTAAAATTTAGCAATCATCAAATAATATTCCAGATATTTCAATTAAATATCTTTCAATCATTCTAATTTGAAATGATATGAGCAGTGAGAGTAATGTAAGCCTTAAAAACAAAACAAGATATAGAAACGTAGTTTGTGCCAATGTACATTGGATTTCTTATGAAAAGCCACCTAAGTAAGGAACACACAAGTATTTTTCATTTTTGAACCTTTCACTTAATTAGTATGAATAGTGTTATTATAGGAAAAATATATCTACACAACAGGAAACAAACAATGTAATTTACAACACTTCCAATGTTAAGTCTGTAAATATTAAAATAAAACCGTTCTTAAATTCGCTCTAAACGGAAACTATTGTTATCCTATAATGCAAGAAAAATGTTGACTTGAGTTCGAATCTATCGGCGATTAGCGCCTGTTGTACTTAATGTGCCATCTTACGGCCAGTTGTAAACTAAGATGGAAATGCCAGGAGGCGGAGTTAAGTTAATTTGCATGTTACAAAAATACCAGGGAGTGCGACTACTGTGTAACCAAAGGTGGGGCTTATACTGTGCCAATACTTTACTTTTAATAGAACAGGTCCAAGAACTACGAATGTAAAATGTAATGTAAAAATTCAGCCATTCAGTATCCAAAAACTTTCTTTCCCATTGTTATATTGATTTCGAATTTCAATTCAATCAAATTAATGGTTTTATGAAAAAACATTACGGTATTTTATATTTAATGTAAAAAAAAATATTTTTGCTTATAAGGGGTGACAATTTATTTTTATTTTGCACCCTGACGCTAACTTACTTTGGTGCGGTCCTGCAAAAGAATACTATTTCCTCACACATATCAGAAGTAAGACATATCTTGCAACTCCTCTAAGGTCGTGTAGGGTTAACGTCTTTTACCCCAACTCCTTTCTCCCCTCAAGGAACTCAAGGAGAAGTATCAAGCACGTCGAACCAGTGCATAATTCATGTGACCCCCGCCTGTAACGGGCGACACTGTACACAGCAATAAATCGTTTTGTGGTAAATTAAACTTGTCGCGGTGTTCGATACACTGATACTTTGCGCGAACGAAAAAGTAGCACGGGAAAAACGAACAGACTCTGGAAGTGATATGGTATTATTTATAACGGTTCTGCAATTATAACTCAGAAAAACAAGAAAAGTAAGATTCTTCTCTTAAACTGTAATTATTGAACAGTGATCTATTATTGTGGCAGACAGTCAATTTTTTTTAAATAAAATCTTGTTAACGCTTCCGTAATATAAAACAAGCTTATTGATGTGTCGTTAAAAGATGAACTTCACTTTTCAAATACCTACATGTAATTGAAAAATAATTTTAAAAATTTGTTTGTTTTTTGTTCTCATGGGATTCAAGAGTATTTTCAAGATCAAGATAAAGCAATTTTTGTTAAAAAACAATATTAGAAAAACATGTTTCGCCGCAACTTAACTCCAGTGTCGTTGAATTAATCATACAAAAATGACATGTGGTTTATAGGCCTCTTGGGGAAATCGCCACTATAAACAAAGGTTAACGGTCCGCAATCAGTACCTCTTGGGTGGTAATGGAACCCTGATAATGCAACATTTTATTAAAAACATAGTCTACATATTGAAGACATGAAATATATCGAATCCCTACTCAATTTTTTTGTTACGGCCCTGGCGCATCTCTGGCTTGTGGTTTTTGTGTGACTGCAATAACCCCTTAATAAAAACTTAATGATTATTAGGTAGATGAAATGTATTTGTACTATACTATAACTACTCTGCCTGTGCCTATACTGCCTACACTGAATGATGTTTCATAAGCTAGTCGTTTATTCAGGCAATTTTTTAGCTTTAGGAACAAGGATAATCTACAAGCAAACTCATTACATACTATAGTATTAGTGTTATATTCTTTTTGACAACAAGTAAAAGAAAAGCATAAATTCTGAATGTACCACTGCAGTCATCTATACGTATCTATATCTTTCAACTGGCATTTTAAATTCCTGTACAAAACAGCTTAAAAGATTGATCAACAAGCATTTTCCAACATTTTGCAACTACACTCGAAATCTTGTGAATTTTGATTTTAAAAAGTCGTGCTAAAGTATTTGTATAAAACTTTAAAATTGAAAAAGATCAGTCATTAAAAGTTTTCAAATTACTTTTGCAACGAAAAGAACAATGTAGTACTTTTCATTTCTAATTATTGTTGTGAAGATAAATTTTTTTATCAACCATCTTCTCTTAGTTCAGTGATTCCAAAACGTTGAGGAACAGTGTAATTTAATTTACGACTAATAAGTATTCAAAGATAATACCCAGAAAGGTGAGAAATTTTTGAAGAGTGGTGTTTGTAAAGATTATTCAACAAACTGTAGCAAATTAACTCTAATTAGGTATATTAGTTCATAAAAAATAATGATTTTCACGAAATTATTAACACGGACGATTAAATGTCAATTATTGTCAATTCCACGTTTCAAATATAATATTGCCTTGGCGACGGGAATAAAATATTAAATATTCAGTTATTGAATTGCATACGGAACGGACCGGGCACTGATTCGTCTAAGCCGATGTTGTATAAGCACCGTATTGGCTTATTTACTTGGTGTTAAAATATTATATTACAAAATGAACAAGAAAAGCGAATGATATCGTGTGAGTGAGAATGTTGACGAATGGGGCTTGCCGAGTTCGGAAATCTTATGAACATTAGATAGACACTTTTCTACGAGTTGTATACACCATTTTGCCCACGAGTTGTGTATATTATTTTTCCCACGGCCATAAATACGTACTAAACATTTTATTCATAAATATACTTTGAAGTCATAATAATAATATAAACAAATATTTATATCCTCGATCATGATACATTATTTTCAATAACAAGAATAAAAATTCTTAAATTATATGTCAGATACAGCAAAAGGACAAGAAAGAGAAAAAACGAAATTTTTGCAAGTTCAAAAGTACATAGAGCCTGTACTATATGATCGTGGGAAAAATTATTACTATTCTTCCTTTCAATAATTACAAGTCTGACACCTGTGATTTCAACATAGGTAACTACTAAACTAGTTCTTTGACTATTTTTTGTTATTATATGATGAATCTTTCTGTATACATCATATCTTAACATAAAGCTAAAGCTAAGTAAAGTAAATACCCAACTGTCCAAAGTAAAATAAGCAAATATAAACTGACAGCTGTCATTTCAAATTTAGTTTATAAAATAATTGAATATAATGTTCTATTTGAGTTAAATATGTAAATTACTCATTCGAATGATTATGATACTTACCCTTGTTGCAAATAATATACTTTTATTTTCGTGGGTTATTTTCACTCTACTCGAGTCATATATAATATTATCATTATCCACCATATTTACTAAAGGCCAGAAACATTAACCCTGTACATTGCGTACGAAATGAAGATTGAATAAGTAGTTAAAAATAAGCATCTGCTAGTTAAAATCATTGTCCGGCACTTCCCCTCAGAATGGTAATCCGAGTGCTCGTTTAATCTGAAACCACGGAAGAAAAATTTGCGAAATGCACGCGAGATAGCGAGGCAAAAACAAATGAGCCGCAGCCGCCTAGCAGTCATTTGTTAAAATCACCCAACAAAAGAAGAATAATTACGCACGAATAAAATTCAGAAATCTGTGAGCGTGTTGTCGTTGCGATGCGCTTCTTTCTTCACTGTTGTTCTTCTGTTTTTTGTTACCTACGTCTTGGTCGATTTCTTTTCTCCGTGCTGTTGTTGAGAGTGTCAGACGTTCTAGTTTATGTTACAAGGAGGATTATTCTCTTTAGTAGGTTCACTAGAAAGAAGTTTATATAAAATAGGAGGGAATTATCTTTAATGAAATGGGTTTTCACGGGGTTGAACTGTAATCTGTTCGTTAGCCTTTTTAGAACTGATACTAGTTCTTATAGCACGGATTCAAAAGATATTTTACTATTACACCGCACTCGCTGTGAAATTTTATTCAAAGTAGAAATATTCAGTAGGTACTGAGACGGCCCACTGTTGCTACAATGTTTTGTCTTATTTTGTACGGGCTGGCAATGCAATTTATTTGAAATTTAAATGTATACTTCTCTAAGTCCGTAAAAATTAAAGAATAAATTGCGAACTGTTGGTTTTAATTAGGATGATTAATATTTTTCGTTATAGTAAACATAGTGATTAGTGACTAAGGTAACAAATTCCTTATGTGATATCCAGTAATTGCAATATTTTGATTGGTCGGTATTGCGTATGATCAGGGGCTCTATTCTGTAACTGTAATATAACATAAAAATGACTCCAAATAAACAAGTAAAAAGAATAAAACCAAAGCACTGATAAAACTAAAGTTGAACTATGAAAATATTAAAAACATATACAAATGTCAAAACCAGGGAACTGAACCGTTGAAAATAACGGTTCGGGTTCGGTTCGTGGTTCAATAAAAAAATTTGGTTCAGTTTTGTGTTCCGGTTCGAAATTTTTTTTTGTCCGGTTCGCGAACCGGTTCAATTTGGGTTCAACAGTTGATATTTAAATTTATATTTTAATTTTTTTTAAATACACTCAAATGCAATATTATAAGTTTAATGAAGATAAATTTTTACATTTATATTAACAATAGAAAATAAAATAAATTATTATTGCAAAATGAAAACACAAACAATTCAAAGTAGGTACTAGGTAACTTGAAAACTAGAAACTTAAACTAAGTAACAAGAAGGAAACATATTAACTGAACCGGTTCAGTATTTGTGTTCCGGTTAAAGTTCTTGTTCTTTTTTATTTTAGAAAAAGGTTCAAGTTTCGGTTTAGGTTCATAAAAATAAGCCGGTTCACTCCGGTTTCGGTTTATGTTCCGGTTCGGTTCAAGTCCCTGGTCAAAACAGATCAGATAGAGCTAAGCTCTTCGACATGGAAACATCACAGGTCCATGTCAATAGCCCCCCCAAGTAAATAAATTACTGATTTTATTATATGCATGATTTCTGCTCATTTTGTGCTGAATTGTGCTGCAATAAAAATATTTTGTGCTCAATCCGTTCACGAGATATTTAAAGTTAAATTATGAGGGGCCAATGACATGCTCAGTCCCCCCAAGTTATAATTTTTAAAATTTTATTTCACAATTGTTTTGTGCTCGTTTTGTGCTGAATTGTGCCGTATAATAAAAATTTTGTGCTCCTTCTAGTAAGTGTAGAAAGTGTATCTTAATAGGAGGGGCCAGTGACATGGTCAGCCCCCCCCACCTCAACTTTTTAAAACTTTCTCGTCGCTATTATTTTGTGCTGGTTTTGTGCTGAATTGTGCTGTATAACAAAAATTTTGTGCTCCTCATATAAGGTTAAAAATGAGCATAGAAATATGGGGGGCCATTGACATGATCAGCCCCTCTCAACTTAATTATTTTTAAATAATTTTTTTACTGTTATATTGTGCTCGTTTTGTGCTGAATTGTGCAGTAATAAAAATATTTTGTGCTCAACCCGTATACGAGATATTTAAAGTTAAATTATGAGGAGTCAATGACATGCCTCAAAGTTATAATTTAAAAAAATAATTTCTTGATAACAAAAATTTTGAAAGTGTCTTTTAATTTTTAATGACTAAGTCAAGTTGACTGTCCCATTTAAATATTTATATAAAATAATTTAAACATATTTTTTGCGCTACTATAATTTAACCAATTCAGAGAATAAAAAATTTGGAAAGACTAAGTTGACACTAGCACTACCCTTCCTTTAAAAAAATATATAAAATTTTCTTCATTTATTACGCATTGATATAATTTTTTGCGCTTTCAGAAGTAATCAAAGTAATTATTTATAATAATTCATTTATACTGTGATTATATCTATATTCATTTCGCTCTTATGCTCCGCTAATAATTTTTGGCGCTACCCGTATTTATCAGTAATTCACCTAATTTGTTTGAAATGCGATCAAAACGAATAAGTGCTTGTTGCAAGTTGTAATTAAGTAGATAAACGGTAAGTTTGTTTACACAATTGTTGTTGGAGGCTTAACGTAGGAACAACTGCTAATAAGTATTATGTAATCCATTTTTTATAATCTGACTTAAAAACTATTTTACTTTTATTTTTATCAAAACTTTGTTATGAACTCAAAAATGATTTCGTCATAATGCGTAATTAGAAATCCAATAAAAGTATGTTATTCAATGAGAGGTAAATGTTGGGATATGGGAATTTAAGTTTACTGTACGAGATACAGGTAAATCTTATATATTCGAAATTCGTATAAGTGAATTGCAACTTTAAACTTGGGTAGAATAATATTTATTATGCTCGTACTGTTTTAATCTACGACGTTGCTTACGTGTTTATTTAATGAGGTAACATGGTAATGATCTGTAAGAATGTCTTTTATAATAACGAAACTTGCTTACGGCTTGTGAAATAAACTTATATTCTCTTTTATAATGTCCATCGTTTCACATTAAATGAATACCATAATCATCATGACCATAATTTTACAAAATTTCTTAAATTATTTATTATACATATTACGTATTTTTATTAGTTCTAAGTAAGTATTACGATTTTAGTATTTGAGCCAATAATAAAGTTAAAAAGTTAAAATAAGAGTTAAATAATTTTTGGGTAACTATTTAACTTTTAATACACGCTAAGCCTCCAACAACAATAGCATAATAGTTATTTATGATTTTTTTAATCAAAACGTCAGAATTGATATTTAAAAAAATATATATTTTACAATAATTATTATTGATGAATGACAATTTTTCTATAAGTAATAATTTTATTTAAAATCAAAGCAAAAGGGTATATGCAATTTATTAGATGCAATTTGACATTCAGCTAATTTTATTGACAAACAAATTTTTAATTTGTAAGTTTTCACGTTTTATGCAGGTACTTACCTATTTTTTGGGCAAGTAGTTTAATATTAATATTCTAAGAATCAAATTTATTTAAGACAAAAATAAGTAGATCAGTATACTTACATAATCTAAATATTGTTGTCAAATTTTGTCAACAAATTTATTTTTATTTATACCTTGGCAACGAATTATAGAGGTATAGAGTACCTAGGTAAATGCGAAAGGTAATATTGCAACAGCACATCAAATTACTTCACTAGTGAGGTAATATGTCAAATTACTTCACTCAAATGATAAGAATAATATAATTATTCTATCACTGGCGTAGATAACCAAATTTACCTCGTTATTTAAAAAAACTTGCAATATTCGTTTTGATCGCATTTCGCGGGCTTTTTCGAACAAATTATGTGAATTACTGTTACGGGCAGCGCATAAAATTATTAGCGATGCATCGCATTATAAAAGAATGATAAAATTTTCTCTTTTCTCTGTCGTCAAATTAGCTCTGCCAATTTAGAATTTCAATATAATAAATTTGACACAAGCGCAAAATGTCAATTTAAAAAAGGAAAATAGCGCATAGCAAGGACTATCTATTAAATAAAATAAAAGAAGCTCTAAAAATAATATTTGCGGAGCAAAAGAGCGCAATGTATTTGAATGAAATGAAATTTTGCTGTCAAGTTAGCCCTTCCTAATTGGATTATTAATAAAATAAAACGTACCTATACAAGCGCAAAAATTTATATTAATGCGTAATACGAACTACTATCCAAATAATGAAGAAAATTTTATATATTTTGTTTTTAAGAAAAGGCTAGTGCTAGTGTCAACTTAGCCTTTCCAAACTTTTTATTCTCTGAATTACGGTTAAATTATAGCAGCGCAAAAAATATGTTTAAATTATTTTATATAAATATTTAAATGAGACAGTCAACTTGACTTGGCCATTAAAAATTAAAAGACACTTTCAAAATTTTTGTTATACGGCATAATTCAGTACAAAACAATCAAGAAATATTTTTTTAAAAATTATAACTTTGAGGCATGTCATTGACCCCTCATAATTTAACATTAAATATCTCGTATACGGGTTGAGCACAAAATATTTTTATTGCTTCACAATTCAGCACAAAACGAGCACAATATAACAGTAAAAAAATTATTTAAAAATAATTAAGTTGAGGGGGGCTGATCATGTCAATGGCCCCCCATATTTCTATGCTCATTTTTAACCTTATATGAGGAGCACAAAATTTTTGTTATACAGCACAATTCAGCACAAAACCAGCACAAAATAATAGCGACGAGAAAGTTTTAAAAAGTTGAGGTGGGGGGGCTGACCATGTCACTGGCCCCTCCTATTAAGATACACTTTCTACACTTACTAGAAGGAGCACAAAATTTTTATTATACGGCACAATTCAGCACAAAACGAGCACAAAACAATTGTGAAATAAAATTTTAAAAATTATAACTTGGGGGGGCTGAGCATGTCATTGGCCCCTCATAATTTAACTTTGAATATCTCGTGAACGGATTGAGCACAAAATATTTTTATTGCAGCACAATTCAGCACAAAACGAGCACAAATCATGCATATAATAAAATCAGTAATTTATTTACTTGGGAGGGCTATTGACATGGACCCAAACATCACTAGGGATGGCTCTGCGATAGAAATACGATATGACTCATTATGCTATGTTTCGAGTAACCACCGCAAAGGATCAGCAGACCTGCACACAATATAGAGCGTAAAGCTAGCTCTTAGCCCTTGCGGTGGTTACTCGAAATATAGCATAATGAGTCATATCGTGTTTCTATCGCAGAGCTCTATCTGATCTGTTTTGACATTTGTATGTTTTTAATATTTTCATAGTTCAACTTTAGTTTTATCAGTGTTTTGGTTTTATTCTTTTTACTTGTTTATTTGGAGTCATTTTTATGTTAGTTATATTGTATGGTTTTCAGTATTTTTAATTAGGTTTAAAATTTTAGTTTTTGCGGAACACTTTATATTATTTGTATAATTTTGTTTACTTGCAGTTTTAATATCTAATTTACCTTGTTTTGTGTATTTATCCGTGACTTATTCAGATAGACACAGCCAGTTACTGTGACCTTGGCCGTGACGTAATCGATAAAGCTAGCTTTTGGCTCTATGTTACAGAATAGATACCCAGGGTTTTTGTAGAGAGAGAACCGATAAACATAAATAGATCATTTTAGATTTTTGAAGATCAGAAGTGGTAAAATTGACTGAAAGATGAACAGTTTTCTTCGTATTGTAAACCATTTGCAAGATAAACGCAAAAAAATAAACGGGGACAAATTTTTCAAAATGCCGGTTGAAGCGGACACTTCCGGTGATGAATCCGCCCCTTAAAATACTCAATAAGGTGTGTTAAATGAGAAAAAAAATTAAAATTGGTTTTGGCTCGAAGTGCACAATTCATGTTATATATTATTACAATAAGCCGCCCAACTAATATGGTATAGTATGTTGTAAGATCTTATTTACCTTGAGAAAGGCTAAAGTTTAAACATCAATATAACAAAACATAATCATAAATTTGTGTAGCTATTTGAATAGCAGTACGAAAAATCTGATTTATATGAAACGTGTGTTTTTTATATACGCCATATGAAAAAACTGACTTTTTTAGAACTTAAATAACTATGAACAGTCAGTGCGACAATTACTCGTAGGTATCTATAATAATTAAGGAAATATATCAAGAATTATCTTTGAACAGTTAACTTTATTCTAAAGTATTTTTTAGCTTATTTGTTCGTCATATTAAGTTCCGTTACGCTTATCGACAACGGTACTGATTCTGGTAACATAGTTACTGAACTCCACTGTATAATAACAAAATTTATTAAGAGTCCCGCAATTTCCAATTCATCGAGATTTGAAATCCGCCTGATCTAATATCATTATTCCCGCATTCCTTTTCAGTTCATTCAGCTCGTGAAGTGTATTCGAATTCCGCGAAATAAAACGCATAAAAAGTTCGGCAAAGTGCCCAACGCTAACGTTCGTACGCCACTGCACATCCATTTCCTGTGCCGAAGCCGAAGATGTTTCAAATAATGACGTTTAAAGTTTCAAAAATCGATATATTGTTTTAGAGCGCGGTTACATTACCGCCGTGTAAATGGCGAGCTCGACAGAAGTAAAGAGTACGAGTATAAGAGAAGTCATTGCTGAATGCCGTATACAGAGTCGGATTGAATCCACCAATACCTAAACCAAAAGATTTATCTGATCTGTCTTTGGACTCTAGGAAAGGTACTTTAGGACGAATCTTAATGCTCCCTTTTACGATAAATTAGGTTTGGCATATTAACGCTAATCTTGGTTCCATTTTAAGAAGAATCACCATAACCACACACAAGTGACACTAATAAAGATTTAATAAAAGAAATCCTACACTTCCTAAGGAATTATCATAAAATAAATAACAAAATTATTTTCCTAAATAAATATTAGAATTAGTAAATAATAATTTCTAGATTTTACTACTAACTAAATTCCTGAACTATTTAAAAAATTATCATATACAATTTTAATATAATTTTTTTTCAGTCCGTCCCTGTAGTGTTCAGTATACAGATCATTTGCAAGTCGCGGCTTCTGTATACAAGCGAAGAGCTGTTTACATAAAACTGCTCTTATATCTGATGGCCTCTTCCTCTAAAATGCTAGTTATGGAAGGATTTTTATACCTTCATTTTATACGCTTTGGTCAATGTGCAGTTGTAAAGTCTTTTTTTTTAAAGAGAACATGGCTTACAAACAGACGTTTATTTTAAATTATTTGCTTGAATTGTTTTAAATACTGACACGTTTTTAAAGCAGCAATAATAATACTAATTTAACAAGAAAAGATCTTTAAAGTAGAAAAAATGTTTCTTGTGCAGAACCTTATTTTACGATTAGGTACTTTCCTAATAAATCCATTAGCATACAAAATTCATATCCTTTTCAACAAATCTCCAACTACTATTAAAAACTAAACTTGATTGATTCATGTTGAATGTACTTGTATCTTCTCACTTTACGTCTTTAGTTTGAAAAACGAAAGTTTTATTTTGTAATTATGATATCATCTATTCTACATCTATACTTAAATATCTGTAACATTATGTATGCATGTATGGTTTATTGGTTATTAAAATTCCATTTGATTAGTAAAGATAAAAAAAATTATTTCTTGTTTTGGTAAAGTTTTAGAAGCATTGTTAGCAAAGCCATAAACAAAGTTCTCCTAAAATCATAAGTTGAACTAATTGGAGAAACTTGTAGACAACAAACAAGGTGTAAGTTAACACGACTACAGGATAATTTACTGCGAATTATATTTTAGTACTACGCACAAATAACTGCGCCGATAAATAATACTAATTGCTTTACCCTTTCTGCCTAAACTGAGACCTAAAACCACTCCAGAGACATTAAACTCACGAAATACTAATTTAAATGTCTTAGAAAATTGACTTTGTACATGAAAATCCACTTTAGATATTGTGGGAATAGTTTTAATTTGGAAAAAAACAAAGTACAAAGTTAAAGAGGAATTTACCATTGATTTCTCATTGAAATAATCGTTATTTGGGTTTAACGAGGATGAGGATCCCAAGCTGTGAGCTTGTTTAAAATGAGAATAATTAGGAATTATGAACGTTGGTTTAAAATTTCGATAAGAGCTTGTAAAGCTAATCACTCCACGGCAGATACACTCAATTACCTGATCCTTATAGGTCTTATTTTAAAGCAGGTTTATCGAATAGACTAATCAAGTTTTAATTGGATCTGGATATTACTTTTACTACAATTTGATATTTCAATTTATATACCTCTAAATTAAATTGTAGGTACTTCTCTGGTTCCCCGTGGTGTTATAACCGTTGATTGTAATATTTCTTTAAAGATAAAGATACCTACTATTTTTTCATAAACTTTTTATTTTCATTACTAAAATGCGACGGGAAGTATATATTATATAATGAAGTATATATATATATATATATATATATATATATATATATATATATATATATATATATATATATATATATATATATACCCCAAGTTGCATGCTTCTATCATTAATAGAGCAATTATTGTTTCACATATCTGCAGTACTATGGTAAATTAATAGGTAATTAAATAGTCACGTTGTATACGTTGTAGTATCAAAAACTTTTAAACTTTTGCAATTTGGGATTTCCCAATAATTAGTATTCTTTCCAAAATACAAATAAAACTTGTTTTCCTTTATACAATTACTAGAAGGCTTAAAACATCGTTTTAGTCTCGCTTTAGCCTCTCGTTTATTTCAGAGACAATTTGTTATGCGTAGTCAGCGTGACGATCTGTCTCCTCGCTACCTTTTCCTCCTTCGCTTTGTCTCTACCTCCCGATGTTATTGATTCCGGACACTGTTGTTCTTTAACACTACGTTAGTCGAGTTATTTATTTTGTCTCGACTTTGTTGATCGTTCACGAACGAGATCGGCTGATCGTTGTTGTACTCCCGGAACTCGGGAAGGGAATTGTGTTACATTTGTAAAACTATGCGTTTGGGAACGATTTTAAACGATTTATGTGTTGATCGATTTCGGTGGATTGCATGCGAGGTTCAGGTGATCAAGCGTCAAATTTTTCTTCCTATATAGTGATTTAGGAACCCAAAATGAAGAACATAAAAAATACATCAGGGAAAACAAAACTGCCGGAATCGTACATTACAAAATAATATTAAGTTTTTAGGAAAATCATGAATTCAAATTATTTGTTATTTCATTTAGTTTTACCTATATTTGTATTTGAATTGTAAAACTAACTATAGCTATATATTTTAATGATATTATAATTGATTAGTTTGATTGATTTTTATTCCTATGATTCGAAAATTAATTATTATTTTTTTAATTCCTCCTCTTAGTCTTTCGCGTTAGAGCCGTTTAGCCAATGACAATTTTAATTTGTGTTATGTTGATGTGGTAAATGTTGCTTGATTTTAGACAAAAGCCAATAGAAGGAGTTAAGGTTGCCAGTGAGGTCTGTCACTGCATTTTGATGTACTAAGACATACTTGGAATGATACCTTGGAATGGTTTACAGTAGAGAATGGAGGTTGTTAATAAGATGCGAGTGGTAGTGATAGTTTGAAATGTTTCTTTACTCAATTTTAAATATTTGAGGAGTTGTTCTAAAATTTCAAAGTATGGTTGTGATATCAGAGTGGTGACAAAAAATTAATTAAGAGTAGCGAGTAAGTACGGTTTAGGTTTAAATGTATCAAATCCCAGAATGATTTATACTTAATTGGAAATCAATCTTGGTTGATAAAACCATATTGAAAAAATTCAAACTATTTTAGTCAATAACCGGAGCCGAACCTATTGTTGGAACCGTTTCCGAATGGTTTAAAGCATTGAACAAAATTAAACATTTTTTATGAAAATCCAAATTGAATTTTTAAAAACTTAGTCCAGAAACAATTAATATTTTTAATTTGTTGATCGTTATTTTATTTATTTAAATCATCGAACCGCGAATACGGAACTTAACCGCTTTTGGAAACCGGTTACCTTTTACCTACCAGTTTATTTCTAAAAAAATATGAAAACTAGAACAAAATCAAATCATAAGACCTAGTGCACCGCGAACCGACCCTGAACCAATGTTTTGTGCAGTTCGAGTAACTGTGCATAAGTAATTTTCTAGTTACAGGTAGTGAAGTACCTACTTCATTTTGAACTAGTGATAATATTTGTTTGTCCTCTTTAAAAATATAACTTAATTAATCCATTTTTTAAAAACCGACTATGTAACATAAAACACATTACAATAATATACAGGTTTTGTATATTAAATATAGAAAAAGTTTATATCATATCGCCATCTAAACGATTTTAAAAACAAAAATTAATTCATAGGCAAAACCATGTATTCCGATTCCAAAATCAACTCCTTCCAAAGGTGTGGGTACCTCATCCTAAACATTTCTCAGGAATCCAGTGAAATATATAGTGTAGCAAGTCGACAAGACGGTATTAAAATGTAAGTGCGATAAGTAGAGACCGCAGCGCACACGTCTCACATGACTAGATGCATGAATGTAAATGAGCAACTCCGCGAGCTAAGTCTTCTGTGCGGAGGTGAGACGCAAAGGGGCAGCAATCGTGAAGGGAATTTTCCCGGAATACGGAATTAATGCCTCGCTTGTTACGATGTGAATTAAAGGTTTTTCTCTGCCAGATTTCTAGGATTATAGCACGCAGACTAATGTATATATGTATTTCTGTGTGTTCGTTCTGTCTGCTCCAAGCTGAGGGTAAAACACTCGGACGTCGGAAAGGAAGTAAAACTAAACGACGGTCCTCCTAGTGTACAACAACGTCATACAATATTTTGTTTTTATTTCACTACACAACCGTCAACAATTGTAAACTAATGCATTTATTAAATGAACTATAAAATAAGTATTGTCACTCTGAACTCTGAATTTTATTAAAATATTATAAAAAAATATGATGTGGCCAGCACAAGACCTACCGCCATACTCTACTCTTTTTACTATACAAATATAAGAATAGGTACTCACATAATATATATTTTAGTTTTGTGATGTAGACTGCAGAATACAGAAAAAGATAATATGAACGATGTGTCACTATGGTACCTAACTGTTACTCTCAATTTAATTTTACGTAGTAACAAATGTTTAACAATCATGGACTGCAAGATACTGAATACTAAAGTTTAATATTCTAAATTATAAATAAAAAAATAATTATTTATCAAAATATTTAAGTAAAGTACTACTTCCGGTTTGGGGTTTGCTTCCAAAAATAAATTGGGTCTTAAATTATTAAAACGTTATATATAAAATTTGGTTATTACTTAAAGGTTTGTAAATTTTTGAATTATAGAGCGCGGAATAAAATGTTACATAGGTACAATCTAACGGACACACACGTACACAAAAACACAGACATCATCTCAAAAATACTTTATTCGTTTTCTATGAATCCTTAAACGTGCTTTAGTCCAGTCAATTTACTGGTTAGGTTGTATAAGTCCGGGCCACCTCCAGATTTGGTCTAGTATAGGTTTTTTGGGTCGCTGAATCCAAATTTTGGAAAATCGCCCGTAGGAAATGCGCGCTTCACCCTTAAATTAGCAAAAAAACACCCCTGAAAGGGGGTGTTTTTGCTATACTCTTACTGTAAGCCTTAATTTAGCCATAGTATATGTTTTTTGGGTCGCTAAATCCAAATTTCGGAAAATTGCCCATGGGAAATGCGCGCTTCACTCCTAAATTAGCAAGAAACAGAATATAGCTATATTCTGACTGCGAGCCTTAATTTTGCCATAGTATAGGTTTTTTGGGTCGCTGAATCCAAATTTCAGGTCATTTGTTATCGAAAATGTGCGCTTCATCCTTAAATTCTGTTTTTTGCTAATTTAAGGGTGAAACGCGCACTTTCCACGGGCGATTTTCCGAAATTTGGATTTAGCGACCCAAAAAACATATACTATGGCTAAATTAAGGCTCGCAGTCAGAATATAGCAAAAACACCCTCTTTCAGGGGTAATAATAAAATAAGTGAACATGTAATATCTTTGTTACTGGTAATTTTATAAGATTCAAATTCTGGTTACCGATGCCTTATATAATTATAAAAAAGAATTGTTCAACATTTTTATTTTAAACTTATTATATGAATTATAATAATAATTGTTTTCTGAAAAAGTGATATACCTCAGGATTCATAAATTTCAGAATTTTTTTTATTAAAATTCAAGTAATAATTTTTAAATAAAAATTATAAACAAAACTTTTTTATAATAATTATAAGGCATCGCTAACCTGAATTTGAATCTTATAAGATTACTAATAACAAAGATATTACATATTCACTTATTTTATTATTATAAACAAAATATAAATATTTAATAGTATTTTGTGCACCTAGGGAGGGAAGCGTGCTATTACTCCCGCGGGCGAAGCGGCGGTCCGAGCGAGGGCGCCGGCTTCGCTCAAGGGTGTAATAGCTATTACTCCCGCGGGCGAAACGGCGACCCGAGCCGAAGGCGAGCCGCAGGCGAGTCCGAGCGAGGGCGCCGTCTTCGCCCAAGGGAGTAATTGCTATTACTCCCGCGGGCCAAGCGGCGGCCCGAGCGAGGGCGCCGGCGTCGCCCAAGGGAGGAATAGCCTTCCCTCCCGTGGGGCACACAATATTTTAAGTCACGAGGGCCTCGAAATCACCTTTCTTGCAATGTTTTCCTCCCGCCAGTACCGGGAAGAAAACGGTGTTTTCCTCCCGCCCGGGAGGAAAACAAGTACGGTTCTCCCGAGCGGGAGGGAAAACTCGCTTCCCGCCCTCCATTAGCAAGAGGAAAACACTGCTTTCCTCCCCCGAGTGACGTAAAAAAAATTACACTAGCAAATAACTTTACTAAGCTTATAACTATACTATACCAAAATTTGAATTTTTTTGTATGATGTATATTGACAGTAGACGTCATTAAAGTTAACAGTTTCTAAAAATGTGTCAAATCATAGCTCATTTTTGCTATAAATTGTTGTTATTTCTAATTTGAAATTCTATACAATAACGTAGAAATGTGCATATTTGAGTATAAAGTTTTATTTAAATTTTTTGGAATATTTTTAAACAAGTTATTCAACTTTACATTCCAGTGACTATACTTATTACTCCGATAGTAGTCAATATGTGTGAAAATAGAGAATTCTAGTTAAAGGGGTGCTAAAATTATGATCTTGGTGTCATTCGATTCGGAATTAGGCCTATAAAAATTTTCAAAATTGCAAAATGGCATAACAATTATTTCAAAAGTTATAAACTATATAATGAAAATAAAAAATCTGACGTGGACACCACATGACTTCCTTGTACGCCTTGTTTGTAGAATAATATAAAAAATTCTTTTAACTTATTATACTAGTATACTCACAAATATATTTTAGTCATTTTATTTAAACTGCAGAAGAAGATAGAAAGCATATTTTACTATTGTCACTATGTCATGTCATAAACATTTAAATTTTACGTAGTAACAAATGTTAATCGATCATGGACTACATGATACCGAAATACTAAATTATAAATATATACTTTAATTATTCTTAAATGATACCAGATACAAAAATATTTATAAAATACCGATTGTAGATAACAATCACATAATCTTTCAGTTAAAATAAAAAAATTGTCTTAAATTAAATATTTATCGAAATTTTTTTAAAATTTACTACTTCCGGTTTGTAGATTGAAACCAAAACTAGATGCTATAACAGTCCTAAATACAAAATTTCAACTTTCTACGTCTAACCGAATTTGAGTTATGCGACACACATACGTACGCCCGTACGTACGTACGTACATACGTACAGACGTCACGACGAAACTAGTCATAATGGATTCAGAAAAGGTCAAAACGGATATTTCCATCAAAATCTGAAAACCGAAATTTTTCGCGATTACAATACTTCCTTATTACTAGTGTACAAGGAAGTAAAAAATAGGTTTGGTTTTTTACTCATATCTCAACAACTGTAATAGATATCGGAAAATGGTTAAAAAAATCTGAAAGAGTAGAAAATTTGCTGAAACAAAGTTTTGATTCCCGGCACTCTATCTTTAATATCTATTCGTGATAGATATTTAACGTTTAAAATAACTTTCGAAACGGCCGACGCGGCCACCCCGCGCTCCGCTAAATTTCGCATGATTTGTATTAAAAATTATTTTAACCCATTAAATGTTAATATTAAGAACTGAAAAAATTGAGGTATTCATTTAACATAATATCCATGAATGAAAATTTATTGAGAAACAATTTTTTTCTATTTTGCAATGATTTATAAAATAGTGAATTAATAAATATTTGTCAGTTTTTATTTTTTTTTTAAAGTCTCGTACTTTATGAAAAATAAACTGAGATTTTTTTAACTCTAACAATTGATTTTTACATGTCTATAGAATATATTTTCATAATCATAATCATTAATTTTTCGTTTTCCAATTTTATAATAAAATTAATAAATCAAATAAAGCAATTAAAAAATTTGTTTTCCAAATGTTTCACTTGATTCATTATTAAGGAGATAAAAGCTATAGGTATGAAAATATTTTTTTTAAATTATAAACTATTATTGTTTAAAACTTGTTATAAACAAATGCATTGTATATAAGTTTTTTGGAATTTTTTCCTCAAATATGTTATTTACTAATTACCTACAAATTAACTCGACTAAAATATATAAAAAATATTTTTTATGCATATTTTCGAAAAATTTACCTACATTTTATGCGCTTAATTTGCCATTTTTTATGCATAAAAGTGTCAGCTCTACTAGTTATTGTAGAACATTTTTGTACCAAAGTATTATAATAACTATACTAATATACTAAATTCAAGCATTTAGAATGTAAATAAACCAATCCCGCATATCTCACCAGTTTCCGTTTCCGCCATGTGGGCCCCAAATTTGTTAAATCGAATAAAATATTAAATTGTCATTGCTAATACTCATGTACATAAAATTTCAAGTAAATCGGATGGATAGAAGTGGGTCAAATATTGATTTCAAAATTTGACTAATGACTTGAATATAACAGAGAGATCATGTTAAATAAAACCGTTTAAAAACGATAATGTATGAAAGTGTTTCAAATTTCGTACAGTCACCGTTTTAGATTAAATTTTCAACTAAAATTATCTAAAACTGAAGTGAACCCTTTATTCTACAGCGTTCAAAAATCAAATTACTAAACATAAACATTGGCAACGCAAACTTCAAGCTCTAATCCCTTCTGTGGACATCACACATCACTCTCTTCTAAATTGAGTTGATGAGCAAACTAAATTTAAAGTCCAGTAAATCTGCAAATAATTGTAATCGTGCAATCAAACGTATGTCCATTGTTTTTGCGAGACAATTTTGCGTAATCATTCTTTCTTTATAATGGGCACCTGTCACTAATACAGTTTAGTATTTTGGAAAAAATATTTCAATGTTTACCGCGGAAGCTGGCGTATCGCAATATTTTGTTTTGTCCTGTGGGATACATTGAAAAAGCCAACTGTGAAGGGTGGCATCTCTGTCCAAAATCTATAGAGGCGAAGAGAAATGATTGATATAGATGACTGCGAAGATATAAGAAATGTATTTTCCTTTATTATATTTTTTATCATTTTTCCACAATTTGTGTCGGTTGGTTTATGATTTTTATTAATAGTTTTTAAAGATAAATGCTTCTAAAATGGAGACGGCTCAAAATGATTACGCTGATGAACAATGAAGAGGTAGAGATAGAGCTGCGTTTTCAAATGGGAAATGAAAATTAATCGATGTCTTCCCAGAGATATTAAGGATCATACACTCAGAAATATTTACAACAAATTGAAAATAAGACATGAACCATCAAACTAGAACGATTTTTCTTGATTTGAGTAAACGATATTTCTAGAAAACTGCAAAAACTATGAACATGTATAAACAAACCGATAAAAGAATCATGGAATTTATATTGTATAATTTCAAATTACAATCATAGATGTATTTATAGGCGTGCGTAGGAGCAGGGATGCAACTGAACTCCAATTTTTTCGCTTCGATTCCTTGTCAGACACTAAACTTCGTGCTACGATTTCTACCCTCTTCCAGAAATATATCACTTTAACCTACTATTTTATAACTATACTGATAATTTCTAACTATCGATTTCCAGAAAAGAAATAACACCATTCAGTAGCGATATTTTTATACTGAAATCTCCTAATTATCGTGGGCGACACATTTGGAGAACGCTATTCGTGCCGTCAGTGTAAAATAAATCCAGTACGGAATTACTTGCCGTTGAAATACAGCCGAGTAACCTTGCACATTTAAAGTAGAATTATTCGCGTTCGAGAATCGATAAATTCCTTTTAATTAAATAGTGCCGCGACCGCCGTTTTCCGGTTGTGAATGTAAATGCCGAAATGCTCCTGCGCCAATGCCAGTCAATTGCGGTGCGAGAGAACGAATTGTTTCGGTCGAGGAAAGCCCGAGCCTAAATTTATATCAGTAGATTTACGCTAACACAATGAGACAGTCATTAGGACCGACAAGAGCTGTGATGCACTGCCGAGAACTAAAGCGAGTTTTAAAACAAAGGATTCACAAAGAACTAGCAAAATGAAGGTCAGACTTAGGTAATATTATTTATTTGGAAATTTAAGATGGAAGCAACATATAAAATCATACGGCGAGATAGCACAGTGGTAGACTGCTTAGTTCTGATTACAAAGGTCGTGTGGGTTCAAATTCTTATCCGAGCCAGGTTTAAAATTTTCACAGCCTGACCTGGATCGGTTCCTACTCTCGTCACTATTCCAAGTTGGGATACAATTACCAATCCGCAAAAATATTTCCAGACAAATTATAAAATATGTCATTTTAATAACTGAACCAATCAAATATCTGAAATAGAAACACTATTTTTGTTATTTTAAATAATATTTCTTATAATGATTAGAAAACATTATTATCTTGCTTTATACTAAAATTTAATTATTTTAATTTTAACTAGAGTAGCTTTCCGTAACGAATGTTTTATACTATTTTCTTTATTTAGGCAGTTTTTGATTTAATTTGAAGTATTTATTTATTTGACAGTTTTCATTAGGGAAATTTTTTGGTAAAATAATTAAAATGTCAGACAGAAAAATGTATTGACTTAGTAATTACATGATAAAAAAAACTCAGGCGCACTGATCGCAGATAACACCAAATACACGAATGTACTTTTATTATATTTCGAGCCTCGTTCTCGTAATTACAACTATGTAGTAACGCTTTGCCGGTACGATTATGTCACAATGTTTAGTAAAAACAAAAAACGTAATGTGTTACGTCCCCCTGGATTCCTCTGTCTCCGATCTCCGTGATAATATTTAATCATTACGCTTTCTTGTGCGGTTGTGGTCACATCGGCTCCGATTAATTAAATGTTATAAAGTTAGTGTACAGTGTTCTGCAATTATTTAAGAAGATTGGGAAAAGCAGAGAGGATAGAGACTCGCGGATGAGGAAAAATGGAAACTCGAAAGGAAAATAGTGCAGTACTCGGCAAATTCAAATTCTTCTTCCTCAGAGGAAATTTTAGAAAATAAACAAGGTAAATTATTACCGGTGGTGGTCATGATTTTCGAATTTTGTTTTCAATAAGTAGATTATTGCATTTATTACAAGTCCGAAAGTTGGTTATACACTTATAACTATAACAATTAAATTGAGGGTGATGCGGTTTTGCATATGTTTTTATTTTTATAATATTGAATCGGTATTTTTCTTAGAGGGGCAAGAACCCTTATACTTCGAAGTCTTAGTTTAGCACTGTTTTATTTGACTTCTTAGTTAGCATAAAGGGGCAAGTACCCTTATAGAGGGGCAAGTACCCTTATACTTCGAAGTCTTAGTTTAGCACTGTTTTATTTGACTTCTTAGTTAGCATAAAGGGGCAAGTACCCTTATAAAGGGGCAAGTACCCTTATAAAGGGGCAAGTACCCTTATAAAGGGGCAAGTACCCTTATAAAGAGGCAAGTACTCTTATAAAGGGGCAAGTACCCTTATAGAGGGGCAAGTACCCTTATAGAGGGGCAAGTACCCTTATACTTCGAAGTCTTAGTTTAGTACTGTTTTATTTGACTTCTTAGTTAGCATAAAGGGGCAAGTACCCTTATAGAGAGGCAAGAACTCTTATAGAGGGGCAAGAACCCTTATACTTCGAAGTCTTAGTTTAGCACTGTTTTATTTGACTTCTTAGTTAGCAGTACGAGTTCACACAAGAGGTGAAACATCTGCAATTACATAACTGAAAATCACGCAAGTAGTGAAGCAGTTACATAATGGATCTTATCGATTTCGGTTTTATAAGGATTAAAACATTATGCATATTACTCATCCCAAAAGGTATATAGTTTCAACCAATTAGCAGCTAGATAAATTTAACACGAGAGATTAAACAGTCTGTTTTAATTGATCTCTTAATTAGCAGTACGAGTTCACACAAGTGGTGAAACATCTGCAATTATATAACTGAAACTCACGCAAGTAGTGAAGCAGTTACAAAATGGATCTTATTGATTTAAATTTTACAAAAATTAAAACATGCATATTACTTATCCTAAAAGTAAATAGTTTCAAACTTCTTAAAAGAAGAAAAATATGCAATTAGTCATTCGAGAAGTAAATTACTAGCCTTGTCAGACTAATTAGCATCAGAGATTCTCGTATCTCCGAAATAATTACCCATTAACAAATTCGAAATCGAAGCACTCTTCATGCAACAAACACGCATCTGCATCCAGATGCTGAAAAACAATAGAATAACTGGATCAGGACAGAGGTCGGAAAGGCGACTAAAAAATTATAACTTCACAAAATACGCGTCTAGCGAAGTTCCCTACTTTACCGCACCAAAACTGAAACCCCAAATAAAAGCTCTTTTGCCAGATTAGTCTCAAAAGAGACAATCATTTTCTGGACTCGCAGAACCAGTTAGGGACTGCATTAACTGTAATTGGAAAAACTCTATCCAATATTTTGTCAGAAGAGGAGTGGGTTAAATATTTTATAACTGGAGACGCTCACCACCTCAGGGCTACACCGGCGCAGATGGGCGCTCGAGGTGTGACAGCATAGGCCCAAAAACCGAGTTGTAGTTTCGCAGACTCACAACCGAGCTGCAGCGATACAAACAAGGTTCAGGTTTTCTGCGAAAACGCCGGTGAGCTGTAAACATGCAGTCTCAACGACGACAACACAGCAATATTAATTCCAGAGGTAAGTGCTGGTCGTCTTAAAGTTTCTAACAAATATGGAAATTGTTTCCAAAGGATACCTTTGTAGTTGAGCTGCATTAAGGGTTACGAGTTGCCCTTCGCTAGTCAGCTAAAGCAAAAATTTGTGCCAAAGGTAACTAAAAATAACTGAACACAGTTACATATTGCTATACAGAATTCAATAAATTATTTTCACCAACTGTTTGAAAATGGAGAACACCAGAAAAGCGACTAAATTGCTTAGTCCCGGTTCATTTAGATGCCCACTGGGATCTAAAGGGTGTATATATTTTTTTAAATTTCCAGTAGCTAAAAGTAGCAGCAAATATTGAGTTTTTCTTACAATAACAAATTGTATCAGTTCACTGGTTTGCCGTTGGACTTTGTTCAAGTCCTTTTCATTTTACAAAAATTATGAGGAGAGTAGTACAAAGCTTAAGATAGCAAGGAGTTCTATAACTTTTATTTAGATGATTTTTTGTATTTCGTCAATTCATTTGAACATTGTTTATCTAATTTGCGAAAGATTATTGATCGTTTACAATACCATGGGTTGTACTAAATATTTGAAAAAAGTAGTTTAACACCTAGTACTAAATATTATATTTAGAGTTATTATAAATTCTAGTAATTACTTGTTGGAATTACCAGAACATAAGAAAATTATGTTAATTAACAAAATAAAATTTTTGTTGGGAAAGAAATTAATTTCAATCAGTTCTTTTGTACAGCTGGCTTTACACAAAAGCAGTTGGAGACAGATAAAAACATAGCTCTGTCTAAAAGTAACGGCGATTTGAATAAAATTATGTTTTTACCCGATAAATTAAACACAAAATTAAATGGTCGATAAATAATTTAAGTTCTAAAAATCCCATAAGACATTTCAAATTCGATTTGAATTTAATAATATTTCCTGATACTTCGAAGCATGGTTCGGATATATGTTGTGCAGGTCAAACTGCACAGGGTCTTTGGAATCGTGTTTAAAGAAAAGGACATATTATGAACTATTTGTATTTACTGGCAATTTTATAGACCTTCACTGATTTGCAAGAGTTAAAGTAAATTGCGAAAGCTGGTTGAGAATAGACAATACAACAGCGATCTCATATGTTAATAAAATGAGTGGAGCGCAACTTAACAAATTACATAATTTAGCAAAATTGTGCGAACAGAAAAATATTTGGCTTACGCCTAGTATATACCATCCAAAAGAAAATAAATGCTAAATGTGAAAAGTTCTGTTCATGGCATAGTGATCCTTATTGTTTAATTATTGTTGATGCACTCACTATATCATGGAAAAACCTATATAATTATGCGTTTCCACCGTTTGCTATGATTTTAAAGGTCTTACATAAAATTATAGAAGATTAAGCAGAGGGAATTTTAATATATTGGTAAGCAACCTGGTTTCCTTTTTTTGTTAGTTTAAAAGATAAACCATTAGTTTGTCACTCTGCTAATACATTATTGTTATCCTCTTGCAGAACATAAGTTCACCCATTTGCAACCAATCTATCCTTAATAGCAGGAAGATTGTGTGGGAAGCGTTCGAAACCGAAACTCTAAATTATTCGCCAGCCACTGTTGATATTTTAATATCTTTTTTATCGGGCGCAACGCTAAAACAATATCAGGGGGTTTTTATAAACTAAAAATTTTGTTCTGTGATAGTCACGGATATGAGTTGTTTATGACGACAGAATATAACTTATAGTCCAGTAAATGAAGGGTCCAACCTTGACAAAATCGCTCACCAATGTAATTTTTATATTAATTTGTCGAGATTGACCGGTAATTTAAAATAAGAAAAAGTTCTGTAAAAAATTTTCTTGTACGGGGGCGACAAAACTCCCAAAGGTTCCAAAAATCGTTTTTCCGCCAATATCTGCTAAAATATAGCATTTAGAGAATTTTTTGTTTAGAGAAAAATCAAGATAAAAAAAAAAAATGGTCCTTAATATTTTTCTCTAAAATTTGACCGTTTTCCGAGATAAACGGGCCCAAGCGCACCCTGGATTTTGAGCTTCTTCGCTGCATGCCGCAGAGCATGCTCCATGCATCTACACAGGAGCGGGCGGACAAAAGTCCAATAACTTGGGTAAAAATGTATATTTTTTATTATTCAAAGTTTCGGTGAAAGGGGAAATCTACAGCTATCATACCCGGTGACTCGAGTCACGTTTTGATTTTTTGATATTTTAGATATTTTAGATATTTTAGTATTTCAATTTATACAATGTGCGGTTTACGGCAACCCCAATTCAGCACGGTCGGCAATTTCCTATATTCTGGGGGCCTATTAACAAATAGCACTTTTATAACGAGATTTTTTAAGGGAATATTCAAATTGAAACCATTATTTCCTAAGATTCAGTAAAATATGGGATACTAATATCGTAGGTATTAGACAAATTAGCAACTGAAAGTCATTTAGATAAATTATCATTAAAAAATCTAACAAAAAAAAAAAATTAAGTACCTTATTTGCACTAGTTTCAGTGCATAGAGTCCAAATTTTAGCAGAAATTGAGATAAATGATATTCATCAAACACAGACCGGCATTGAAATTGAGATAAATTCTTTCATTGAAACCTCAGGACCAAGCCCAAATCAATTTTTTCTAGATTTTCTTAGAAAAACCTAATTTACGTGTGGCTAGTACTAAACCTTTATTTAGAGAAAACCAAATTAGTGCGGCATACCAATAAATGGTTTTATTTCCTGGAATAAACCACATACAGCTGTAGGTGCACAAACTTTTTCTAGATGAATTAAAACAGTTCCAGATGAATGTGGAATTAATATAAAGCCGGTTTTCAGCGCATAGTACAAGACATGCGTCAACATTAGCAGGGTGTAAGAGGAATTAGTTTGGATGTAAGTAATAAGAAACACAGCTGGCTGGTCGCGGAATTGTCAGATATTGCAAAGTGTTATAATAGACATGTGTCTAATTATAATAAGGAAAATTTTGGGGTTACAATCCTAAATGGATAACTATAACAATGCTGGTTTGTTATTAAGTATGTGGTTGGTTTTAGGGCAAAATATAGCAATAAAATTTCAGCTTTTTCATAAATCTAAACATCTACATAGTTGTAATTACGAGAACGAGGCTCGAAATATAATTGAAGATTAAACGAACTTACCTGTAAGTGAAGTTCAATCGAAATTATATGAGAGCCTCGTTCGAAGTAATTACAACCTCCCACCCATTTCCCAACCCCATAGGAAAATAGCAGAAATTTTCTTTCAGCTCTAAACGAAATGATTAAATATTATCACGGAGATCGGAGACAGAGGAATCCAGGGGGACGTAACACATTACGTTTTTTGTTTTTACTAAACATTGTGACATAATCGTACCGGCAAAGCGTTACTACATAGTTGTAATTACTTCGAACGAGGCTCTCATATAATTTCGATTGAACTTCACTTACAGGTAAGTTCGTTTAATCTTCAATAATGCTTTATTACTGACTAGTGCGATAACACCAGTAGGTACTCAACATACTCAACACTACAACCCCAGTTAATATAGTAGTTCTAACAACAACATCTTACATAAACATAATTTATTTATAATACATTCTTTTAAAATTTTAGGTTCTGCTAATAATGGGTTATATCGGTGAGTGCAGAGGGGATGAATTTACTAATATTATGTTAATCGATGACATTGAGTACATTCAATTTTTGTAATATTATTAACAATTTAATCGAATGGTATGTTAATTTTGAGATAGGTTGTAGTAAAAACAAGTTTGGTATTATATTAATATTATTAAGTTAATCTTTGTATGAAATATAAATATTAATTCAGTTTATAAAGTTCATTTGATTCAAATTAATTAAATAAACGTCAAAAGTGAATCCCGTTTTTTCAAATTATTCGTTGCCCGTTGCCTAGATATTTTGTTTCTTTAAATCAGTTTTACCAGTCGCTGGTAACAAAATTTCATCAAAAATCCTAGGTAATGGAGCTCTTACCAGCATCATAATTAGAACTGGTAAAAAGTTATTCTAGTTCCAAAACCATATATTTAAGTTTGAATTAAAAACTTAATAGGTACGTATTTACTCGTATATGTAAAATTCTCACAAAAACTAATTTAAATTATACCTGTAATTTCCCTTTATTTAATACGATGTTTTTCGATACTTTATGAAATATTTGACCTTGAATTAAAAAATTACCTGCTGCGTAATTATATTTCGTACGCTATTTCAAATTAGAGCACTTTTGTCTTCCAATAACATTTTTAACCCGCACCTGGGCGGCCAATAGTAGGTACCGGGTCTGTAAAATGACTATATGGACGCATTGACTTCCGGACATAAATAAAACGGTATGAACTGTTCTAAGGTTATAAGTATATTCAACGTCGGATTGCAATTATTATACTATTACTATATTAAGAACATAATTCCATTTGCATTCTCATTTTCATTTTGAGTAAGTGTCTCCCCAGTTTATTCAGCATCATCAATTAATTTCCTTCTAAGCATCAATAACAAAAACATCATCTTCTTTGTGGTCAAATACATCACTTTATTGCATTAGTGTTCCGTTGTGTCACTGTCCAAACATACAACCGACACAGTAGCGCCTAGTTGACATATTCCATTGGTTTATCCAACTTATTAGTTGTGACAGCCTCATAATATTGTAAGTCATAGATAGGAATAGATATAAATTTTACTGTGTACGCGATTAGTAGTCGTCATCTCACGGAAATTCACAGTCTTCCAGTTAATCTGGAATCAGTATACTTGATTGGATGCAAACCTGACGTTTTGTTCCATTTGCATAAGTTGATTAATTTGATTCCTAAGTAAAACCGATTACCTACTGATAGTCACACAGTGTCTCGTGCCATAATGTGAACTATGTCATAGGTATATTAAACGTTGGACTGCAATAATTTATTCTACTGTGGTTGGAAGAAGAATATTATCCTGGTTTCATTGTTATTTCCATTTTGAATAAAAGTATCTCCCCAGTTAATTCAGCATCATCAATCCATTTCCTCCTTAACAGCAATAACAGAAACGTTTCCCCTAGGGCCTCGAGTGACGTACACCACTGCTCCCTAATTCCCGGTAACGGTCTCGGCGACATCGCGAAACAAGCGATGCTCACGTTTCACTTTGCAACTGACTTGCTTTGATAAATTTCAAAAATTATTCCACGTCATGATTGATGTATAATATCCGAGTTGTGCGCAACGCTGAAAACATACAACAAAACTTTGATGACAAAGTGACTTCATTCCGTTGTGAAATTTATGTGCGACGAGCGTCTCGCCCCCGCCCTGAATTATGATGTTGAGGGATGTGTGAGAGTAAAGTCGAGCTCCAGCTAAGCCCCTAACGAAGATTCCGAAGCTTATAGGCGCAATGCAATCTGCGGAGGATAATGATAAAGCTTTTTTACTCGAGATACTACGGAGATTGTTGCTCGATCTAATGAAGGAATTTTCTTCAACCTGAAATCGTTGTAGTAATGCAATCATTTCAAACAAGATTAAGGACAGATATGAAGTTTAAATTAGACTTTATATTTTTAGTTTTAAACAACTCACTTGCAATGATCCTAGCTTTAACCTGCAACTTGTCAGTTTGATCTTTAGCTTTACCGAACTGAGTTATTATTGTCCTTCATATTTATCTAAATTTTACACTCAAATGAAAACAAAAACTGATTAACTATGTTACTATGTACATGTACATAGAGAGGGTGCTAAAGGTTAACTTAGTTGAATTGCAATTGTATGGAAGATTGGAGTTAAATAAATGGATTGATTTTCCGAAAAAACTACTTTGTAAACACCTGTGGTTCGTGGTTGGTTTAAGTTATCAAAGGATTTAAATGAAACAAAATCGTTCCGTTTATGAACCCGTTTATTGACGAGTTCATAAACGGAACGATTTTGTTTTATATTATTGTGACAATGAACTTCGGAAATTCAGATATCATTAGATTTAAATGAAGTTATAATGTTATTATATTAGTTTCCCGATGCTCAAAAACGCTACTGGTGTAGATTTCGTGTTTGTAACCCTCACTCAGTGGCGTAGCTAGTGCTTGGTGGGCCCTGTATTCAAAATTATAATAGAGGCCCCTCCCCTCTGCGCTGAGGTTGCCAAAATGAAAAGATTTCGCTCAAGAATCTAGTGTATTCTATTTGCATAAGAGAAGTTAAAACAGAAGTCAGATTTAAGATCTTAAATATCTAATCTAGTAAGTTACTACCTACATAGGATTTTTTTTATTAAATTTTAATCTTAGCGTCTTGAGTAAGCTAAACTGTTAATCACGTAATTTTTTATGATATAGAACGAGTTTTACATAATATTCGTCTTATTGTAGAGTGAGTTTCAAAATTACATTTTTACAGTAAACAAAAACTTAACTGTTCAATGAGACATTTAAACTGTTTTTGACGTAAAACTGACGATGATCCACAAAAATTTAGAGTTGGAAACTTAAATTTTGGATTGAGCAACCCAATTTTTTTTCCGGATGAGTATAAGTTTTTAAAGAGAAAGAAAATGCGCCGCATGTGATTTTTTTTTTCATTCCTTTAAATATTTAAAATTTGAATAATAATAATAACTAAAATAAATAAAAATGTTTTTATTGAAATTGGCTGCAGGGGTCCTCTTATTTTGGGGGCCGTGTATTATAGATACGGTGGATGTATAGCGGATCCTACTCGTAGGTACTCATGCAACATAGTGGTACCTTCGATTTCTGAAAAAACTAACTTTTTTTCTGTGGTTTTATTTTAATCCATTATTTACGAAAACACAGAAATCATTAATTGTCTAGTGTGTAAGAGGTCTCAATTTTTTGTTTTTGAGAGTTTATTTTTATTTGATCATTTGAGGAACATAACACGTTGTCCATCCAAATTTGTTTATACTCTCTGAAGGCAACTTATTATTTCGCCATAAATTTTTCATTTCACTAGAAATCTTCTCGTAATTTAAGATAGGTACTTACGAATTTATAATTTAATTAGGTAGGTCTGTATTATACTTAGTCACTTATTTTATTCATACGAACACGAATGATGATTTCGGTTAAAAGAATCAGAAAGCTTCATTTATGCGGAAATGTTATGAGCTTATTAGTTTTAAATTTCGCTGTGATTCATAACTTTGGCAATATATCACCAAACCACCAAAGTCTAGTCCAGGAATATTTACCTACATTCCGCCTCAGTGATAAATACATTAAACCCCCAAAACTGCATACAGTACAACAAACAAGTAATAAAATCCCTGAGTTCTGGCAGTAAGAAGCGACGACCACTCGGAGGCAAACTTTCACCAGAAATCATAAGTACTGACCGGACAGGAGAACTTTTGACAACCGCTGGCTTAGCTAAAATACCGAACCCATACATCCTAGCCACAGCCCGCAACGCCGCAACTTACATAACTCGAGTACCGGACAGAGGTTCCCAAAAAGTAGAAATTACTAAATTTAGAAAGGGAATATCACTAAATATATACAGGGTGAGTCATCGAAATGCCCGTCGTCGATATCTCCCTTGTCGTTAAAAATACAGCATAAATATATTAACATAATTTTTCGTCTACTCAAGGAGCATAACTTAAAATTATTTTCACATATACAGGAAGTTGCATAACGACTTGGCAATAATTGTTCTTCGTTTTTTAAATGAAACACCATATATATTTTTATATATATTATGAATTGTATTTTATTTACCTATACGAACATATAAATTTCATTTTAGTTTTCCGCGGCGTTGCCAAGTTATTCAATTTTTTCTCTAAAAAAAGCCGAATACACGTATTGTTTTATAAAGGCGTACTGAATTTATTTTAAAAGTAAAAATTATGCATTTTTTTTTCTGTACAACTGTAGCTATACTCTTTGTTCTGACATAACTTTTTTTAAATGTTATTATACAGGGTGTTCAGTACAGAGAATCAAATTTACTCAATTTCAAATGGCTATAACTCGTCATTTTCAAATGGAACACCCTATATTTTATTATTCTGCTGTGTGTATTATTGCATCTTTTTATGTTATAACAGGTGTCCCATGCCTAAAAACATTAATTTCGAAATTAATTAAATTAAATGTTCGTATAGGTAAGTAAATAAAATACAATTCAAAATATATAAAAATATATAGGGTGTTTTATTTAAAAAAAGATGAACAATTATTGCCAAGTCGTTATGCAACACCCTGTATATGTGAAAATAATTTTAAGTTGAGCTCCTTGAGTAGACGAAAAATTCTGTTAATAAATTTGTGCTGTATTTTTAACGACAAGGGAGATATCGACGACGGGCATTTCGATGACTCACCCTGTATATAGACAGAACTGAATTATTTGACATTGAAGTCTTATTTTATTTTACTATTTACCACACTACAGGATTTGCATAACAGAGGAACAACGCCTATATTTCAAAATGGTCAACATGTTCATGAGTTTATGTAGCTACCAGAATTCGTTTAAACTACGCCCCGCCAACTTTTGTTTTCACTAGGACTGACCAAATATCTTTAGGAATGTAATAATGATTAAATGAATAACAGCACTCGATAAGAAAGAGTATGAAATAATAGTTATTTACTTTACTAGTGGGCAAAGTAAGGAACTACCCACGATAGAAATCGTAACTCACGAGGCTGAAGGCCTTATTTTATTATTATCAACAAAATATAAATATTTAAAAAAATTTACAGTAGCAAATAACTTTACTAAGCTTATAACTATACTATACCAAAATTTGAATTTTTTTGCATGATGTATATTGACAGTAGACGTCATTAAAATTAACAGTTTCTAAAAATGTGTCAATCATAGCTCATTTTTGCTATAAATTGTTGTTATTTCTACATATATTCATTAAAAAATTTGAAATTGTATAAAATAACGTAGAAATGTGCATACTTTAGTATAAAGTTTTATTTAAATTTTTTTAATTATTTTTAAACAAGTTATTCAACTTTACATCCGAGTGACTATATTTATTACTCCGATAGTATTGGGCATAATTTTGAGCAAAAGCCACTAGTGGGCAATATTTACTTTGCTTGTTTAAAGCATCATAATAATGATGTCTTTATTAAGAGATGTTGCATAAAATTTTGTATGTATCTCAGAAAAATGTGTCATTAAGGTACTCACAATAATTCCGACCTCAGATAGACGCCTCGGCTATAAACAACTTGCTAGTTTCACTTTTTGTCCTAGACACAAAACTAATATGTGCTTGAAATTTTTATATTTTAAAAGTCTATTAATATTGTCTGTTACAATATTTTAATTTCGTCTGTATATTGTACACATAACGTGTATAGAAGAGTATGTTAAATTATAAAAACTAACAATTTTTCCATGCAAATCGTACAAGTTTCGATACGCTTCACCATTCGTTTTAGTTGTTGATGTTCGATAATAGTATATATTACACAGAGAGCGAGGGAAGTGTATTATATCGTGTGAAACGAACTTTCGATAGACACTACTTGCCGGGAGTTGTGTACACTATTTTTCCCACTACTATAAAAAATATTGAACACTTTATTTATTTAATATACAGGCTGCGGCACAAAGGACGGATCGTTTTTAAAAAATCATAAAATCGGTAATTTTGACTCAAAAACAAATTTATTTACGGATTCGGGTTCGCAATGAAATAGCATTTGTGACAATTAAGTGTGGAAAATCACATAAGTTATGTGGTGACCGTTTTTGACGATGCATTGCTGGATGCGTTCTTGGAAGTTAGCGTAGACTCTCTCCAACATCGCTTCCTCAACTTGGGCGACTTCCACGCGAATTGCCTCCTTCAACTCGTCCAGAGTTCGGGGCTTGTTTTTAAAAACCATCCGTCCTTTGTGCCGCACCCTGTATTTTGATGTAAACTGTCACTGTCATAATTTTAATTTTACGAAGAAACAAATATACCGCAGTCATGGACTATATGATAAAGTCTATTCCAATCCATATAGGAGAGGCGTCATAAAAAAAACAAATTATTCGTATGAATAATGAAGTATGAAGTACTACTTTAACTTATGTGAATAAATAACTTTTAATGTCGTGTTAGTCCATTTTAATGGAATAATGCAATTTATCACGAAATACTTAAAGACAGGGAAAAGTTATCAAATCGTCGGGTTGTATCTCGTTTGATCTAAGTCCATACTTTTCTCGAATCTGGGAAATCATGTTTGAACGTTTGTCATTTTTTTCTGTGGGTATTAAAATTTATGGGACCAGTTTATGAATGTCATATTAATGTACAAATTATTTTTGGCATTTCTGACATATTTATAAGTACCTATAATACTTTCTGTAATGTGATGAAATAGTTTCTGGATACGGAACAAATTTTTAAGCGATTAGCAAGAAAAGGCTATATTTTTGTTCTATATCCATTTATTTTGGTCTACAGATCAAACAAGAACTAACACAATAACCAGACATGACCTGTATTATTTCGCCATTTCATTATTTTAAATTATTTTCAATATTTTATATTACATTGCTGCTGTGCTGGATATACAATAAACCATTATTTATAATAAATCTGTTGCGTCATTCAATTTCTAAGTTATGTGTATTTTAAAATATGTTCAATTACTTAAGTAGTTAAATTATGGCCTCAAACTCAACAAAACAGTTAAAGTTTATGAAAAGTAGGTATAGTCAATAAAATTTTCAGTTATTTAGTAACAACAGCAGAAATGCAATAATTAGTTACAACGTTACAAGTAATGGATATAGAACAAAATTAATAATTGTATTTTTCCCAAAATAGATATAGCTCAAATGAAAACCGAAATGCTTTATTTCTATTGGATAAATGTCACATAGAATAAATAAAAATTGAAAACAGGAAAAATATTGTAAAGCACTATAACTTTTTCCAAAATCTAAGGCATTAGCGAAATGAAAGTCGATTATATACAACAAATAAAATCAGTAGAAAACAGTGTACCTATTTCCATTAAAAATCGCAAAATGGTCTATAGACCAAACAAGAACTAACCCGACGAAAAGTCAGAAAGACAACACACGCCTACTAAAAGGTGAAACAAAAATTGAAACTGTTCGATGTGACCAGGAGACCTAAAAGGCTTTTCGACCCTCAACAAAAATTTCGCATCTGGGTTTTCAAATAATCTCCTTTTGGTATACAACCAGAACAACACAGTCGGTATGTTCTTCATAGAAGGATCATAAATCATAACATTTACAACTTAATCCCTCTGGGTAGAATTCTAACATTCAATGTTTTGAAACGAAAACTCCTCAAGAATAAAATCTTTTACTTATGATATGAACAACGCGACTGACGAATATTGAATATGAATGTAAAATTAAAATAAGCCACCTATATGAAATTATTAAATATATTAATAAGGATAGTATATCTATACCATAACCTAGTCAAAAACACCAGTTATTTTTTGTTTATACTTATTTTAATAAATTGTGTGTTAGATATTTTATAACTATTTTGATAACACATAATATCAAATTTAAGATCATAATATATTTTTACTTCTCGTCATATACCTAGAAGGAAGGTATTTGAGAATTGCTAAAAATCAAGTTGTATAAAAAAATGTATATATTTAGCAGTATTTTTAATTAACAAAAAACACTTTTAACACAAATGGCTATCATCTTCGCAAAAATCATAGTCAAACAATAGTAATATCAAGCTTCAAAAATGTATAATATCAAGATTAACATAATTGTACAATTGAGATTACGAAGCTTATATTTTTGTAACTGTAACCTAATACTTAATCCACAAATTTTTCCAAGTTCTAAGAATTGTCTGTTAAATTCCTATAAATTGCAACTGTACTTTGGCAGTAATTACACAGTTATACCTAATTACTTAATCCACAAATTTTTCCAAATTCTGAGAATTGACTGTTAAATTCGTATATATTCGTGCCCTAAGGTATTTTTTGTTACTCTATTGCTTGTCTTATTATAGGAAAGTGATATTGGTTGTCGTTCTTGATATAAAACGTTTTTGCGAATATTCTTTATTTTATATTCATTATCATTATATTAGTGTTGTGAACAGTTAACATGGTTCAAACAAAATCATGGAGAAGACGAATGAGCAAACTGCGAGAAATTAAGAGCTTCAAAAAATGGTAAGTTTATATAATTATTATTATGATATATGTGTAACACCATATCTAGTACAGTATAGTTTGCAGTTACTTTTTAAAAGCTGACTACTTTTTGATTCGAGACTTTCGATTCTAGATCGAGATTTTCGACCTGAGATCGAGATCAAGACTAGAGTTTTTAAATTATGAAATATATTGGTGTTGAAATAACAACAATTTATAGCAAAAATGATCAAGTATTTTAGCATATTTTTAAAACTGAACTATAATGGCGTGTGATATCAATAACAAAAGAAAAAAATTATTTCAATATGTTGTAGTTGAGAGCTTTTTCAAGACGTTTATTAACGTGAGACTTTATATTTTGTTTAATCTAATTAAATAATAGGTACAACTTTAATAAATATAGCTACCATAATGAATCATATACATTTATATTGTGTTTGCATATATTTCGACATTTCTACATTTCTGTGATTTTTTTATTAATACCTACAGCTCTCATCCAAATATCATCCGAGATTCAACTACGCCTGAAGATGTTCAAATTGCCGAATCAAATGATGTTGATTCGGAAAATATTTTGAGCCACCAAATAGACGAAGAAAGTAATAACAGTGGAAATTATAGTGACATTGATCTGAATTTCTGAATACTACTGATTCAAAGATATCATCTATCGAGGGCTTATCACATTGGAAAAGCGCATAAAACAACATTTGAAAAGTGCATAAATGTAGTTGCGTAAGCGCAGAAGTACACATTTGAAAAGCACAATAGTTTTAGGGATTGTACGACAGTTTTTCTACAATATTTTTTGAATTTTTGCCTCTTGCCTAACATTTTTCTGAACTTAACCCCATCATACTAGAAGAGTATTTTTAACAAAAAATTTTAAAACTAGAAAATATTCTTGCCTAACATCATACTCGAAGACGATCTGGACTAACTTGTTATGGTTAGAAATCTCATTTTCGAAAAATCCACTTATTCAATGTTACGATCTGCGCTTATTCAATGTTTTGATCGGCGCTTATTCAATATAAATTTACTGATTATATTTCTGCGCTTTTCCAACGTTTTAATGACCAAAAATTTATTATTTTAAAATTTTAGTTTTAACAAATAATCAAGTATAATACTTATAATTTTTAAAAAATTGGAACTATATTATTAGTATCTAATTATTAATAAAAATGTAAATGATTACTATGATTTATTCAAAACAATAAATTGTGTTAATGTATTAAATGTAACACATTGACAATTAATCACTTATATTAATTTTCATTCCATTTACAAAACTCCAATACTTTTGTTTTTTGTAGATACTCGTAATAATAATAATGGTTTGTATTTCATTTACAACTCATATGTGTTTTTATGGTTTACACATATTGTTTTAGTTGAATTTTAGTAATGTATATTTTGTTTAATTTGCTCGGTAAGTACAAAAATGTAAGTATCAATTTAATATCAGCTATATTGAGTTAAATAATTGAATGTTATATTGTAACTGCAACAAATTTTTGTAATTACAAATCTATTACAATTTAAATTATACAATAATGTTTTGAATTTATTCTGTTATAATATTACACGAATCAGTATCATACAAATTTATATTTGAAACAAGAAGCTGGAGGTTTCAACTTTATACCTGAGCCCTACCCTACCCCCTACCGAGTTTATTGCTTTGAGATTCTCGAAGCTGGAAGCAGAAGACAAGGATGTGAAATAAGTTGCCTAAATATTGGCCCAACGCGCAAAAATACGAACGAATATTATTTGAAAAATTCGCATTTGCGCATCACATAATTTCATTTTTTTCAAGACCGGGTTATTGGATTTTTTATTTTTTGAGCTTCCTCAGCATAATTTTACTAATGCTATTAAATAGCAGAGAGCAATTTTAAATAAAAAATTTATTACAGAAAATATGAGCATCTTTACACCTTCACTAATAGTACCGATATCTTATTAACAATAACATTATTTAAAATTCTGAGTCTGCCATTTAGTTTATAAAGTATTCAATAATATGCACATTTTTTTTGAAAAGAAACCAAACGTACAGTAACAAGAAAAATCATCTTAAAGTTGTGCAAAATAACAGTTTTCTGAGGCCAGGGTCGAACAGCCTTAAACCAACGCGGAACTGCGGGAGCGGAAACTAGATCGGACCGATCATGGGAACTAATTCAACAGTGGGATATGCAACAGTACACACTATTGCGATAATTCGCACGCGATAATGCGATCCGTCTGCGAAATTATTTTAGTTCGCTGCGTGCACTGTTTTCCCCGCGTTCGCATAGGTTCCGCGTACATTTCTTGTACGTTAGAAGAAGAAAAATGTCTGAATTAACACAAAAAATGGTTAAAATTGAGAATAAATATCCAATTTTATATTATTTTTATCATCTTCTAGAAACTAAGGCATAAGTGTGTGAAATTCTCCATAAATAATGCTGCCTCTATTAATTCCGTGTATGCATATTTTTTGGCTCTATACATAAAGCAATTTAGGTTAGGTTAGGTTAGGTAAATAAAGTACCTTTATTCTAATTCTTGGCGATCTGTCGCCTGTTGTGTCAGTCGCTAAGTTAATGAAGTCAAATTTTGATTCAAAATCTTAATTTTTACGTTCCGCTATACCTGTAAAGGAAGGTATTGGAGTGATGCAAAAAATCGGGTAGTGAGTTTTAAATGGATGAGCAAAAATTAGGGTTCTTGGTCCTTACAACCTATTTTTGATAGTATTGCGATGATGTCTGTATGTATGTGTGTGTGTGTGTGTGGGTATATATGTGTGTGTATGTATATGCCATCCATTCGGATTTACGTTGCTCGTATAACTGAAATACGAATAATTCAAAAATTTTGATATTTGGAATTTTACATTTGTATACAAATTGAAAGAACTGATTAGATTTTGGTAAATATATCGTCACCAAAAGTGGTAGTTCGTGAAGAGTGTCACAGTAATAATTTGCTACATACTTTATAAAGTATGTAAGTAATCAAACATTGAAGTGATTGAACATTTATGTTAAAAATTCAATTTTCTTATAGTGAGCCAGATAAAATTTTCATAATTTGGTGGGGTGGGGAAGGCAAAATTTTACTTAAACCACAGTTTAATATACTATGTATAGTACAAAACCGGTTGGTTGCACTTTTTATGTGGCAGCTTTTAAAAATGGCGCGTGTACCCGGATAGTACATCGGTAATACCTCTAGTTATATTCTAGATATTTAAATAAAATAAAAACCATTTAACAGCTTAATTAACGTTTAATATTATTTAGTTGTATAAAATTTAGAGGTATTAGGAATACTTTCTCGTAGAAATTTTTTTTAAAAATCTTCTATGTCACAAAAACTTTTGAGCCACTGGAGCGATTGCTGCCAAATTTTGCATGAATGCTTTTGAGAACCCGAAAAAAATATAGGGAGTGCGCGATTTCAATCTTCCATCTTGAAACAAAATGGCGGCTAGCTATCTCAAAATGTATTGCACCGATTATGTTCAAATTTGGTAAAGTAATAGCTAAGAATCTAATTTATGACATAGGTATATTAAAATCTTAGCCCGCTATCTTGAAATAAAATGGTGGCTAGCTATCTCAATTTCTACTGCATCGATCGGGTTCATATTATTTAGTACAGTCAGAGTTACGGACATAACTTAAGACCTTCGACCATATATAGGAATAGACAAACAACGCAAGCCTTTGTTGTGAAGCAAAGAACTAGCGTATCGGTGTGAAGAGGAGTACTACCTGCAGACACCTTGAAGTGTTGCAGTTTGCCTAGTTTCATTCTCTGTTCCTAGAGTACCTAAATAGACTAAGAGTACGGACAAGGCACTGGTCATTTTCTATTGGCAGTCCAAATTGTGTTTGCACTTGTTTTTCAGCTTACTTAAGACTGCGTTCGAAGTGCACTAAAATTTCAAGCATACAAATCTCAAGAACTATTGCACTTAAAGGGATCCGGTTTTTAAATTTGTATTCAGTATTCAAATATCTATGTTTAATATTTTTATGTCAATATTTACCCAGGAAACACACATATGAATGATACATAACATTTGGAGATATTTTAAGGCACACAGTAAAGTAATATTACGTATATTCATAAATTATACATTATCTATCTCTCTTGAATCTTATTATATGTATATTTTTTAAAGTACGTGTCATACACATAACATTACATATTATAATTATACAGTACGATTGTAATATTAATTATAAGATATATAAGTAACATAATTTAGATAGGTATATTTAATATCACACATCTTATATATCATATACATAACATTACATTGCATACACAATACTTTTGTAATATTAATTACAAATTATACTGAAATATGTAAGTTCCATATATAATGGTACATATTGTAAACATCACACATTTTATATGTATGATATACGAAGTTTTAAATATTATTTAAATATTACTTATGATGTACTCATTATATTAATTTATATGTCTGCAATATTTTTGATGTAACAGTAATAATACCTATAGGTACGTACCTCTACCTATTATACTACTTATTGTTACCTCAACTTAAACAAACTAATTATGAATTAGTTTAGTATGTTCAATATTATTTCTTGTCAGTGTGATAGTGTTACCCCAGCAAACACATAGACGATATAAATGTTTTAGCTTTTAGTCATACGAGTACTATTTATTAAGAAATAGATGCACTAGCACCATGCAATCGAATATGCAAGAGCATACGAAGAAAATATTCATCAAATTTAAATAATTAATTTTTAAGCAATATAAAAGAGTAATCTAAGAATACCTACTCAATTGTTTTTTTTTAAAATATTATGGAGTGTTTGAAAGTAAACAAAGTAATATTAATGTTCATATCTCAGCAAAAATTAGCAGTTTTTTATTAATAACATACGGCGGGCAAAGCTTAAACAACAATATTATTTTTAAAATTCAATAAGTATGATTTTTTAATTATTTTGCATTAATATTTAACATAAAGTATAGGATTTTAATTTGTATTAATTGTTGTTCAAATTGTTAACATTTTATTAATATTGTTATTATCGGTTATTATGGCTAAAAAGGCGCCTGTTTTTAAATTCCAGTTTAGCTCAGACGTCAACGTGTGGTCATGGCAGTCCAAATAAGGTCCCGGGTTCAATTCAGTCATCCAAATTCAAAAGTCAACAAATAGTGTAATTGAATCGAGTGAATGAAAGCATGGTAGTAAATTGCAATAAAAATCTACCTTCTGAAATGCATTTTTATACGTTAAGCTTTATAATCAAATTTATTTTTATTTTGAAAATATATTACAATGAAATATTTCACTAATATTAATTTATATACATAACACCCATATTTCAAATTTGTGGCTGATATGTTAAAGTTACATGTCATCAATATGTTATAAACTTATGTATGTTATGTATACGATATAATGTTCCAGGGCGGACATTCCGCCTTACATGTAACTTACAAGTATATTACTGCCGTCCTTAGGAAAAAGGTCCTATCTGCAAAATTTTTGTTTTAGCTATTATTTTATATAAAAATTTTTGTGGAAACAACTATGCGGATTTTTACTATTAAAATTGCTTTATATAAATATAATACGAATAATAATCAATTCTACTGTTTCTTAGGGCAGCTGGACATTCTATTTTGGTATATATTTGTAATAATTTACGCAGATTACAAAATCTAAAAATTTTCAGATAGGACCTTCTTCCCAAGGAGGGCAGATTACATAACATATTACTTTTGAAACTTAAAGAACGCGTGTTTCATGTTTTAAATGTATATGTTATATTACTGTGTTTGCTGGGTAGTTACATATTGTTTTTTTATGTTGCTCTTTGGTTACTATTTTATAAATTTTTAAGTGATTGACGTTGTCAAAAATGACGGTATAATATTTTACCTGTGGAACTAAATAATTGCGCTCTGGTAATCATAATTAATTATTTAGAACTATGTAGATACATTTTCTATCAATATTTTTAAGTTTAAACCGTATTAAGAATAAATTTTTAATTTTTTATGTCATCTTGACAGAGTTGTATATTTGTATACATCAGAAATACAGTTAAAAGTGAAAACAAAAGCTAAACCATTTTGGATTCCATGTCCGTACTCTTAGTCTATTTAGGTACTCTATCTGTTCCTAGAGTACCTAAATAGACTAAGAGTACGGACAAGGCACTGGTCATTTTCTATTGGTAGTCCAAATTGTGTTTGCAATTGTTTTTCAGCTTACTTATCTCTCAGAATTTAATATTTTTATGTCAATATTTAGTTACATATTGTTTTCTAATGTTGCTCTTTGGTTACTATTTTATAAATTATTTAAGTGATTGACGTTGTCAAAAATGACGGCATAATATTTTACCTGTGGAACTAAATAATTGCGCTCTGGTAATCATAATTATTAATTATTTAGAACTATGAAGATATATTTTCTATCAATATTTTTAAGTTTAATCCGTCTTAGGAATAATTTTTTAATTTTTATGTCATCTTGACAGAGCTGTATATTTGTATACATGAGAAATTCAGTTACAACTGAAAACAAAAGCTAAACCATTTTGGACTCCTTGTCTGTACTCGTAGTCTATTAGCATTAGAATACAATGAGAAAAATCAATATGAGAACACTAAGAACAAGTAGAGGACAGATCATTGCATAAGCCGATGACATAGATAGTAATCGCAACAAAACACAGAAAAATAATGGTGAAAATGTTAAGAGAAATAATAACAGAAGGAGATGAGATAGGATTGAGAATAAACGAAAACAAAACAAAGATGATGGTAATAGGAGAGAACAGAGAAAATAAAAACATAACTATAGAAGGGTATTCCTTTGAAATATTTGAAAAATTCAAATATCTCGGAACTACACTGTCATGCAAAGGACATAGGGAGACAGAAATAAAAGAGAAAATAATGACAGCAATCTGAGCCTACCAAGCAAACAAAAAACTATTAGAGAACAACAATTTAACAAAGAAAACAAAAATCAAAATATATAAAACGATAATAAGATCAGTATTTATGTTGCAAATATCTTTTTCTCTTATTCTTATTACAAATAAATACTATATTTATTCAAATTTATATAAATTTTTGACAATTAATCTTTTCAATCTTAAAAAAATATCACTTCCGATGAAGATATTTCTACCAAAATCTAATGAGCTCTTCCAATTCGTAGACAAATGTAAAATACCAAATTTTTGAGTAATTCGTATTTGAGTTATCCGACCTCCAGAAATGGACACACACACACACACACACACACACATATACATACATACATATATACATCATCGAGAAACTATCAAAAATGAGTTGTAAGGACACTAATTCGTGCTCATCCATTTAAAACGCAAAACCCGTTTTTTTGCATGATTCCAATACCTCCCTTACAGGTAAGCAGGAGGTAAATTTTTTTTTCGATAAATATGTCCCAATATTAGTAAAAATGTAAAGAAAACACTTTGAAACTTATTTATTAATCAAATTAATCAATGTGACATGTAATGTTTCCGTGACAACATACCAAACAAACGTTCGAATATTTTCTATAAATTAATGTTCTGTCATTTTTGCATTCCGAAGTGAAATATTTCAATACTACTAGAATAATATCAGAAAGCGACGAAGACAGTCTGTCTTCTGATGCATTAGAAGCATAGTTCCAGGTGTAATTTTATTAAATTGAGGCTCCTTTTTGTCAAAAAATTGCTCGATGTATATTACATTTTACTAGCAAGGTAAAACGATTTTTTACTGCTGAGAGGAGAAATGACCACCGAGCCGAGCAGGCGAGCCTGTAACCTCCTTTAAGCAGTAAAACAGTTATCTTACGTGTATTTTACTTGTTACTCATTTGTAAATCAAAATAAAAATATAAAAATCCTAACCATATTTTGTCATTTACACACAACTTATGTCAAAAATTGTCTTCTATAATTTATCATAAGCCTTGGAAATATTACTGTACCAACGTGAACCGTTTATTATGAACATATGACTAGTTACTAACTTGATGAATTTAGCAAGTAAGCTGTTAATTTTACATGTTAGTTACTTGTAAAGATTAATTTTCATATGTAATGTAGGAATTGATTAAATGATGTTTACAAGTGAGTAAGCATCGTTATGATACTAAAGTAAAGATTATCAGACGAGGCAAAGCCCATTGAACTTAGTCCCAAACGAATAAATAATCATCTTATTTATCCTTTTAGCGTCGGGGATAAGTTTGAGAAGCACTGTCCCACATAACTCGAGTGGCATTCTTAACATTGCGCGCTGGTTCCAGCGGCACCCGTTCTAGGCGGGGGTGTAATAACGGCACCCGTAAATTACACCTCAACCCCCGCTTCACGAGCTACCCCTGCAGCCGTCGACCGCCGACTCGCTGCTGCTGTTCTGCCGTTTATTGTCCCCGAGACTAAGAGCAAGAAGGTATTTTTGTGGTTTAAGAAAATGTCCCAGGAATTGTTGTGTTAATGACTAATTGTCCTAGGTTATGTTAAGATTAAATTGCATAATATCTGAGAGAGAATTACAAGACGATGATGATGATGGGCTAGTACAATTTACACTTTTTTAAATTTAAAAAACTAATCACCTTGCATTTTTGCAATTTCTAGAAAACGCGATACTTTTTCAAATTATCGCCCATCGGAAACTGTTAACAAAAATCAGATTATTTGTAAAATATCTCTCTACTTTTTATTTTTAAAGATCAAACCACACTGACAAAACTCTAAATTTGCATATTGGTATGATAATGACGAATGGAGTATTATTCCAATATGAGTTTTTTGGCCCCCTGAAGTGTAAACATAACAATTTATTACACATCATTGATTTATATAATGGATTTTATAAATTTTATGATTTTATTGCATCTTGTCGGTTCGGTAAAGAAACTCGAAATTTCATGATTTAGAAGGATATTGAAATAGTTATTTTTATATCAAGTGCCGAAAAAGACTCGTTACGTGAAAGTGCACAGTTTAACGCGCGAGGCTTGCCGAGTGCGGAAATCTGCAAGTGCACGTAATCTTTTTCGACACGTGTTGTAAACAACATTTTTCCTACAATTAATAATTTAGAAAGTCACTTAAATATTATCAGGATTTATTAAATTTTAATTTTAAACTTTGTTTTACGGCGTTGCTATGGTTTGTTGATTGCTTCATTTGTTCTATGTTATTTAGAAATTTTTCGATATAATTTTCTTTTTTCAATCTTTGCTACACTCCGCGCGAAATTTAAATCGCAGTCAGTTAAGTTCACGGACTGTTAAGTTTGGTTTTGACAGTTGCGTAAACGAAACGCACTTGTATTTCACGTGTACAGAAAAACACTTGTTCTGCATTTGTCTTCTTTCCACTCATAACCAAGGCAATAATTGTTAGGTAATAACAAAGAAATCGAACAGTTGTAGGAAAAATAGTTCTTTTGTAATATTAAAACTTTAACTGATTATATACTTATTCTAATGTTATAATTTGTAACTTATTATTGTATTTCTTCATGTATTTGTAATATCTTTGTATTTCGTTTGTTCAGTCCTGTTATTGGGCTTCGGCCTGTTGGACGTTGTGCATTAAATAAATAAATAAATAAATAAAACGAGCCTACATAACGCTACTCTATACAGTTTATTGTTCAATAGAGTGTGAAATAAATAAAACAGATTAATTTTAAATTTCACATTTGCTGGCGCCATCTCTTAGCAGTTGTTCCAGGGCTAATTGACAGAACGCAAATGAGTCAAATGCGTCTCACTTAACCTTATAGAAAATAGATACTTTTAATGCATAAATATGTCGGTCAAAAAATTTAATACCTACATAATGTGTGCGTTAGGTAAGTAGTACCTATACCAATAAGATAAAACTTATCTCACTTGTAATGTAAATAACTACCTATTACATTATAAGTGCGATAGGCTTTATTTTATTACGCACGAATTACGTATCATATTTTTGGCCGATATAACTATTTCATAAAAATATCTGTTATCCGTGAGATTAGAAGAATTATTTTCAAAATTGCTAAAATTACCTTCTATTAATTAGCCTTAGAACAAGCTTAAAACGTTGGAACAACTGTTAAGAGGTGACAAATATTAAATTTAATTTATTTTATTTTTCAGCCATACATTGTGAAGATAGCGTTTTTGTAGGATTTCTATTTTATTACAAAGTAACTGTGAATTACCTTTAAAACCAAAAAATTTTCGAGATTCTTTACCGAACCGCCATACAATAAATCATTCTTTCCTTACTGTTTTACAGTTTTAATTATTATTATTATATTATTAAGCAGAATAGTATTAACTGGTAAGATTTGTCATCGAAACTCTGAAATAATGCTATATATGGCTATTTTCTTTTGCGTTTTTCTTGAGATTTAATAAAACAATATGATCTACTCATATGATGCAGTATTTCATTTTAAACAAGTTTCGTATTTACAACTTTTATCTTAAATCAATAGGTCAGAATTTTTAAAATACCATTGTATTTCCTATATAATAGATTTCAAGTAGACACCCGGTATATCAAAGTAATAAACTCAGTTACTTAAAGTGTCAAAGTATAACCTTAAATATTTTCCTTTATATACTATAGAAATCTTGATTCTAGGATTCCTGCGCCGTTCTTCAAGTGTTAAATCATGCCATAGCTTTTGTTTCCTGACACAAATACGGCCGTAAGTTATGAATGGATAAAAATATCAATTTCTGGTTTCAAACTTACGATTTCAAGTATATTATTTTTAACTATTTCAACATAGAAAATGTTATAATATGTAATTATCTATTGTTTTCTATTTCACTAATTTTATTCCATCAGTGAAATTATACACAGCAGCGTTAACCGAGGCAAGTTAAAAAGTTTGCCTAAATTTTCTGCTTCATTCATTACCCGGTCTGCATTTCCAATAACATCAGTCTTAGTTCCGTAAACCAGATTAGGAAACCAAAAAGAAAAAAAAACTACTAACACACCAGTCTATCCGTCTTTATTAACTTCAGGGTAACTATGTAACAGCATCCATCGCTTCACATGTGAGGTACGGTCGCACCAACCGATTAAACTGAAATTCCCTGTTTAGTAATATTGATGAGCGCTGTCAATAATTTGCTATCGATGTGATGCAACAAGAGGAAAGAGAGACTTGACTTACCTCATACGACCGATGAAAGAGGGCGCGAACTCCAGGGGTGTCCAGATACCGAGGTCTGTGTGTTTGACTTCCTCCCAACCAGAGTACTTTACGAGAGAGCATGCAGGAGATGGCATATCTGCAAGGAAAAATATTTTCAAAATACTGCACCCATAATAAATAAAACAAATCAACAATTTTAACTGTTATGTTATAGTTAATTACATCATAAGTTCGGTAGAGTTTATTGAACATAATATTAATTCATTTTTAATAATGTATATACATATCAGGGTTGTTCACGTAGTCTACGCGACGTAGATTACATGTAATTTTACGCGCAGACAAACACGTAATCTACGCATGCAGAATCTGTGTAAACAATAAAATAGTGTAGACAATGTAGACAAAGAACAAATCTCACCAAAAACTAATAAAATTATAGGTTAGATTTTCTGACAATTGAATTATTTATATACTTTACGCAAAGTCTACATTGTCTACATTTTACATAGTTTACGCAAACTTTACGTGTAGACGTAGAAAATAATACTTTACGCGTAGATGAACAACCCTGATACATATACCTACATACATATACACACACACGAGTATACCTATACATTAAAGTACGACGCAATGCGGAGAGCTTTATTATAATATATTATTATATAATATTATAGAAGATTTTTAACTAACCTAGTATATTGTTTATATTTATTATCAATAAGTCTTCGATATTAAAAGGTTATAATAGATGATACTATAAATTAAGTAATAATTTGATATCTCTGAAATAATTATTTGTGAACATGTTTGTTCTAGCTAATGTGAATTAATGTATTATGTCGAGCAATATGAATTAATCTCAAGAAAATGAGTGTCCCGCTGTCAATTTTGCGAAAATATATGCTATACTCGCGCATGTATATAAAATATATAGCTGGGCGGACTCGCTAAATGCTGGCTGGGATTCCGTAACAAATTGCACCAAAACAAAATAATTAATTCTGTTTTCCCAGTTTTCCATTGCGAATAATGGCTCCGATGAACCGTTGTGGCGACGGTCTATTCCACCCCGTCCACTTGATCGCCCCGTCTACCCTAAATACGGACCTGTTATAGACGATGTTGGTTGAGTCGTTTGACACTTCATAAATAGTATCATTTATTCAATATTGCATCTGACAAAAACTGAAGTAAAAATATGATCCCTAGCATGTAGTGGTAACTGGTCCATGTATTATTTTTACTTCCCGCCTCATATTCTATAAGGGAAGTATTGTGTTGAGTTAAAATTTTTGAGTGTAAGTTTTTGGTGGATATGCACGTTTTAGGGTCCCTAGAGTAAGAATTTAACATTTGCGAGATAACTCAAAAATACCAAACATTAAAATTTTATATTTAAGGTTTTGATACGAATCTTAATAAGCCATTATATTTTTGGTTTCAATCTACAAACCGGCAGTAGTACTTATTTTTAATATTTCGATAAATAATTAATTTAAGACAAATTTGTTTATTCTAAATGAGAGCAGATTATCTACAATCGGTATATAATAATTTTTGTGTGTGTGTCTGGTATCATTTAAGAATTATTAAAGTATATACTGACTATCTATATACCGAAAGTAGTACTTTTTCAAATATTTCGATAAATATTGAATTTAAGACAAATTTTTTTATTTTAAATGAAAGATTATGTGATTATTACCTACAATCGGTATTTTATAAATATTTTTGTATCTGGTATCATTTCGGAATAATTAAAGTATATATTTATAATTTAGTATTTCGGTATCTTGTAGCCCATGATTAACATTTGTTACTACATTAAATTTAAATGATTATGACATGACAGTGACAGTGACAATGGTAAAATATCGTTTATGTCTTCTTCTATGCAGTTTAAATAAAATGACTAAAATATATTTGTGAGTAGTAGCAGTAGTAGTAGTAAACAGAATAAAGTTGGTATGGCGGGAGGTTTTGTGGTGGCCACGTCAGATTTTTTAAAAGTATTTGCTATGCCTTTTCCACAGCGGGAAGTTATGGAAGTAGCATGTTATTTTACACGAAGTATTATGGGGCAACAATTAATGTATGTTAGAGTTACATATTAAAATTCTGTAAACGAATTTCTTAACTATTTCACTGTTGATCCCATATAACGAGTACAGTGCACTCTTTCAGTCTCCCCGTTATGGCCACAAGTTGCGCGCAGCGACGGGTTCGAGATGTTAGTGCCAGTGTTATAGTTTTAAAAGCCTACAATGAGTGTGTTGTTACAGGTATAATTCATACTTAAAGGTTAATAGTTATTTACATGGCGAGCGTAGTAAATTAATCTTTATGGGCGGGTTGGCAAGTAATCCAGTGAACACAGTAAAGATTAATTGCAAGCGTGCCGCGTACAAAGTTTTATTTCCACCTTACAGTGTTTTTTTTTGATAAATTTACTTTATAATTAAAAAAAAATACATTTTGCAATCAAAGTTTGTTGGCGGTAGGACTATTGAGCAGAATATATTTGTAAAGTCCCTTCTATGAGCCTGTTAATATATTACAAGTCTAAGCCCTGTAATTACTACGAGTAATTTACTTAGTTACCTACCATAATGCCTGTAAAGTGTCACTTACACAGATGGTAGAAATAAACGAATTTATATGTTGTACACGATGCGATAGCATAGTGGTAGAGTACTAGGCTCTGGTTAAACGATTTTCATGAAAACGCATAGTTTTCGAGAAAATCGTCAAAATATATTTTGATAATTTCCAATTGTTTTAAATAGAGTCGAAATTGTATCTCAATACACAAAAATAGCTGCCTTTCATTCACGGATTTCAATATCGACTTCCGGATTTCAGCATTCAATTTTAGAGCATTTTTTTTAAAACAAACATTTATTTTAAAACAATAGTCTAGCTCGGTTTTTCTCTTGACTCAGTTGTTTTCAGGCGAGTAATAAGTTGGCGAATTGTGACTCTCAGCTCTGTATATAACATGGGTACATACTTTCTCTTCCTTACCGCTTCGGCCAACTCTGGTTGCATGAAGAGTATAGGTACTGACAAAAATAGTCATTTTATGAATATTTTGGAACAAGATGTAAGCTATATGCCACCGATGTCATATATCTGCTGTCACTGTCATAAAACATTTCAATTTTTCGTCATTACAAAAAATGTTTCGATCATGGCTTACAAGCTTTAAACACAAAATTACAAATTGTTGCTTGCATCTTGGTTTACATTATCATTTTCATATTACATGAAACATGGAAAGGTAAGTATAACTATTTATTAGATTAGTAGAATAAGCAGAATTAGGCGAGAGGTCGTGTGCTGGCCACATCATAATTTTTTGAGATACCATCGAAGGAAAAATCATAACATACGAACACACACACACACACACACACACACACACACACACACACACACACACACACACACACACACACACACATAAACGCACGCACACACAGACATCATCTCGAAAATAGTAAATTTGTAGTCTAGAATCCCTGAAACGTAATAACCCACCAAAAACTCATAGGTACTCGAAAATTTTGACCAATTACAATAAATTAATAGGTACCTCTCTTATAGTATTTGAGGCAAGAGGTAATAAAACAAAAGCCCGGCGCGTCCGAAGCCCGACTGTTTTTAGGCCCGGCTCTATCCAGCCCGATCAATTTTAAAACCCGGCCAATGTTTAAAATATAATATTTATTACCGTTTTCTTTGTTAAAAACTAAATTTGGTGTCGGCCTGGCCGGGCCTAAGCCGAATCATTTGGCAGGCCCGGTTCGACATAAGCCAGTTATGTTGTACTTCCGGCCCAACCCAAGGCTGTTGCATTTTAAACCCGGTCTGGGCCAGGCCCATCATATAATGACATTGTAGTCCCAGTCCGACCCAAGCTCGTCATGTAGTAAGCCCGACCCGACCCGAAACTCGACAATGTTTATAGAAATTTGGCCCGGGCTCGGCCCTCAGATCCGAACCGGCCGGGTCGTATAGTCCGGTCGCTAAGACAAAAAAGATGAGGTACCTTGTATTTATTGATTAATGCATTCCATTTGGCGTAAGTGTTCTGCTCCTTTGCCATCCCTGATGACCGTAAAAGGGGCTGTGTATTGGGAGTTGCATAGTAAACAAGCTATAATTTTGTGTCATGACACAAAAACAGCAGTAACTTTTTAATGGATAGAAAAAACGACTTTCAGTTTCAAGAATTCGATTCCACAGACACTTTTCTATGAACACTGTTATTTTCAAAATTTTAAAAGCCTTGGTTTAACCACAATTTTAGCAAAAATAATTAAATAATATTAGCAATTTTTAAATATATTTAATCAATTCTAACTGCCGAACGGATGAAGATATCGACTTCCGGGTTCCATCATTTGATTTCGCATACATTTTTTTCTAAAACAGATAATTTTTATTTTTTAAAAGACTTAAGTTAACACGAAATTTAATGTTTTACGCTAAGTGAAAGCAGTGAAATTTTTTTTGTTTCCTGTAATTAATCAACTCTAATTTCTGACCGGATTTCTAAATTTCTATAAGTAGAAAAATTTAGATTATCTTGCTTACTTTATAACTTATAATTTAAAAACTTTTTTTATTTTAAACTGTTTGTCTGTTTAATTTATGAATTTTGTTATTTTGTATTTTATGACGTGACAAAAAAGCAGGTTATCAATTTGTCCACTTTTTGCAGTTGTCTTTTGAGATTAAATTGATTAGAGAGCAAGAGGGCCCGTTACATATATGAAAATTTTTTCATTAATAGAATAATGTATGTTTTTACCTTCTACCTAAAAGGGAGGTTAGTAAGTCGAGATTTTTGTCAATAAGCACGTTTTATTACCTTTAGAACCTATTTTGACTATTTTCACGAGGATGTCTGTCTATGTGTGTATTATATGTATAGGGTGGGCCAAATACAAGTTTTTTTTGAAAATGCAATAAAATGAACAAAATTTAATTTTTTTCCATGTATTATGGCTTCATTAGTAAGAGCAAACATTCCCATTTATTATGGAACACAACTTCGTTCAAGTGGCTGCCTCGGCTGGCTTCGCAGTATCGCATTCTGTCACCCAATTTTCCAAAACCTGGTTGATTGTTTCGGGCTGTAGCTCACGGATTGCTTGGATGATATTGGCCTGAATCGTTTCTGGATTGTTAGCATAACATCGGTCCTTCACGGTTCCCCACAAAAAAGGAGTCAAATCGCAGCTCCGAGGCAGCCAATTGGCCTAGTTTACACCGCAGACCTATATTCGACCTATACCCCAAATTCGACCCAAATGTTGCTAGGCCGCCTGGTGTAAACACTTAAAATATGAAGCGGCCTGGCATAGGTCAGGTCACTTTTACATGTGGCCTGACCTATACTAGGCCTCGGCCCAAACGTATTCATTGCGGTGTAAACAGATAGACCTAAAATAGTTTACAAATTAATCGGTAGAGGGGGTAAATGTTGTTTTCATACGAGTTTGACGTTTGACTGGAAGTTTTGACTTTGAGCAAGGGTTTTGAGGTTAGGCCGTTTTGAGCGCACTTATTATTTGATTGAGTGTTTTTATATTGGTTTTTATTGATATTAATTATTATGAGTGATAAAAAAATAAAAGGAAGTAATTGGGGAGAAAGTGAAACAGAAATCCATTCTGCGTTGTCGTAATGCAATAACACTATACGATCCCAAAAATCCGTACTTCTATTCTACATCCACAATGATCTTTTATAAGTAATTAAATTAAAATTTATATACGAATTGGTGATGTAGTTCATAAAAAGTTGATTGAAAGTGTTATTTTGTTCTACGGCATCTTTCTCTATGTTTAATAACACTTCTTTTCTTTTCTTTATAATTTTTCGTTTAAGTTTTATCCTTCGAATGTTCAAATATTATTTGTTTTCATTTGAATCCACCACAACATTTTAAAGTTTAAATAAAAATTTTCAACAGTCCAAATAAAAATGACGTTTGAAGAGTTTGACACTTGAAATTAACCAAATTTAAAAACTGGGTAATAAAGTATTCTTGTTTTTTATCTTAAACTTGAACATCTAGATGGCGTGAATAAGTACCTATATCACACCTATATCTGACCTGTGTAGGCTCTTTTGATATGCGGTGTAAACAACCCGGGTCAGGGCCTAGAATAGGTCAGATATGGGTCTGGCCTATGTCAGGTCTCCCGGTGTAAACTAGGCCATTGACATCGCCAAGACGGATGATAACATGATTTGGGAATTTGGTGCCGAAAAGATCGATTGTGGCATGGGCTGTGTGGCATGGCGTGCCATCGTGCATGAACCAGAGGTAGTCCAAATCCATGTCTTCAATTTCAGTTAAAAAAAAAGTCGCATACCATGGCTCTGTAAAAATCTTCTTTTCAACAAACACACTGTTTGGGCTACACAGCACTCACTTTGGAAATAAGTTTGCAATATTTCCCAACGTTGCTCAAGCCTAAAGCGACTCATTTCGTACCGCGGAGGTATGATACTTACTTTCTATCAAGATTTCGAGTGGAAAAAAGATGTCAGTGTCAAAATAACCTATGATTTAAAAAGAAACCACTATATGTACGAATGGATTTTTTTGTCATTCATTATCTCAAATTCTACTGAACATAAAATTCTAATATTTTGCATAATACCTTCATTTGTACGTCCAAACGAAGAGCTGATAAGATTTTTGTTAAAATCTGCTAACCGGAAATGGAAATTTACTTGCAAAACCATATAGTTCGGCGGTAATAGGACAAATTTCATATCAACTATGCATTTTGTGATTAAAGTGTGAAAATTAGCATACATGCCAATTAAACTATTCTCTTTCATATAAGAAGTGGTGCCAAAGTGTTAAGTACCACAGACGGCCGCCATTTTGAAAAAATGTCCGCCATTTTTAGTTTTCTTGATTTATCTCGTATGGTTAATATTACGAGAAAAACTGATATATAAAAAATTGTAGAGCATAAAATTTGCTATAAAATGGTATATTTATTTTTTCTGTAAGTAGTACAGTTCTCGAGAAAATCGTGAAAATATATTTGAGCAATTTCTAGTCATTCTCAACAATAGCGTAATTTTGTCTTTTCAAATAAAAATTGCTTTTATTTTCGAATGAATCAAGATATTGACTTCCGGTCTTCAGCATTCTATTTTTTTAGTTAATTTTTTGTTACATACATAATTTTCAACATTTCGGGAGTACTAGTTCGGCCACAATTCAACTTATCCTCTTATGCACAATTTTGAAATTTTAGTATTTTTTGTGTTTACTAAGCTGTCATTTCTGAACGAATTAAAATATTGTCTTGCGGTTTCCTGCATTAAATTCTTCAAAAAATTCTCTATAAGATACATTATATTGAAAACGTTTTAATGCCTTGGATAAACCGATACTTAATGAGTTTTATCTGGAGAAAATATGAAAATGTTAGTATTAATTTTATTTTTTGAGTTTGATCAGAATTCGGTAGCTTAAAAGTTTTTCTATTAAATGCTAGAACAAAAAATAAAATTAATACTAAAATTTAAATATTTTCGCCAGAAAAAACTCAGGAAGTATCGGTTTAACTAAGGCATTAAAACGTTTTCAATATAATGTATCTTATAGAGAATTTTTTGAAGAATTTAATGCAGGAAACCGAAAGTCAATATTTTAATTCGTTCAGAAATGGCAGCTTAGTAAACACAAAAAATACTAAAAATTCACAATTGTCTCTAAGAGGTTATGTTAAATTGTGGCCAAACTAGAGCTTCCGAAATGTTGAAAATTAGGTAAGTCACAAAAAATTATCTAAGAAATCGAATGCTGAAGACCGGAAGTCGATATCTTGATTCATTCGAAAATAAAAGCTGTTTTTATTTGAAAGACAAAATAACGCTATTGTTGAATATAACTAGAAATTGCTCAAATATATTTTTACGATTTTCTCGAGAACTGTACTACTTACAGAAAAACTGGATATACCATTTTATAGCAAATTTTTTGCTCTACAATTTCCTGTGTAACAATTTTTTTCGTAATATTAACCATACCAGATAAATAAATAAAACTAAAAATGGCGGCCGTCTCTGGTACTTAACACCTTGGCACCACTTCTTATATGAAAGAGAATAGTTTAATTGACATGTATGCCAATTTTCACACTTTAATCACAAAATGCATAGTTTTTTCTTATAACCGCCGGACTAATAACATTTCTTGAAAAAATCTTAGAAAAAAGTGCGATAGTTACAATTTTTCATAGCACACATGAATGAAGAAGTTACATTACATTATACAATATTTGATCTAACTTTTTTATATCTTCTACCAGTAAAACAGTTATGAGATGCCGTTTGGTGCATAATTATTACCAAAAAATATAGAGGTATTGGAGTATTTATTAGTCAAATTATGTGCAAATATAATGAAATTATGTTTAATATTCAATTTTATTTGTAAATACGACACAAAAATATGTTATTTTAACTGATTTTATATCAATTTCGTCAAAAACCAATACTGTTGGTAGCACTGCTTACAATTACCAACTGAATGTTCTGACATTTCCTCGAAGATTGATTTTGTTTTGGCGGTAAATATAGCGACCATCAGTTCAAACCCTAGGTTAACGTATTTTAAATGAATTAAATCTGATATGGGAAGTATACAACTCTCTCAAATTATAGTAATAGGTTAATTGGTGCTCTAATGATCTTCTAGTTAAAAATTAAACTACCAATGTGACAGATATACAGACGTGTGTAAAGTGTAGAGGGTGTAGAGTTTTTGAAATGTTAGTGGCACCATAATGGCATCATATTTAAATATGGTATTTACATATTAAAATATATCTATTATACAAAGCGCCAAGTAGATTTATAAAATTTAAAGTATATTATATAAATTAATTATAATTAGAATCCATACCAAGTTCAAGTAATAAAAACAATATTTTGTCTAAACTTTTGTCTTCAATTGTATAGAATCCCTTTAATAATGGTTATGTTATATTAAAAGCAATAATTGGGTTTATTTATATGCTCTGCTTTTATTGATTTGAAAATATCATCAAAGTCCTTGTCAAAATGACAGCGCATGAAATGTGTGTCACATTGGAAAGTAATTATTAAAGAATTTTTTACCCATCTTCAGTGAACTGAAAATGACTGATCTGCTGACTGACACATCACCCAATTAGGCAGACACAATTTAGCAATTTCCAATTATTTCGATTAAGTTTTTGTGGCACATGATCATCGGCTGAATAATGATGTCCAGCGTCCAGCATTGATGAATATAAAGAGAATAGAAGAGTGTCACCGAAATGAAGTGTGACAATCAAATCAGTGTGTATAACGTAGATTATTGAAGTCATTAATAAATAAAGCTGCAGCACGCGCAAATCCGATTGAACGCTTTTGTCAGTTGTTTATAAGCGCAACTCTTTGAGTTTTCCCTTTGTTGTTTGGGATATTATCCCTGTGTCCCATCGATGAGATTATTTACTAAATTGTTTACCATATCACTTATTTATTGAATATACTCTTACTTTTATTTTAATTTTTTATCATCTCGCTTTGTTGTGTAATTATTATGTACGCTATAGTTCAGTGATCAAGTAAAATATTTAATTAATTATTAATTGAATTTTAGGAAAATATTTGTATTGTTGTTCGAAAGGGATGGTGTATTGTAGTACTACTATTTCTCATACGAAGGTCTCTGAACCGTTATAAGAGAATTAAGGCTAACATTCCGGGTCTAGTTAATAAATTCCTTGAATTATTTGCGGAAATATTTTTCACCTATTGAATTCCTTTCTCCTTCACATGATGCCCTTTAGTAGAATTAGAGCATGGTTAAACTCATTTGACATGTTAAAGAGAAAACTAATTAAATACATAATTTCTTTTCAAAATTTATTTTATCGTCAAACATGGGATTTATCCTATCCATTTCATGGTTAGGAATTTGACAGCAATGTCAAAATGAAAATGAACATAAGGATTAAATTTAAATTTGTTAATTAGCATCACACTATGTTGCTACCTCTGGCAATACATAATATAATAAATACTTAGCAGAGCTGAGCAGTACACGAGTAAATGTACTCGAAAATTAGTAGGTACTCGAGTATTTTTGGTACTCAGTACCGGTACTCATGAGTACCTACTTTTATTTTTATGTACTGAGTACTCGTACTTATTATAAAAAATTGATGTGGCCAGCACATAACATCCCGCCTTGACACTGTAATATGTGAGTTAGAATTAGAAAATATTCTTGCCTAACATTTTTCTGAACTTAACCCCATCATACTCGAACAGTATTTTTAACAAGATTTTTTTGAATTTTTTTAAACTATAAAATATTCTTGCCTAACATTTTTCTGAACTTAACCCCATCATACTCGAAGACGATATGAATTAACTTGTTATGGTCAGAAATCTCATTTTCGAAAAATGCGCTTATTCAATATTACGATCTGCGCTTATTCAATGTTTTGATCGGCGCTTATTCAATATAAATTTACTGATTATATTTCTGCGTTTTTCCAACGTTTTAATGACCAAAAATGCGCTTTTACAACTCTCCGGCGAAAAAGAGTAAAATATTACAAAATTTCCCCTGTATGAAAAACTTAACTATTAATGAAACAGCCGTTGACCTTGAACCCAATAAATTTTGGCCTGCGGCGCTTTCATTTCTTTTTCTTAATAGAATAGCGCATCGGTACTATTTTTTGTAGGACTATACCACTGGATATGTGGGACTCGCATGACGGATATTTATTTACGTTTCATTATGCTTCATTTAGTCCAGTTCAATCAGATCTCCTATCACTTAAAATCGAATACTTGTGTGAAACCCATGAAGGGTATTAGGTTTCTTTATTTAGTTCAGTTAAATTCAATAGGCTGAATTGCTCAGTGTGTAGTTAAATCACAAATCCAAGTGGCAAAATATCCTTATTTTTATAGCGCAAGAATAAGTGACAGAATGATTTAGTTATTTTAATAATAATAGTAAATTTAAATTGATTGATTGATTGATTGATAATAGTAAATTGATTAATTATTATATTAGCGTTCCCAATTTTTTAAATGACATCCTTCAATTCAAATTATTGAATTTGAATTTATTTTTATAGCTAAATAGCACCCATTTATAAATAAAGTTTAAATTTATATTCGTTTGGTTCAAATTTAATTATTAGGTATTTATTCGTAATTTACCTATATCATCTAAAATTTCCAGTACATATTTGTAAAATGTAAAAAGATACGTTTTTCTCATAGAAAGTTAAAACTTGATATGATCTGCCGAAATCCCCAAACAAATATTAAATATTTACTGTTGCAAAAACGACTGTTCCCAAATTTATCGGAGAAACATAGCATTTTAATTAAATTTATTCAATCTTACAGTTCGACAAGTCGTAATCTCCGATAATCTTGGCGAAAGGAACGTAAAAAAGCATTTATCAAACACTTAGAAGTGCTTACACGAAATTAAACGATCTACAAGAGTCGACATAGCATCCGACCAAATCTCAAAAATCGCACCGTCAGTTCTGCGATAGTTCCCGCCGTCGCCGAGAGAAGCTGGTGGCGCTGACGTAGGTCTGTACCGCGACACCACGTAATAAAAATAAATTATTTTCGACCTTTGAGCGTCTTTTTTACCGGAGAGAACGTTATCGCTTGCGGACATCTCGCGATGTATGTTCGTGCGTATGTGAACGCATGAGTTATGAATTTTCGGGTTTATCCCCTATCCTAATCTGATTTCTGAATCAACTGAGTTTCATTAACTTTCCTGGTGTTGGAAGTAAAAACGTTGTAAGAATGAAGAATCAGGAGTTTTTGTTCCACTGGGTTTTGTTTTTGCTACATTTATTAAATATGATTTTGCTCATTTTTATTATAACATTAGGAACTGTATTAACAATATTCTACCCTCTAGAAAAATTATTTAAGGAATAATAATTTGATATAAAAAAGAATTGAAAATTATTAATAATAGTTATTTATGTGGCGAGCGTAGTAAATTAATCTTTACGCGTGCGCTGGAAAGATAATCCTTAATCCAGTGAGCCCAGTAAAGATATTTTAATAAATTAACTTTATGATAAAAAAGTACATTTCATTATTGTAATCAAAGGTTTTTGGTGGTAGAACAATAATTGAGAGAATAGACCTGTAGTGCCACTTCTATGAGTTACAGGTCGTAACATTTAATAACTAATTTACTTATTTACCATAATACCTGTAAAGTATCATTTACAAAGAAGGTGAAAATAAAAATATTTATATGTGTATGATCTGAATGTGACGCATATATAATGCGTGATCTGACGATAAGTCATTAACCCTCGTGGCCTCGTGTACCACTCGAGCTAATTAAAACGTTGTGGGAAAACACGATAAAATAATTCCGGAAAGAATTAATGCACATGCACATTGCACATGTAATATTATAAATGTAAAATTGCATTATTTACCTTATTAATTGCTTATTTACACACAAAATAATATTTTAATCAAATTTTAATTTAATGTCAAACTGACATTATGACATTAAAGTTTTCGTTTATTAATTTCAGTTAAGATCCTCAAGCTACTATAGTAAAACATTTCCGCTAATTTTTTATATAACCATGGTTATCAATTCTGCCAATAGCTGGTTATGCGATTTTCACAGGAATTTAAAAAAATTAAATTAATCATGATTTTTTTGATTTGATTGTGAACAGTTACCTACCTATTCATGCGCCCAAGCTTTAATCAGTAGCTGTGAGTAAATAATAACACACACACACACACACACACACACACACACACACACACACACACACACACACACACACACACACACACACACACACACACACACACACACACACACACACACACACACACACACACACACACACACACACACACACACACACACACACACACACACACACACACACACACACACACACACACACACACACACACACACACACACACACACACACACACACACACACACACACACACACACACACACACACACACACACACACACACACACACACACACACACACACACACACACACACACACACACACACACACACACACACACACACACACACACACACACACACACACACACACACACACACACACACACACACACACACACACACACACACACACACACACACACACACACACACACACACACACACACACACACACACACACACACACACACACACACACACACACACACACACACACACACACACACACACACACACACACACACACACACACACACACACACACACACACACACACACACACACACACACACACACACACACACACACACACACACACACACACACACACACACACACACACACACACACACACACACACACACACACACACACACACACACACACACACACACACACACACACACACACACACACACACACACACACACACACACACACACACACACACACACACACACACACACACACACACACACACACACACACACACACACACACACACACACACACACACACACACACACACACACACACACACACACACACACACACACACACACACACACACACACACACACACACACACACACACACACACACACACACACACACACACACACACACACACACACACACACACACACACACACACACACACACACACACACACACACACACACACACACACACACACACACACACACACACACACACACACACACACACACACACACACACACACACACACACACACACACACACATCATCGTGAAACTATCAAAAATGAGTTGTAAGGACCCTAATTCGTGCTCATCCACTAAAAATTCACCACCCGATTTTTTGCATGATTCCAATACCTTCCTTTACAGGTAAGCGGAAGGTAAAAATAGAACAAAATTTTTATCAAATGGAAATGAACATGGTCGTGATTGTAGAAAAAGTATAAATGTGTGGAATAAAAGGCTTCAGGATCAATTTTGATTTATTTGATTTATTAAATTGGACGTTTCCCACCCATCATCAGCTTGTAATTATATCATGGTTAAAAGATATTAAATGGTTATCACAAGCACTGAAGCCTTTTATTCCAAACATTTAATCTATATACGGATCATTCAAAACATTTTTATAGAAAATGTATAGTACACAACTTGAGTTGTAAAGCAATTACGCACTCGTGAAATTACATATTCGTCTACGGCTCTTGTGTAACTTTTTCACTCGTGCGTAATATGCTTCTTACAACTCTTGTTATGTAATATACTATTACAACTGATTAATACATAATGTATTGATAATGATAATAATTAATTGAGATGCGATAAATTATATCTAGACTTTGTAAAAAAAATCACTTCAAGTAGTCAAAATGCATCTCAATATATTATGAACATTATCCAGATCTACTTATTTTATAATGACTATTGTTTATAAAAAAAATATTCTCAAAGGTTTGTGCTTTGATATTTGTTTTCATTTTCCTACATAAAACAATACAACCCACACATTTATCATTTATGTTAGTAATGAAAATACAACTTTATTTATAATTTTAAATATTAAAATTTCAGTTACTTCTAATTCAATGCTAGTTTTATTAATAAATAAAATTGTTCATAGCCTCTAATTAAAAATGTAACAGCTAACAGCACAACCAACAAAAATTATAAAATTAACGACACTCTTATTAGAAAATCTTTTAATACCGGGTAATATTTTACACATTAACAAACTTGTATGTACATACATCAAAGGGATTCGCTAATTAAAATTTCATCATTTTATTAAATTATTTAATTTTCCCCTATTTAATAAACGTGAGGGAATAAAAATATTATATTAAATCGTTTGTGCAAATATTGTTTTGGTTTGAGAGACAGAAACCTAAACCACGTTTGTTTATTTTTGTATACCAATATTTAAATCGATATTACATACACCCCAATTATAAATAAACTGTACGTGATATCAACGTAAATATGAAATTGCAGGGTTCCAAAATATTTCATTTTATATCCTTGCCGGATAAAAATTAATCATTTTTCAAATTATATTACATTGACACCAACAAACATATTTTGTAATAGATGTAAGTACACTCCAAGCTCTAAATACTATAGAAAAATGTATAATTATTTTAATTGGTGTTTATGCATTATATGACGTTCTTTTTAAAAAATTTGATGTGGCCAGTACATTACTTTCCGCCTTGACTTTGTAATATTTGAATTTGGTAATAGACCTTGATTATATACCTAATTGTAACAAATTTCATATTTTACATCACAAGCCGGTTGGTAGATTTTTATCAAAATCAAATCAACTCTTTGTAAAATATAAATTTTATTTTATTAATACCCTATTTCCCTACTAAGCATATGAGTATGTTTAGTTAATATTTATAATTTCTTCAAAAATTATGCCACTAACATTTCAAAAACTCTACACATCTATTCATATGTCACTTTTTTGTGGTTCACAAATCATGCTTTTTGGGTTGCTGAATACAAATTTCAACTTTACCAATATGTATCGTTGCCACAAAATGAGCAAAAAACGGATTTTTTTTCTTCAGATTTTTCGAAATAACTTGAAAACCATACTTTTTTGTAAAAGATGACTATATTATATTAAATTAAATTGCCTACATTTTATGTATTTAAGATTTTTTTATCAGATCAACGGTTCAGCCATGAGAGCGCTGCGAAATTAGGTGTTGTTCTGTATATTACATTACATAGTTGGAACATAGATGCAGTCCTTACCGCGTCGCTCAAGCTCAACGTCGCTGTAAAAACCAAGTTTGCCTATTTGATACTGTTAGTGACAATATTGACATCGTATAGAGAATTGTTCTTAAAATTTAATAAAAGAAACCGGAAGTCAACATTTTTATTCGTTTATAAAATATAGGTCAATAAACAAAATAATATGAAAATTTCTCAATTTTCTCTAGAAGAAAAACTCAAAATTTTGGCTTAAAGGCCCTCAAATAAGTTTTAAGTAATCTATCTTATAGAGAATTATTCGCGAAATTTTATGAAAGAAACTAGAAGTCAAAATTTTTATTCGTTCAGAAATTACAGGTCATTAAACACCAAAAATATGAAAAAAGTTAAAATTTCTCTATTTCCTCCCGAGGCAAATCTTAAAATATTAGCTTAACTATAGTTATTTTTATTTTATTTAATACAATCTATGTTATAGACAATTGTTCGCAGAATTTAATTAAAGAAACTGGAAGTCAATTTTTTTATTTTTTCTGTTGCGTGTGGGTGTGTGTCTTCTATGTGGCCGCTGTGTGTCCATATGTGAACAGGGCTTTAGAGGCATCTCCTATGCTTGCAATATATTTCATGTCAGGGTTCCAACTTTCTTATACAAAATAATAATAAACATTTTTAATTGTACGCTGTCTATTTGCAATTTCTTTTAATAAAATGTGATTTAAATCAACTATTGAAGAATGTTATTAATTTTTATTATGCTAAACTTGTTTATTTTATAAATATATAAGATTTCAGTGGGTCAAATACCAATGTAAACTACGGCAACGTTATGTGCTGTACCATGTCATTTTTCGCGTTCTTATGTCAAAATCTGACAGAATTCTAAAAATGGTAGGTGAAGAGAATTCTGCACTTGAAATTTCATCAAATCGTAAGGTATAAATTATTTATCATTTGTACACATGCTTGTCAAAACCCTAGAACCAAAGTACTTATAGATAGATAATGTTTTTTTCCTGGTTAACATTCAATCTGTTTTTCGATTAAGAATTCTTGTTAATAGAGGATATTCAACTTGAAATCGCCAACGGTTATTTGGTGAACTCTGTTTGATACATATTATGTCAACGTATGCGTGTTAAATAATTTACAGAATTATAACAAACCAGCTTACAGTTTCTAAATTATGTATTTGCATCCCGTAGATGTAACAGTGTTTTCGGTAAGATTATATGAAAAATGTGAATTTCATACCAATTATAAAATCTGAATATAACTTTAACTTAAAACGCTGTAAAAGTTGGATTCTAGCAATGCGGGAGAAAATATGAAAAAGCTAAAATTTCTCAATTCTCTATCTAAGAAAATCTTAAAATTTTGGCTTAACTAAGGGCCTCAAAATTTTAAAATAAATTATCTTATAGAAAATTGTTCGCAGAATTTAATAAAAGAAACCGGAAGTCAAAATTTTTGTTTCTTTAGAAGTTACACAAAAAACATGATTTTCTCTCGAAGAAAATCTTTAAATTTTGGCTTAACTAAGGCCTTCAAAATATTTTAAAATAATTTTTCTAATATAGAATTGTTCGTAGAATTTAATAAAAAACCGGAAGTTAATATTTTTGTTCGTTCAGAAACACAAAAAATTAAAATAAGATAAAAATCTCAATTTCCTCTGAGAAAAAATATTAATCTTACCCCAAAACTTTCTCTTATTTTCTCCCATTTGACTGGGATAAAGATAAAAATAATAGGTAATGCAAAATATTAGAATTTCATGTTCAGTAGAATTTCAGAAAGAATTCAGAAAGATAATGATCCCTATAGATACTTCTCTTTTGGATGGGAGATAAAAATAATATTTTATACGGATTTATTTTTCATTTAGTATCAGAAAATAAAGTATTAACTAAGCAGTACATGTACATGTACAAGTAGTACAATACATAAATTCTTGCTGTAACAAAATTTGGGATTTAGTATGTTATACACTTGTTGTTGGTTATTCGAAATACTCTTAGGTATATAGGTACTACTTTGAAAAATAGTGTTACTAGGTATATATTAGGGGAAAAATGCAGGTAGGTATACTAAAATTGTAATCCATTAAATATACTTTACCCCTTTATAAACCGGTATAACTTAAATTAAAATGATGCTAGCTCTTGATTTCATTACTGACTAATTCCACAAGAGTAATGTCCTTTTTAGTGCAAATTTGAGTGTAAATTATTCGGATTTTAATTTTGTACCTCGCAAGGTTCATATGTTCCATCCCTGATAGATTTGTTCCCAATGGTCCGATGCAAAATTTGTCCAGCAGACCTAATTCTGTTTGATTCAATTATGCGTCTTGCATAATGTAGCATAGTAACGATGATAGCAACCATGATTGTTTGTTTATAGTGTATGATATGCGTATTTGAATTTGGCAGGGCTCATGGATTATAGAGCGACGTAGTGCGGTCATGTCGTTGTTCTATATTTTATTAGGTACGTTATTAGATTTATGTGTACACAGCGTATTTTATTAACTTTGCTTTGGCAAACACTACCAAAATAATTTTCAACTACGGCTTGTGGTCTGGATTCAACTGACCGTATATCAATGATTCATTATTGACTAACGCCGGCGTTTATTTTTTAAAACTATCTCTAAATTGAATCTGTATTATTTATCGCATTAACTTGAACACTTACTATAGTACATTCCAATAAGAATAGGTAATAATAATAACAATAAACTTTATTGACATTATGTCAACGGCGAGGCTGCTCTTCCGCCTAACCGATACAATTATGAGGTACAATAAATTTATAAGTCTTTAAATGACTGTCATAAACGTATGCCCAGGTATGAACAAAAAATCGTATTTACACAAAACAAAATACGTACAAAAAATGTCGAAATACAATTATTTCAGACCGAAACATTGACAATATTAACTGAGTGTTTTATATTATACATAAATGCGTTCAGAGAAAGAGATTTCAAATAATGCGGTATTGAATTGTATAGCGTAGGCACCAGGTCAGAAAACGAGCTTTTAAATTTGGATTTTTTAAAATTTGGCACGACGTACAAATCACTAGCACGTAAACCATAGTTATACTGTTTAAACTTTAATTTATTAAACAAGTAAGATGGTATATTAGTAAGTCTGATTTTATGGACTAGGCATATATAAAATCTTATGACACGAGTGTCAATGTCATCCATGGTTGCTGAAAAGCGATATTCCGAAATGTGGTCGTATTTACAAACACCATAAGCAAATCTCAAACATGAATTTTGAAGAAGTGTAATCCTTTGCGTAAGATATATAAGCACATGCACAATAATCAATAACTGAGAGTATTAGGGAATTAACTAACCGGAGCTTTAATTCACTAGACAATACTTGTTTATACTGATATAAATGACGGAGCTTGATTCTAGCAGTTTTTAATTTAACATTGGTGGTCTGAAGTTGAGTCCTTCATCAATAGTCAGACCTAAAATTTTCGTTGTAAGATTGCGCTTTAAGACGACACCGTTTATTTTATGTTCGGAATGGTACTGCACGTTCCAAAGATTGTAAGGGTAGATTTAGCGTTTATCTTGAAGCCATTATCATTAATCCATGTGACTAAATTAATTAAATCTTTATTGATAATTTCACACTGTACATTTAATTCAGCAGAGTCAATTGCCGCCAGAACTTGAGTGTCATCGACATAAGACTGTAAAGAACAAAAATTAACGACAGATGGCATGTGAATTAGAAAAAATAATGGTCCCCAAAATAGATCCTTGTAGAACACCACATTGTAAATCAAAGGAGGAAGATTGTTTAGTGTTTGACATGGTAACAACGAAGTTTCTATTGAAAAAATAATTTCTGCACCGCCGAATACTGTTTACTGAAAAATTGTAACGTAAACGTAACTTGGCTAGCTATAAATTATGGTCTATCATGTCGAAAGCCTTAGAAAAATCTATTTGAATTAGAGCAGATATTTTCCCAATGTCATAGTTACGAATAAGATTGCAAGTCGAAGTAGATTTAAGCGGAGCATGTTTATCAAATAGAGCAGTTATGTTATTATTGAGAAAATTTACTTTTTCATTAATATTACTAATATTTAACATTCATTCATTCATTTAACATCATTCAAGTTCACTGCTTCACAGTCAATATAAAAATTGTCTAGATCAAAATTTTTGAAATTTCTGTACAAGAATTTAGTTTTAGAAAAATGAGTTTGAGGCAAGTTTAAAGTACAGAAAACACTATTATAATCGGAAATATCAAAACAGCTAATAATTTCAGAACTAGTACAAATATTAACATCTGAATGAGAGATTTGGACGCAGGTCTAGTATTACTAAATTCAGAAAATAAGGCATCTAATATTGACAAATATTTATAAAATTCACAGTGTGGATTATAAACAACACCAAAGCATATTTTATAATTTGGAGTGACACATTTAATCCAAAGATGTTCAATATTGTTGGAATTTACAAAAGATGTATCTAAGATTTGAATTTGATGCTAAGCCTCCACCACGCTTATGATTTCTCTCTACACTGATACAATTATTATACCCATTAATCTTAAGTAAATGTGCAGGAGCAGATTCACTTATCCACGTTTCAGTTACCGCAATAATATCAAAGTCGTGTTCATAAACAAAATCGGTAAATGTTAAAAAACATGAGTTGAGCGACCTATCATATTCGGTGACCTGTGAGTGACGAACAGGTGATTTAGACATTTCTTAATAAAATTGACAAAAATAATAATTGACGGTTAAACACAAATCAGAGTTCATTGGCCAGAGGCGTGTTCCTGCCGTAAAAATTAGTGAACAACACCTGAGACTGGTAGTATAAAATGTTGCACTACAGTTCAAAATAGGTATTATACAAAATAAATCAAAAAGTTACCGATGGGATGTACATGCATCATTAAATGTAATATTAAATTATATTACTTCGCTAGTCTGTTAATATAATCGATACAGGAAACAAGGTGTTTAGAATTCCTACCTCTTTTTTGAACATTAGTTTGTCATTAGTTTGTCTTAACTAGTGCCAGTCTATTTTTTTGTTAAATCTTCTCATATAACTATACCAGAGTTCTTAAGCTTTTTCTTCACTTCAAAATATATTGAAATATATTCCCAATTCTGATAGAAAAGTCTCATTATCTTCAGCATCATACGAATATATGATTGAGATTGAATGATAATGCAATGTTAGGACTTATTAAAACACGGAAAAAAATGAGGCTATTGTGCGCCGGAGTCTTCTAATAAAATTAGTTCGGAAATATGGAAAATTTTCCGACTTGTTCGGTCTACGGCACCGCATGTTAACTGTGGAAGGACAGTTTTCGTAAGAATCACAGTTTGAAAACCACTTTATTGTTGTTTGTGTATTTGATATCAGTTTAACTATGAATGAAATAAAAAAAATATATTAATTGTGCAATGACATGAATAGTAAATTTATGACATTCCATTTGAAAACAGTGTTAATAAACCTGATAATTAAATTTGCGAATTTTGAAAAAATTCTTACAGTTCCGCAATAAGTAAATTGAACACTATATGCCATTAATACATTTCCTGTAATAAAGTTCATCATAAACTGTCTGTATAAAATCATAAATAGGTGAATATCCGTTTGTACAATAACTCATGAAAATACTCACACCGTTTGAGATATTAGTCATATTTTCAAAAATGATATTAACTTTGCTTATTTTGTATTTTCCCCTCCAGATACGCTTTGTAATTCGTGCTTCGCACTGGCTGTATTTATTTTTGTATATTTCAGCAACTATTTCATAGAAGTATTGTTAGTACACATGTTAAATCCCACTTAGAGTAAAATAGCAAAGTTAATATCTAGCACAAAAACCATTTCAATCTTGGGGGGCTTGAAAGAGCGAAAGGCGTTTAATATAACACACCGTTCCACGCCAAAAGTGTTTTTGAATAACGCGTACGCATAGGCTTCCGTTTTTCTCGTTCCCGTATCGGAATACTAATATAACATAACCATCGTCAAGCCCCCATACCTCCATGCCTCTTCCAGACCTCCTGAAAACTCCCCTTGAGTGTAGACATAGGCGTCCACATTTTTTGATAATTTTGCGTTAAAATTCATTTTTATAGAAATATTGTACAATAACAAACTGCAGAAATAAATTTATAAAATGCTTATTATTTATTGAGAAAACCAATACTACCAATGTATTATACAAGTTGGTGATCACGTACTTGAATAAATGAAAAAGATAATTAAATGTATTTACATCACCTTAAGTAGGTACAATATAAATAAATTTAGCAAATTTAAGAAGTAATTTTAATTTGCAGGTAATCTCTAAAAATGTGTAGGTATACGTACCTCAATTAAGTGCATTAAGTTTTCAAATTTAAAAAAATCATTTTGATCCGTAATTAGTACATCATGCAGATTTGTAATGTATTACGAGTACATCACTCTTAATTTGATTACTAACAAATTTATCAAAAATATACTACAAAAATAATATTTAAATTTAATCATATGAAATAATCTAAGTACTTATATAGTATACGTTTAAACTTTTACGCACCAACAAAGCTGGTGCCCCCGTTGGCTCTCATTTCGCCGCTTATGTCGATTGCTTGAGCTTCGTGTGATGAAACGTGCAAACTAGCGCTCGACGCCCGCCGTCTCGACGGCGCGGTTGAATTTAATAAAACCGAGGGAAATGTTTTGTAATATTCCAGTTATTGGTCAGTAGATATTGGGGAATAAATTGTTGTGGAACTGCATTTCAATACCTTCTATATTGATATTTAAATTTCGTGAACATGTGGACTGCATTAATTTCACATAAGTGTACGATGGAGAGAATACGGAATTTGATTTTTGGGGATAATTCTTATTGTGGGTTTTTCTTTACAAACGAATAGCCAAAAAAGTTAAAGTAAACCCACAGTGTATAAATAATATTATATTATTTAATTTGGTACATACCTATATTTAAAAGTAATAATAATTATTATCGCTATCGGATAAATATGTACACTCGAGGAAAAAATTAGGGGACAATTTTTTTTTACGAAAAATGTCAAATTTTCAAACCTTGATAACTCGGTTGCATTTGACCCAAATAAATAATCCTTTGGGTTTTAAAAATATCAAAGTCTCCTCTTTCGAATGGTGTACCTGAAAGCCACATTCGATACATCCCATGTCCCGTAAACCAGCATAGAAAAAAATATTTTTGACTGACAAAAAAAAGTAAAACTTTAACAACTTGCACGGAGTACAAAATTTTTTTAGACCATATTCAAGGCAATGACATTAAAGTTCACACAATTTCCTTTAAAGTTAAAAAAAGAACAAGTTTCTACGATGATTTGATCCAAAGTTATGAGCATTTGAAATTTAAAGTGCTTTTTGAGCGTTTTTTGTTATAACTCCGATGGGTTTGAGCCAATATCGATGAAAAGGAGAGTTTTAAAAAGCTCAAAATCTCTACTTTACAGCTGTGTAAGCCGATCTTCAGTTAAACTCATTTTACCTCCTCTCAATCCCCATAGAAAAACACCTTTTTTCTTGTTGTCAATCTCTAACTTTGACAACTTGCGGACCACGCTAAAAAAATTGTTGACTCAATTTGAGTAATTGCCAATACAATTTTGTTATTTTCCTATGAAAACCTCATAAGTTCGAAAAATTGCGATGACATGGTGCAAAGTTATGAAGTTTTCACATTAACCTGCTAACACCAATGAAATGTTCGCGAGGCTTCGCCAAATCTGGTGGAGCATTCCGGAGGCCCAAATTCGTCGTCTCATCAACATGCGAGAGCGTTGTTTGCAGAAGTGCGTAGGCAACGCGGAGGAAACACGCGATACTAAAAATGACATTCTTATGATACTTTAAATTTCAAATGCTCATAACTTTGGATCAAATCACCGTAGAAACTTGTTCTTGGTGGTGGTCCGCAAGTTGTCAAAGTTAGAGATTGACAACAAGAAAAAAGGTGTTTTTCTATGGGGATTGAGAGGGGGTAAAATGAGTTTAACTGAAGATCGGCTTACACAGCTGTAAAGTAGAGATTTTGAGCTTTTTAAAACTCTCCTTTTCATCGATATTGGCTCAAACCCATCGGAGTTATAACAAAAAACGCTCAAAAAGCACTTTAAATTTCAAATGCTCATAACTTTGGATCAAATCATCGTAGAAACTTGTTCTTTTTTTAACTTTAAAGGAAATTGTGTGAACTTTAATGTCCTTGCCTTGAATATGGTCTACAATTTTTTTGTACTCCGTGCAAGTTGTTAAAGTTGGACATTTTTTTCAGTCAAAAACATTTTTTTCTATGGTGGTTTACGGGACATGGGCTGTATCGAATGTGGCTTTCAGGTATTCGAAAGAGGAGACTTTGATCTTTTTAAAACCCAAAGGATTATTGATTTTGGGTCAAATGCAACCGAGTTATCAAGGTTTGAAAATTTGGCATGTTTCGTCAAAAAAAAAGTTTTCCCCTAATTTTTTCCTCGAGTGTAGAAGTATTATAGGATTATTGATTTAAATATAAACTAACTTATGAAATTAAATACAAAAATTTATTTTTATTGTGTGTATAACAATATACTGGTGTAGGTACTTACTTGAAATCTGGAAAAACAATGCTACTTTTTAAATTTTGCTGTAGTTACCAATTGATTTGAGAAAGTTGTAAATACAAAAGTTATTTAAAATTTAAAACTATATAATATGAGACAGTCGGCCATATTGCTTTGTTAGTTCTCGAGAAAAACGCAAAAGAAAATAACCATTTATAAAATTATTTCAGAGTAGGTACCATGAAACAAAGGGATGCTTTTTTCAGAAGAACTAACAAATCAATATGATTGATTGTGGTCTCAATTTGTGTAGTTATTAAGTTTGAACAAATTTTGCGCTTACAGTTTTTATCTTCTCGAATAAATACGTATGAAACTACAACAAAATTTTTCCTATATAACAGATTTCAAGTAGACACCCGGTATATAAATGTATGAGGAGTTCATATCGGAACACTAAAATGTCAATTCATTTATCTAAATTAGTGCTTCACCTATAAGCTCTACCTCTACTATACAAAAACTATAAAACAAAATTCGTTTCTATATCCCATTTACCATTCATTTCAAATCAAATGATTGAACACAAAAAAATTACAAAAAACAAAAAAGAAGTTCGTCTTCGAATAGAAATAGACGATCTGTTGTTTAACTTTATAGAAAGCGCGATACTTAAAATAGACGTAAAATATTCACTACAAGATACACATAAACTTTTAGTAGTTAATGTTTGGATCACAGGAATATTTAAAAATTTACAAATTCACTTTAGAACATCCATTAACATGAAACATATATATGCACTTCCATTCTTACATCGCTCTTTCAAATTAAATATTAAAAACTGCAACAGAACGTAAATTTGTTCGGTAAAATTTATTCCTAAATTGACATTCCACCTTTAAAATTTAACGGGGATTTCTTGTCGATCTGTTCGGTAGCGTAAATAAATAACTTCACCGGTCAGTATGAAGAAATATTGCACCCCGTGCGAGAAACAAACCAGAAGAAGGTTTAAATCAATTTATTATCATGTTTACGTGATTGGGTCCAACAGCTTTATTTAACTTTTAGAAGGAAACCACTCGTCTTATTGCGTTAGGGAACTATTTAGTTTACGTGATGGGTAATCGATGAATGAAATTTTATGTTACTTGCTGTTTTGTATCAGTTTAAAAAATTGTTAAAAGTTTATAAATAAACCTTTTTACTTCCTTGTACGAAGTAAGGAAGTATTGTAATCGCGAAAAATTTCGGTTCTCAGATTTTGACGGAAATATCCGTTTTGACCTTTTCTGAATCCATTATGACTAGTTTCGACGTGACGTCTGTACGTACGTACGTACGGACGGACGGACGTATGTGTGTCGCATAACTCAAATACGGTTAGACGTAGAAAGTTGAAATTTTGTATTTAGGACTGTTATAGCATCTAGTTGTGCACCTCCTATTTTTGGTCTCAGTCTACAAACCGGAAGTAGTACTTTTTTAAAATATTTCGTAAAATATTTAATTTAAGACAATTTTTTTTATTTTAAATGAAAGATTATGTGATTATTACCTACAATCGGTATTTTATAAATATTTTTGTATTTGCTATCATTTAAAAATAATTAAAGTATATATGTATAATTTAATATTTCGGTATCTTGTAGTCCATGATCGATTAACATTTGTTACTACGTAAAATTTAAATGATTATGACATGACAGTGACAATAGTAAAATATGCTTTATATCTTCTTCTGCAGTTTAAATAAAATAACTAAAATATATTTGTGAGTATACTAGTATAATAAGTTAAAATAATTTTTTATATTATTCTACATTTTAGTTATTAAGAAAAGTATGAACAAACAAGGCGTACAAGGAAGTCATGTGGTGTCCACGTCAGATTTTTTATAATTCGCGGTTGTGCGGACAATAGAGGATAAGTCGCGTTTTGTGCAAATTGAGTTACAATTACATTAGTACATTATAAATTATCTGATAAGTTCTCCACGTGTGTGCAGAAGGGGGTTAATTATTACATTAGCTTTCTTTTTCGTAAAACAAGGATATGCGTTTTGAGATATGTTCAAGTTTTCTCATTTCTGCTGTTCTGCTGTGCAAATGGGGATAAATCTGTAAAATTTATTTAACCAATGTTATTCATTTGTTTATTTTTCTATAATTTAATGTAAAACTACTTAAAATGTATAATACAGTATTATTTTTCTTTATAATCTGTCTTTTATTCCTCTGAATCTAATTTAAATAGAGTGAAAAGTATGTGTAAAAAGTATTATGTAGTGAAAAACAATTTGCAAAGAGAGTTAAGTCATGTTTTTACCTCTCGCCACTCAGTAAGAAAGGTATAATTGTAATAATTCTAATCAGGTAGTGATGAGTTTTCATGGATAAGCACGTTTTGAGGTTCCTTGAACACGATTTTAATAGTTTCGCGATGATGTCGGTGTGATGGATGGATGTTGGATGTACTAAAATTCAAATATAAGGTACTTAATTAAAAAATTGAAATTTTGCAAATAACTTTCTGGCACCATAGATTAGATTTTGGTGTTGATCGTGCAACCCGAAGTGGTATAGTTTCTTGACGATATAAAGTATGTTTTTCTGAAAAATCTTTATAGATTAATGGGAACTTTTGTAATAAAAATGTAAGACTAGGTAAATGATATATCTACAATTTGTATTTAAATTTTTTTCTGTATTTAGCAGTCTAGAAACATTTACCAATTACAAGAAGTTAAAAATTCTACAAATTTGTTACAATGTCGGTATATCTGCTTTCCACTTACCTACCACTGAGAACAAAAAATTAAAAATATTTGAGCGTTATTGACAACTATGACAAGTAAATTTTTGACAATTATGAAAATATAAAGTGTCATTTATTATTTCTGGTATGATAAAATATAATTGTATTATTAAAAAGTACAATTTCCTTTTACAATGGTATATTATAGTTAGAGTTTCACTACTTGACTTGATTTTCAAGCTACTTGATTTGAAATCAAGTCAAGTTCAAGTCAAGTAATAGAATTCGAAAGTCAAGTCAAGTCAAGTAGTAAAGTTTCAAGTAACTTGAAAATCAAGTAGTAAAATCTCAAGTACTTGATACTTGAAAACAAAGCAGTTAATCTTCAAGAAGGAGAAAAATTAAGTAATTCTTCAAAACTGCATTGAATATATCAAATTATTAAGTATCAATATATAACAAATGAGTCTGGCAATATTACTATTATTCACAAAACCAAATTAAAATCTAACAATTTTTTACAAAAAATAATTCCCATGCAAGAAAATAATAAAAATACAGCGTTGGTGTAAATACAAAATCGTTCAATTTCAATTGGCTCGGTGAATACGGTATTTCGTTTTAATTCATAATGGACTACTTGCATGATTTATGATATTTTTGAGGAAGAGATACAAACTTTTATTTTTATAAAATTTGTTTTAATAACTCCAAAAATAATTAATGAAAATTAAATAATATGTGGTGTGACGTAGAAAGCTGCCATATCTCCTATACACAGCAAAATTTTGTTTCTCAATTTACTAAAAAACATAATACCATAATAACAACAATAATTTTTTTAAATAAAATTTGTATTTTTACCAATGTTTTAGACCTAACATTACGTTCAAAGTGTTAAAAATCTCATTTTCAGTACCATGCTAGTAGCCCATTTTAACAAAATGATTCGTTATCAAGTAATATCAAGTAGCTTGAAATTACTTTATATCAAGTCAAGTAGTAACGATAGAAAATCAAGTCAAGTCAAGTAATGAATTTTTATAAAGTTTGATTTTCAAGTCAAGTCAAGTAATTCACAAAAACATCAAGCTACTTGACTTGATGAATCTCTAATTATAGTATCATATCTACCTATACAGGATGAATCATAACTTCAGGTTCAAATTTTAACGGTTTGTAGTACTCAACGTACCTACTGATCACGAAATAAAAAGAATATTTTCAAAATTCGAAAATATTAATTTTGCGGTTTCTGAAACGATCAGTTTCAGTGCCATTCAGGCTGTAGGGATCGTAATGGAGAGAGAGTGATCTCATTCGACAGGTGCACTTTTAAAGTTTTGTTCCCCATCCGGTCAGTCGCCATCATGCGTTGGAGCACGGAACAGCATCGATGGCTGTTTTGAGGGAACACTTCCCGGAGCTCCTCATCTCAATAAGGAGTGATTTGGAGCAGCCAGTCCGCTCGCCCGATGTGGCTCCTTGTGATTTTTTTGTGAGGTTTTTTGAAATCCCGCGGTTACGTCAGCCGTCCAAGGACCCTAGAAGACCTGAAGGCCAACATCCGGGCCGCAAATGCCAACATAACCGCTGCCATGTTGGAAAGGGTTATGACAAACGCCAGGAATCGGCTTATTCAGTGTATAGACAATGGGGGGCGTCACCTACCTGATATGATTTTGAAAACTGGGTGAAACAAAACTTTAGATACTCGTATGTACCTAAATCATAAAATAAAAATAAAATTCATAAAATGGGCATTACTGCGTTACGATGAATCTTCCTTACTTGTATTAATAAAATAAAAATAGTAGAGTAGGCAAGAGGTCATGTGTTGGCCACATCAGATTTAAATTTCTAAATATGATTAAGTTCTAATAATTAAATTATAGATAAGTAATAGTAAAAACATTGAAATTATTCCCTATTCGTTAGTAAATACGTGTTTTAATATTTTAGAGCATGTAAAAAACATAATATGAACTTTTTCGCAATTTCTTCATTATTCGAAATTTGGATATTTTCTCTTTTCATTTGACCCCGCAGCCGCGAATTAGAATGAAGATGACACGATTACAATTAATTGAAATAGCAGTCGCAAACAAACTATAGATCTACTTTAGTTGTTTAGTTTAATGGTAATCGGGAACGATCTACAAGGAAAATAATTATTTTGATGAAATATTTTTTATGTCTTCAGTATGTAATTGTTTATTTATGTCATGGATAAGAGGTACGTTATATACTACATTATGCCCTATAGTCCAGGCAACGAAGACCAAAAAAGACCAAATAGCGGAAATAATTCATGTAGAAGCCAATTTTGGCACAGTTGTAGGGGAAGGTGTTCTTAACAACATACTAAAAGTACTGTGGGGTGGGGGTGGAGCTAAGGGTGGGGGAGGTCTCTAAAAGTAACTTTTTTCAGATTTTTGTTAATAACTCGAAAACTACTGCCTCTAGCGAAAAAATGTTCATATATTAAATTAATCAATTATGTTTTCTGATTGAATAAAGATATCGACTTCCGGTTAGCGGAATTAGATTTCTCAGGCATTTTTATATAAGATACATTGTATTATTTTTTTGAAGGGCCTTTTATAAGTCGAAATTTAATAATTTTCTCCAAGAGAAAATTATAAAAATTTAGAATTCTTATAGTTTCTTGTGTTTAATCAATTCCAGTTTCTGAACGGATGAAGATATCGACTTCCGGTTTTCGGCATTGGATTTCTCGGACATTTTTATGTAAGATACATTGTACTAGTTTTTAAAAAGGCGTCCAATAAAACATAAGAAACTTTTAAAATTCAAAAAATTTACAATTTTCTCTCGGAGAAAATAATTAAATTTCGGATTATTAGAGGCCTTTAAAAAAATAGTAGAATGTATCTTATATAAAAATGTCTAAGGAATCCAATACTGCAATCCGGATAAAAATTATTGTTCAAAATACATCCGTTAACACTAATTATTTAATTTTTAACAATAACAACTGTTTCTTTTTAATTTTCCATTTTCTTCCCACCATATCTTCTTAAGTATTGATCCTAGCGAAAAAGTGTAAAAAACCATTTTGTAGAGAATTTTATGTAGATTATATTAATATGAACATTTTTTCGCTAGAGGCAGAAGTTTTCGCGTTATTAACGAAAATCTGAAAAAAGTGGCTTTTAGAGACCTCCCCTATCCTTAGCTCCACCCCCACCCCTCAGTACTTTTAATATGTTGTTAAGGACACCTTCCCCTACAACTGTGCGAAAATTGGCTTCTACATGAATTATTTCCGCTATTTTTCCTTCGTTGCCTGGACTACTAGGGCAATATGTAATTACCATAGTAATATTGACACATCACAATTGTTTTTCTTCTGAAATTTTAAATAAAATAGTTAGACATAAAATGTTGTATGCCCCACGGGCATCATGGATGTTTATAGCCCTCGGGAGATTTACAGATTTTCGAGACCGGTGCCCTTGGCTCTTGTAAACATGTCGCCCTCGGATGAGCATAAACATCATCATATATGATGCCTTTGATACATAAATAACTATTATGTCTTCCTAGTAGAGGTAATAGGTACATCAGCAAATCTCTTGTATGCCCATATATTTAAGTTATAGAAATGTGTGTGTTTCAGATAACTTTTGTCTCCGACGGTACGACCAGTTCCTTCTTAAATATCACTTTTATTTTCATACTGTGATTCCGAGTTCCGACCTACAAGGTTATCGTCAGACAAATATAACAAATTACAAAGATAAACGAGTATTTATACTACTCGTAGTTACATACAAGCAGAGAAGAGGGAGTGTATATATTTTCATTCTAATTAATTTACTGTTGAATAAGAAAACAATAATGTAATTTTACACTGTCAAAACGTAAAATACATTTCTTGAATTGAAAGACAAAATTCAAAGTCAATATAAAATGAGATGTAGAGGGAATTTTTTTGAAAAATACCTTTGTAATCACAAGCAACAGTGTCGAAACTTGAATTTTTGGTCAAATCCACAAGGGACAAATTTACGAATACAAAACACGAAGTCTTTCCAGATTCTCGGTTTCTACGCACACTTTGATTAATTGTGCCTCGTTACGAAGACCGCGGCAATCGATCACGCTACATTAACTTCTGGGCATATCATCTTTTATTTGCTATTTTTTATTCGTCGTAAAAATAATATTCTTATTTTTAACGAAAGTTTTCCTGTAAAGTTTTTTCGCTACGCTACACAAAAAATGTGCACATCTTTACGAGATACAAAAGAATCGCTGGTCCGAAAATATTTAACAAGAATGCAATTAAAGTTGGCCGCGGTGAAACAGGAGGGAGAGGGGTATTTTGTTAAGGTGCTGCGCTGCGCTGAAAGCTTGCCGAAGTTTTAAATTGGCAGGCATAATCTCTGTTGAGGTAGGCAGGAATATGGTAATGATGAAAATCACAGGTTCTTCAAAAACAAAACATTTTGTATACGATCTCCGGCAACTAAGTATATCTTCGGACACTTTGTGTTTTTGTATTTAGTCTTATTTATTCAAACATATTATTTTTTAATAATGTCCGCAAGATTAGAGACGGGTTATGCAAGATATTTTGCTATTTTTCTTCCACTAGTACCAGATAAATTTATTAGATTTATAAGGTATTTTATAATCAAATTAAGGATATCAAGATAATTGACAAATATGACATTATATTCGTAAAATCAACTGAATTGATCACTAAAAACGTTTATTTTGTTTTAAACTATAGGTATATGCTAATATCTGCAAGAAATAATTTTCAAACAATTTGAGTACTTTTTTAAAAATGAATATAATATACCCTGTTATGTATTAACTTTTTTCATAATAAATATAACTAAAATCAAGCTAATTAGTTATTGTAAATTATACAATAGCAATTTTTTAGACTGAATTAATTTTTCATAAATAGGCTGAATTGAATAAAAAATAAGTGTCCGAACCTATTTATAGTGCAGGGGATTCGTATGGTCTAGGATTTGTCTACTCTTATTATAATTGACACACAACAACTGTTTATGTGATTAATAATTAATTTAGTAGGATCACTGTGTTATTATTTGAAAAAGGCAGTTATCCTGCCAAACACTGAAATTTGGAAATTAGAAGTATATATATAATTTTATTTCTCAGTCGACTAGTTTCGACGTCACATACGTCATCATCAGGAGCTACATTAATGGAAATTAATTTGTACAATACAATTACTTACATGAGAAATTTAAATTTGTGTAAAAAATATGTAAATAACATTTACTGTATAAAGTAAAACATTAGGAATTAATGTCTAAAAGTTTTTATATTTTGAAAATTGGAATATTTCAAAAATTGTCAATAAAAATTATTCTTAAAAAACCTTGTCACACCTTCAACGAAAACTACTTAAGTAAGTTAAATCCTGTTGCAATTCCAAAGGTCAACCGATGCAAACAAAATAATTTAAATGCTGCAGCTAATCCCTCTATTCTAGTTAATTCAACTAGTATTAGTGTTTAACTTTAGTAAATTAATACAAAATTTATAGTGTGACTTACATAGTGTTGAGGTTAGTTTAAGACTAGCATCTTATGAATTAGGATAATGTCGTCAACGTTGTTAAAAATACACAATAATGTTAAAAATAAAACAATATTTTGTAATAGTTCAGATCAAACAGAATCATTTTGAGGTATTTTGACACGAAAATGGTAGAACAGTAACAGCGTGGTCAGATGTTTGATCACTGAAACATTTTTGTCAAGTAATGGCTATCAGTTTTTGTCGCGCTTTTAGCAAGAAATACACTTCTTCTTGATATATAGACAAAAAAGAAAACGAAGTTGCAGAAACTGTCACTAGGTGGAAAAGGAACAATTTAGAATAAAATTTTGAAATTAAAACCGCCAAAAAGCAACTATAACCACCTACATCATTTTGAACATTTTGAATTGATGTATTCTGTGTGTTTTTTATTTCGGCTAATTTTAATAAGTAAATGTATATTTGGCTGAAACCATCAACGTCTGTTCTTTTATTCATAGTATTAATTTTGTTATTTATGTGGTACATCTCAAGGAAAGTAAGTTTTATGTAATTTTTTTCTACATCTAAAATACTTGTTTGTTCATAAGCAATATTATGTTTGGTATTGTGGTGATGTTCAGCTAATACACTACTATGTGGTTTTAAACGGCAATCACTTTTATAAGATATAATTCTGCTTTTTAGATGGTTACAAGTTTGACCTACATAACATAAATTGCAGTCATTACACGGTATACAATAAACTACGTTAGATTGTAATTGAACTGGTGTTGGTGTTTTTAATTTTGAAAAAACAGATTTGACAGTCGTACAACTTCTATTGGCAATTTTAACTGAATCGTCATGGAGTATTTTACGAAGTATCGCTCTTCGATATAAGGTAAGGATGCATACTTTATACGCTGGTTTGTGTCTTGTTGAGCAACATCCCGGGTTGTTGGTTGATGATTTTGAGTGACATTTTAAAGAGTCTACTTTAAATGTTTTGGCCAATTTACTGTCAAACCCACTACTGTTGCTTCCTTAACTAATTATTGCAGTCACGATTACGTACCTTAATATATGTGTATATATATTATGTACCCAAGTGTGAGAAGGATTAATGAAAAATCTAAATATTACCATAAAAAATATCATATTCAAATATGGTGAAAAAAGGGGAATATAATAAAAAAAAAACTTTAAGTAAAGGTTTTAATCTAACCTTGAGATATAATGCACATAATTAAAGATGGTGTAAAGTAAAATAGAACTTTGCACTCAGAAATCTGATGTGACCAGCACAAGACCTCTCGCCATACCCTACACTTTTTACTACTATACAAATATAATTATAGTTATAGGTACTTACAAATAATATATTTTAGTCATTCATACAACTAGAAGAAGATATAAATGATGTGTCCCTATTGTCACTGTCATAATCAATTAATTTTTCCGTACCGTAGTAACAAGTATTATACAATCATGAACAACGAGATATTAAAGTTTCATACTATAAAAAAATTATAAATAATACTTCAAATTTAAATTATAAATAATAGTTAATAATTCCTACTATGATAGAACAATTGTAGATAATAATATAATCATTCATTTGAAATAAAAAATATTGAGATAAATTAATTATTTATCAAAATATAATATATAAGTATAACTTCCGGTTTAGGGATTTTTTCCAAAATAGAACTGGGTTCTTAAGATTTGTATTAAAGCGTTATTATTAATATTTTGTTTAATCTCTGAATTCAAATTATAAACTTTATATTCAGACTTAAAACTCTGAATTCAGACTTTAAACTTTGAATTCAGACATTTAGAACTATAAATTCAGACTTAAGGGAATGTCAAACGTTCAACTGCCACTTGGAAAACGACGGGCAACTTTTCAGCGTCATTTCTCAACCAAATTCAACAAGAATTGAAACATACGATGCTTATAAGTGAATGTTTCGAATGTATCTCTTCTTTTTCCAAAATTCGTAAAAAAATTTGAATTGTTTGACACACTGGGCATTTTACAATAATTACTGGATAAATAATCAGGAGATTGTTATTCCAATACTTTTGTTTACATGTAACAATGTTAAATACATTAAAACTTTCCCGTCGTTTGTAACAATGCAATCACAAAGACGGTAAAGAAGACCGACGTTACTATGTGGCGCGGAGTCTCACAGATGGCGTGATAGTCGAATTCTTTGCACATTTATCTAAATTATTATTGTTTAAAAAAATTACTTGCTGTAATTATTCGCTCATACGCATAACAGAACACAAACAATATTATTTGACACGAAAGAGAGAGGTAAAGAGTTTTGAATTTGGATGTTGGTAATCACGGCCGCCGCCAGTGGTAACTTCATAAATTTCTGGTTTTTTTTCTACATTACCGACACCATTTGAGTTGGGCAACGCGTTTGACATCCCCTTAACAACTCTGAATTCAGGCTTTATATCGGAAATATCGATATTTTTGATATATCGATATTTCAATATATCGATAACGTAAAAATTTCAATATCGATATTTCGATATTGAAAAAATATCGATATATCGTCCATCCCTAGAATCTGCACTATTTTTCCCATGACCATAAATATTAAACATTTTATTAATTTATTTATTTTAATGTCAACTATCACTGCCATAATTTTAATTTACGTAGAAACAAAAATATACCACGATCACGGATTACAAGATACCTACAAGTTTTTCAATATAACTAGAATTAAATTGTATTAAAATTTTAAAATGATACAGCAAGAGTACTACACTTTAGTCAATAAATAATTTAAAACTTTGAGTTTTTGTTAATTATTATTATTATTTATTTATATAAGTATATTACGGAGATGAAAGTAAGTATTAAAATGTTGAAAACATAAACATTTAAAACGTGTTTTAAACATATGTCTAAAACGGCCATTAGTATATAAGCAAATGAAAACTGACCTAATGCATTAAACAGCATCTGAAACGCAATTTACGGTTCATACATCATGGGCCCATGTAAATGTAACATTTACAAATAGGAGTCAAAAGCCGTTGGAACATTGCGGAGAATAATGACTATCCAGAGCTTTGTGACAAGAAACAAGGATGATGGCAATCTGCGTTGGTGTGGCCGGCACAACGCCGCAGAATCGTCCAAAACAGTTAACCCTAAGCTATTAACTAACGAACAGAATATCAGTGACGTACAACATGCCATCTAGTGTCGGTGTCTGCCCGGATCCATCCCGCGGAATTATAAAGATGAGACCGGTCATAAATTTCAAACAAACTTTGATTCATCAATCATATAAATTCTCGTTGTTTAACATGTAATGCGCAAATACACCGGCTGTGCTAACCAGGACCGTACAAGAAATACCATCACTAAAAACTTGACCACATAGCACATACAGGAATAGCGTATGTCATGTCATTGTCATTCATTACATTTACCATTTTTACAATGGGATTTGATCCTATTGAATGGTTATCAAAAAATAGAATAAAAGAGAATCTAAATAATAATTTATTTATCTGATTGGTGACTAAATAAACAAAATTGCAGCAGAGATTTCATTGACATTCTGATATGTAAAATATCCTGAATTAGGCTCTTAAATAAAACTTATTCAAATGAAGATTTTTGGTGGATGAACACGCCAATTGTCTTTTCAGACTGTGGCACACCACAACATTCATGAATGACAGAAATGCGTTCAATCACTCGGAGAAGCTAAAATTGTGTTTCATTTAAATTAACTGCTTACTTTAGGCAAAAGATGGTCAATTTCCATCTTTTTGTCGTGCTGCTTACTAGGGATTGCAAACCGATTTCCCGGTAAATAACGTGAAATTTCTTCGAAAAAAATACCGATAAATTGTAATTATTTGCCGGTAATTAGATATTTTTAAAGTAGTGCAGCGGCTCCGATTTGTTGAATAATTCGGTATATATTATAACAGTAATTTAATGTATGTACTATCAAATATTAATTTTAATATAAGTACCTAATGCCTGTGGCACACCGGCCGAGGAGCATCGAGGACCATCGAGTAACTCCTCGATGAAACGATAGAACGCACCCCGTCCTCGACGAAAAATAGGGGCGCCGCTATTTTCATCGAGTTGTTCCTCGATGAAACGAATGTATCTCATTTCAGACGTATCTTTGGATTTCATTTCGCGCAAAACTTTGATGTATTTGTCACCGATTAAATAGAAATCCATGGCGGACGGGTGCGTTCTTTCGTTTCATCGAGGAGTTACTCGATGGTCCTCGATGCTCCTCGACCGGTGTGCCACAGGCATAACACATATATTTCCGCGGTCGATAATTAGAGTATAACAGCGATAAAACATGTTTTTACGAACTGATATAAATAAGATTTAATTTTATGTAGTACTTTATAAGGTTATAATTTTATTTATTTTTACCGTCAAACCAAAAGGGAGATAGGTTATAGGGATCGTGAAATAATACAATGTCGGGATTTTTGTCAATAAACACGTTTAAGTACCGTTTGAACCTATTTTATATACCGGTATTGAAAGAAAATTTTACCGAATTACCCGGTAATTGAAAAACTCAACCACTATACCAGGTACATATTTTTATTTTATAATTAGAATTATCAATGTAACATATTTCTAACTAATTACACATTTCAAATTGATACAGATTTTATAGGATTTAATACAAAATACTTTTATAATTGACAGATGTAAATTGGAACTTGTCAAAACAAAGAAAAATTAGTATTGGTAAAACGTTGACGAAACTACGTTCTACGTTGTTATAAATCATACAATTTGTGATTGAATTGCGTGTGTATTTCCTACTGCTTTGCGTCTTGCGTTACCCATTACATTGCGTTATTATAAATAGACCTTAAGTCTAATACATATCACACTAACGACAAATACACTCATCTACTCATTCCTTTTCCTATTACCCCACTCCCGTCTTAATTTAATTACCGCTAATTTAATTCCAATTCCCTCATTTCCTCCCAATAATTATCTTCCTCCCCATTCCAAATGAAATCTCCGGTGTCCGGCCCTGGTGGTATCTGCAGCTCTCTGCATTATCGGCGCGCGAGAAGCTCATCGCCGCGTGCGACGCATAAATTTCACGACAATAGTGAGCTGTGTAATTTGTCACTTGTCCGAGGTATGATGTGACGTCACGATGCTCATTAGCGCATCGCATACACCACCTCCAGTGCAAGTTGTGGAGGAGGGGTCACATTCAGTGCAGAATTCAGTCAACACGGGCTTTATTAAAAGGATGTGTGATTGTGGAATTGTTTTTGTAAGGGATAAGGCATATGAATACAAGAATGTGTGAGATATATATTATTGTGAACTCCAGTGCAATGTTTACATTGGATGAGGTTATGGATTAGTTGCTATATTAGCTAGCAAGGCAGTTTCTTACACAGTGAAGACTTTAAGAGTCGTAGGAAATTTAATCTAAACATTACTTTTCTCAATAATTTGGCATAAGATAAATTTTTCATCAACTATTAATGTTTTGACTTTGAATGTTAAACTTTATGATACCACAATATTACAAAATTAATTTACAAAATATTACGAGTATATTACTATTATACGTTCACTGAATATAACTGAACGTGCGAAACATGCTTAATATATAAATTCAGTTTTTAATACGAGGGCGGATTGAAAAGTTTCCGGCATGACAAAGAATACAAAAGAAATCTGGCTCAAATTATTTTTTTAACAATCCATTCGAAGCTCAACACACTTGGCCCAACATTTATCAAGCTTTCCGATTCCCAACCGGAAGTGTATTTCTTCAAGGTTTTCAAAATAACGGTTCACACCCTCGATCACCTCTTCATACGACAGAAATCTCTTTCCAGCTATGACTTAATAATTTCAGGAATAGGCGGAAGTAAGAGGAAGCCAAATCTGGTAAGTAATATGAGTGTGGACGGATTTGAAACTTCACTGCCGATAATTTTTGCTGCACGATTGTGCTTGAATGTGCGGGTGCATTGTCGTGATAAACAGCACCTTTTTGGCCATTTCTTGGCGTTTTTCATGAATGGCTGAAACTTGTTCAAAAGTATTGTGTAGTATTGTCCTGTAAATGTTTTTTCCTTTTCAATATAGTCAATAAGCAAAACTCCTTTGGCGTCCGAAAAAACTGTTGCCATCATCTTTCCAGCCGAATGAATAGTCTTTGCCTTCTTCAGAGCGGGTTCCCAACGGCCAATTAACTGTTGTGATTGAAGTTTTGTTTCAGGTGTATTGTGGTGAATCCAGGTCTCATCCATTCCATGGTCATGAATCTCCTCTTTAAATCGGTTGAATGCCTGCTCCTAAATTCTAACTATCGACTGAGGTTCTCGCTTGAATACGTTTTTCTCTGAATTCAGAAAATTCGGCACGCATCTTACGAATTATTTTTCAACCCTAATTCGTTATGTAAAATAGAAACAACCTTGCTTAATTTCACGGACTCTTATTCGTCAATCTTCCAAAACCGTATAATGGCTTTCATCTACCATTTCTGGTGTAGTAGGTCTTGCCACGCTTGAATTCAGGAACTCAGAAACTTACGGTGGAAAATGAAGCAGATGAATCCCCAAGTACGGCATCAAATCTGGATTTGATGTCAATTGCGGTTTTCCTCTCCAAATGAAAGAATTTGTAAACCGTTCGAATTTCTTTTCTGTTCATTTCAAAACGCACAAACCTACTCACACAAAAATGGTCATCAAAACCAGACTAAATGACAGATAAATTGAAAATTTGTGTCAATTATTATGAAAGCATAACCAACACAACGACATAAAAATATTTGAGAAAAATCCACCCTCGTATAATATTTATCAAACATTAGACTAGAAAGTAATACAATAGGTCTCTATGAAGGTGATGAGTGACCAATACATACATACCTATACATACAGAGATTGTCGGAATAAATCGGGTAGTAGCTTACAAAATCACGAAACATATAACAATATATACAATGCTCAAAAGAATTAAAGTACCAATTTTTTTTAAATAAAATTTCTCAAAAAAATGTAGAATTCAATAAAATTCATTTATAAATTACTTAAACCTTTATTTTTACGAAATATACAATTAAATCGACTGTTAAGTGAATAAATGAAAAACAACTAGTCGGCAATCAGTCAACACAAATTACATGTTAAAATGATTAGATGCACAAATCTGCATGGATCTAATTAGTGATGCGAGTAGATTAAATGACAGTTGTCAGTCACGGTCATTTTGAGAATGACCGTCAGATCATTTTAGTTCAATGACGTGGACGTGACCGTCAATTTTCTGTCATTTTGAAACATACGCATTTGTCATTTTGAAAATGTCACGTCATTTTGAAAATGACACGTTTATCATTGTGAAAATGACGGTCACGAACAAAAATGAACATTTCTTTTAATGCACTTCTATGTATAAGCGCGAATATAAGCCATAAACTTGAACATTAATCTTCAGTAATTATGTCATCATTTTATAGTAAGGGTACTGATAGTGAAAATGCGAAAGAAGAGTGTTGCATTTAAATATTTCGTTATTAATAGTAGTACTTGTGGTACTACCTATATTATAGTATATTTAATATGTATTCATTCATTATAATATTATAAAACAAAAAAATAGCTGATGTGGCTAGCACATGAACTCTCGTCACAACTCTCCTCCGTCTTATTTCCATGTACTTAATATAAATATAGTATACACTAGGTAAGTGATATGAGACTATGAGAGATAGTCGGCATAAGGAATTTCAAATTGATTACAATATTAATCGAGCGGACATAGATTATCATGAAATATTTTGGCAGAAACTGCTTCGCCACCTTCAAATAATGTATATAGAAGCCGTCCAGCTCGGTTTTTCTCTTGGCTCAGTTACTTTCAGGCGAGTAATATGTTGACGAATTGTGACTCAGCTCTGTAACATAGGCACATACTTTCTCTCCCTTACCGCCCCAATTAACACTAACTGCATGTACTACGTGGTAGGTACTTACAAAAATAGTCATTTTATAAAAATTTTGGAACAAAATGTAAACTATTATGTCAACGATCGTCAGCGATGTCATATCTGCTGTCACTTTCATAAACATTTCAATTTTTTATAATAACAAACATTTCGATATAGAAGTTTCAAACACAAAATTATAAACTGTAATACAATTTGTAAATGGTGCCAGATACAGAAAAATTTATATTAAACCGATTTTACTAGTAGATAATAACATTTTCTTTATTTAGTATTATAATAATTATTGTCATAAGTGTTCATCGAGATTTTGAAGAAAAATTTTGTGATCTTTAAGTAAAGAACAAACTACTTGTTAATGGATTGCTACCAAAATTTAATGGGCTCTTAAGGTTCTTATTAAAACCCTAAATATAAAATTTGGTAATTTAGTATTTCATATTTTTTGATATACCGTCGAAAGAAAAATACATACGAACAAACATACGAACGCACCCACACATACACAAGCATCAAACCGTATTTTCGTTAAATCGCATTTCCGTACCAACACGGCGTTACTGTGCAATCTATGACTGCGATATCTATTATTCAAGAGATTAGAAATTATCTTCTTCAGTTATAATTTAAACATACCTACACGGAGAGAAATACATAATAATCAGTATTTTATATATAATTACCTGTTATTATATTTTATATTACAATTTGTAACAGCACTGCAGAAAATAAATTTCATTTTTATTCATACAAGAAAGAATAAATAAGGGCATAACACAAACAGATATTACAAGTTTAGATACTTAAACAATAAAGAAGGCAACTTAAATTCTCAATATTCCGGGTGTATATTGAAAAGTGAAACATAGGCGTTTAACATGGTAAATCAGATTTTCCGTTCGCATTGCTTCCCTAATTATTTTAGACAAAAATGTTTCAAATAAATGTTGTTGAGCATAAAATTCTACATCCGGATCAGTAAACAAAATTTATTTTGGTAGCTTTATAACTGCAGAAATCAAATTTGAAAATACACGGAATAGCGAATTAATAGTAACAGCCATGGAATTAAAAACAGGAGATGAACAAATGCGTAACGCTTTAAACGTCAATGTCAGAATAATAGATTGTCAAAATCATTTATACGTAGGTACTAATAATCTTTTATGATGTTGCCAACACCTTGGCCCGCATACTGCGTGTCTAGACTATGTAAGGTCAATGATAATATTATCATATCTACGAAAGCTAAAATTTTGAATGTAGTAAAACAACAACAAATATAAATGTATACAAACTTGATATTTAAAAAAAATTTGATTTGTTCTTTGCGGCATATGGGATTACAATATAGACCACCAAATTTTTGCACATCGTGGCACATCAGTTCAGAAAATGGACCACCAAAAAATCTCTTCTCGTGCAGCAAGGATACATGAAAATGAAATCTCATGCAGCAAAGAGTTAATAAATATTTATCCAAATCCTAATAACATATTTATGATTACTGGAACAGATTTTTTAAAACAGCGGTCTGAAATATTTTTAAGCCGTCACTATTAGCAACGGTGTGCAAAGAAGTGGTGGTCTGCAATATTGTTCATTTTCAAGTTACTAAGTGAAGTTAGAAAGATATATGTTCTTTTATTTTCGATCGTAGAAAAATAATATTGTTATAGAATTGAAAACTAATATTTACTTATCCAATTTATATAACACATAATCTCTTTAATTAATTAAGAACCATGCTATCAACAAGTTCTTTTAATTAAACATTTAACAAAAGACATACCTACTTCGTCTTCAGCAATAATACGACTCGTAGGTAATGTTCGCATCGCAGGTATAAAAACAGACTTTACAAAATTGTTTTTCTTTCATCTATTCGCTAACAAAAATATAAATCGCCCGTACTGCGAAACATACGTGAGTCTGGAATATAACAAAGTGACACCGTTCTGTTTCACAATTCCACACAAACACAGTGCTTCGCAAAAAGGGAAAAACTTTGCACATTACTGTCAGAATGATACGTCTGCAGTTGCTGAAGTATATATAAAAGTCATAAGAAGATAAATACACGGCTTGTACTACAATCCAAGTTCTTGGAGTTAATACAACGAAAGCCGTCGAACATGAGAAACACCACATTTCTTTAGAAAAATTGGAAGAGAATTAAATTTTAACACAATATGAAACTTTAAATAAAGCAGTAGGTAATTGAGTTGTAATGGGATCGAATTAATAAATAACAATTGCGCTGTTTTTATTCATGTTTTTACATTTTGCGTACAATGATTTAAGGCGCTACACTTGTGTCAAAAATATAGTGAAAAAGGGAGCTTGCTATATTACAAACTGAGCTCTTGTTAGTACATCTACACTGTTCATATTTTATATATAGATAGTTAAAAGATGACTCTAGAGTGCTTAGAAATTATATTTTTGAAATACTTAATGGTATTTTAGTAATAAATTAGTAAAAATAGTCAATTTGTCCGATTTTTTACTATTTTTTTCCTCAGATGTGTAATTTTTTTGACAAAAAATATTTTCTTAGCACTCTCACGAACAATGCAAGGAATCGACTATTTAAAACAAAATTAATAAATATGCAATAATAAGGCCATAGTTTGTAATATTAAAATGCATAATTTAATTCTTATTTTCTCTAATTGTTGTCGCAACAATGTATTGTATGAATTTTTCGATCAAATAATGCTTCGAAATTACTTATGGTAAATTTCAGATTTTTATTTTGAGCAATAGAGCCAGAATCGTGAATTTTGATTCTATTGCAGCAATATTGCTTTCAACAAGTGTAGAGCCTTAAGGAAAAGAGTAGCATATTATGCACCAAGGGAGAGAAGCACTCGACTATTCCAGCAGTTAAAGTTGCATCATGAGACAAATACCGAGGTATACCGACGGTAGAGCCCAAGGTGGAGACAAATGCTGCAACTTCATTAAAAGGGATAGTTGCGTCCACCCTCTCCCTTCCGCCCCGTGGTGCATACTTTATTTTTTGCACTTACTTCTTTAGTCTTCATTTTTAAGGAACTATATGGTTCTAAATATAATTACAAAGGATTACTTTTTATATTTGAGCAATATAAAGATAAATATATACGCCGGTTGTTTATTAGTTAATGATGCTTCTCAACTAAATATTGCCAACATATGGTTCTTAAGCAATATATTCCCGACAAAATGTTCCCAACAAATCGATTATTTTTCCTAGTCCTACACCTATAGATGAGTTATTTTATTATAGACTTAATATATACCTTAGTCTAAAGTATTTATCTATTTTATCAATTCCTACTGAATTATAAACATATCTATCTTCAGATATATTTCCTGACATTTCCTCTATTTTGAGCACCGCTGGTATGTCATATCATTATATCGAACACATTCCACTAAGACTAAGGTAACATGTACGTACACGTATCATATGATAATGTACCGATATTCCATGGACATGGATATAATGTAACATGTATGTCTACTGTGACAGCCGCAAAAGAAATAGGATCACATGTTTCACTCAAGAAAGAACATTTTAGGATAGAGCATTTTGTAACTTAAGATAAAGGTGAGATATAGTATTTAGTTTAAAATTGTAATTAATCCATAATCTAGGAAAGAAACTTAATCTCTAAATAGTTTTGTACAAGAGTTTAACGTTAAAAATTTCTCATAATAATATAACTTTTGTGTTATTTATAATATACGGGTAGAATACCATACCTACATGATATACATACATATGTACTCAAAAATCACGCCATATCCGTAAACAAAGTAAGCCTAAACCCCTAAACATAATTTATTCCACAAATCAATTTATTCTCAATTATACCACCTCACATTTCAGTTAGTGGCGGATTTATATGGAAGGCTAAAAAAATCAAGCACCCGAAAAAAAAAAATTACAATTAAAATTGTAAAAAAATATTGATTATGGGCTGTTATGGGTCTATTTCAATTTGATTACATTATGCAATTACGTGTTTCTGTTGTAATTTTAATATTTGAGTAAAATTTGGGCAGTAGAACGTACAGGTTTACTTATTCCTGATTAGCATTTAAACATTTTTCTGATTGAAATGAGCTTTGCTTTTAGTACAACCATTTGCCACCAGTGCTACGGACGATTAGGAAAACTAATTAAGCATCATGCCACATAAGTATTTAGTTTGAAAATTTATATTTAAGTTAAAGAAACATAGCATTCACATAATTAACTTTATAAGTTGTAAACATAAACCTAAAGTTTGGTATTTTCAAAAATTAGTGCTTGAAACTGGGAAGTGCGAAAGTTCATATATAGTAACATGAATTTAAACATTACTAAACGTAAATGGAAACCTTGAAACTAAATGCTTAGGTGAATGAGGCTTTAAGCGCTCTCAAAACATTTCACCATTTCAAACAGCTTTCTACTCATAATTCAACCGCAACCAATCATTCTGAGAACCTGACTAGCTTGGATCGAAATTTTTTATTCTTGTTATAAGTACCTGCCTAATAATAATAAAATAATATACGGTTAAGTCTGATTTATAAATTGACGCTCCATTTACGAAACGCAAACATTTCCGTTCTGTTCACGTTAGATATTTTAACATCAATTTATAGATTTACGATAGAAACGCACGTTGACGTGCGATTTGGAGATTATGTCAACTTTGTTTGACATTTTTGGCGCTATTAGTTCTGTGTTACATTCGTTACATTTCCATCTAGGATATATATTATATATTTATTCATTATTACTTTCACTACATGGCTTGGTTGAAATTATTGTCACTGTCACTTCACTGTCACAATATTTGTTTTGTGTTACGCATTTGATTGGCTACCGTTCGGCTCGCAAACGCAAAACATGTATCATGATCATCTTTTGCGTTAACGGGTGCGTTTGCGGAATGCGAACGGAATACTATAAAATAAAGCCAGCTGATACTCGTATAATAAGTTCATGTTTTGTGTTAGCGGGAACGTTTGCGTTGCATAAACAGAGCGTCAATTTATAAATAAGACTATTTATTTCAGTTCGTTTTGTATGATAATTATTTCATCAAAAATAAAATTCGAATAAGTATCACATCACACACAATGGTTATGATATTATTGAAGAACTTATTTTAATTTGTTATTTGCTCCAAGTGTGGATTATTTCAATAATAATTAAACTGACCAAAAATAAATTTAATGCGATCTTCCATCCTTCGGATTAAGACTTTTAAACGGCGGTTTCCTAAAATCTAAAACCTAAGCTAACAACCCTTGTTTTAGAGTAGTTAGAACATCATTTGATAACTACAAATCTGACTTCATTAGAGTATCAGTAATACATTTTTCTGTCGTTCCTGCTGCCAATATCAGGATCATCCCCTATATCCCCATCCCCTGGCGTAGTAGTCTGACAATGTCGAGACCGCTTGCTATCTGCAATTGCCCCATATGTGTGACGGGCTAATAATGCATGACGCATGCGCAGTGACATGTCCACGGTCGACGTCACCAATGCCCCTATCTGCAGATGCTCTGCCTCTGCTCGACATATATTGCAATTATGTATACAAAGACAGCGGCAACCAAAATGTGACACGACGTGACATTAATGTGTTTGCTGTTGTTGCACCCGGCGTCATTCAAGCCCGGTTTGTTTAGTGTAATTCACTGATTTTGGCCGCTGCATTGAAATGGAAATTGGTGGGAGAGATTGATGAAAGGTATTCACGGTAGACAGGCTCATATGTTCCACTCATATATTATCCGCCTGTTATACATCTAACGTTATTTGTCAGGATTAAACGACTATTTAATTCGATACAGGACCAGATTGCCGAGATCGCTCATCCTTTATGAACTACATTTGGATAATAATAAAAAAGTTATTTTCTCTTTGTACACTCGACAAACAAAAACTAACCACTTGAAAATTCACCCAAAATTCCGGATTTTTAGACTGACATAACTCGGTTGAATTTAGTCGAAAATGGATGAATCTTCAAGTTCTGGCAAGTTTAAAGTTTAATTAAATTAATATTTTTAGACATACGACACTCTTTATAACATAAGAAGATGCAAAAATACACACAACAGAATAATAAAATATAGGGTGTTCCATTTGAAAATGACGAGTTATAGCCATTTGAAATTGAGTAAATTTGATTCTCTGTATTGAACATCCTGTATAATAACTTTAAAAAAAGTTATGCCAGAACAAAGAGTATAGTTACAGCTGTACAGAAAAAAAAATTCATAATTTTTACTATTAAAATAACTTCAGTACGCCTTTATAAAACAATACGTGTATTCGGCTTTTTTTAGAGAAAAAATTGAATAACTTGGCAACGCCGCGGAAAACTAAAATGAATCTTATATTTTCGTGTAGGTAAATAAAATACAATTCAAAATATAGAAAAATATATAGGGTGTTATATTTAAAAAAAGACGAACAATTATTGCCAAGTCGTTATGCAACACCCTGTATATGTGAAAATAATTTTAAGTTATGCTCCTTGAGTAGACGAAAAATTCTGTTAATAAATTTATGCTGTATTTTTAACGACAAGGGCGATATCGACGACGGGCATTTCGATGACTCATCCTGTATAATATATCCAGTTTAAGATAAGATAAGATGACTAATAATGCTAAATAAGAATAGTTCTTGTTGATATATATATATATATATATATATATATATATATATATATATATATATATATATATATATATATATATATATATATATATATATAAGGAAGCAAAAATAATTTCACAGGTATGCAGTCAGTAGATGGGTAAATAAAAGAAGTAGGCTCTTTTAAGTTACTGTCAAGCTTTCGGAATTAAATTTATTCCTTCTTCATGACGCTACAAATGAGAAATAGTATCGTAAGTAATAGTATATTACATTACAAGTCATGAAAATGTTTCATTGCAGACGAGGAGGCGTTTGAAGAATGCGAGGATGCGCAGCGTCCGAGCATTTCTTCAAAGCCTCCGAGTCAAGCAAAGACATTTTTATGACGCGTGATGTATTCTATTTTTTTTAAATCGGCAATTAAGCTTAAAATTATAAAAAAATTAGGTTTCCATAAATCATCAGAGCTGTGACAAATCATCAGAGCTGTCACAAATTTTAGAAAAAGTTGTCATGACAAGTAAACAAAGTTGAAAGCAAAAATGACTAGGCATGAAAATAAAATTTTCATGCCTAGTCATGAAAATCTTACTTTCATGCCGCAAATTAGTCTGGAAATGACGATTTTCATGCCGATTTTGAAAAAAAATAATTTTTACAACAAAGTATTCAAAATTGAAAACTTACTACTTGTTGAGGTTATACTTGAAACTTAGCATTAATGAATAAAAATCGAAAACAATAGTTTAACGATACAAGCGTCCTGAAGAAGGAATACATTTAATTCCGAAAGCTTGACAGTAACTTAAAAGAGCCTACTTCTTTTATTTACCCATCTACTGACTGCATACCTGTGAAATTATTTTTGCTTCCTTAACTGATCAGTCGTGATCATTTTCCAACTATATACATATATATATATATATATATATATATATATATATATATATATATATATATATATATATATATATGAATTACTTATGTATAATTTTTTTTCTTTGTAAATGCTCCAGAAAATGTAATGCAACTTTTTTTAAAATTAATCGGCTCCGTGTGGTATTTATGATAAAAGTGTTCATAGAGTTATAAAAGCCGATTTTAGTACAATGTTGAGTTTTACTATCCTGGCAATGTCCTTAGAAGATAGGTTTCTGCTGTCTCCGTCACGTGTTGATTTTTCTCATATCGAAAGTTAAAGGATAAACCGTTAAGGATATAATGTGAAGTGAATCGTGAATCACATTGTTACTTTGAACACGAACACGATTATTTCCGGTCTTACTAATAATGCCATCAATTTTGTTTCGATTCCCTTTATTCCATTTCTGTAAACATTGATTCTCTTTCTTAATTCTATTGCTGCAACAAAATTCTACTGAACGTTATATAGTAAGCAGTTTCCAATTCCGAAACCAGTAAAATTTTATTAGGAATTACGGAGATATAGATTGTATCACTTAATTCGAACGTAGTAAAATTAGTTCCTTTATTTGAAGAGCTAATAAGAATTACCAATAGTTTATCTACGACTATTGAATAATTTAATTTGCTTTTAATCGGTAAATCATTTTCTTGTATTATGGTTTTTGGGAAATTGAACTTCCACTAAAATATTATAATCTATATTGCTATGTATAACGTACGAAAATCTCAAAACTAAAATAGGCTACCGTAATTTGATTTCAATTGAATGTTTACGACAATCTTTATTTGGAGTGACTTCCAAATCCGTAGCCAGGGGTACACCAGGGCTGGCAATATTTGCGCCTGCCCAGAACATTCGACCCCAAAGTCTGTGGTAATTATTATACTTTGACTTGATAAAAAGAAAGACTAAAACTTTTTTAAATCACAAAAATTTTATTTTAAAACAAAGCATTTTATAAAATTACATAATCTATTTTACACAGTTAATTTAACTAAATCAACTATCCGCTAAATAAGTACCTATTTTTTTTCTAAAATGCTTCTTTGATCTGTCAATTTTTTGCACGTGAAATGGACGAAACGAAAAACGGGCAGCTTCATATTCTTTTTGAAAAATGTAACTTTCAATTACTAGGCACTTTACTTTAAATCAGGGTTGTTCACGTAGTCTACGCGACGTAGATTACGTGTAATTTTACGCGTAGACAAACACGTAATCTACGCATGCAGTTTCTGTGTAAACAATAAAATAGTGTAGACAATGTAGACAAAGAACAAATCTCACCGAAAACGAATAAAATTATAGGTTAGATTTTCTGACAATTGAATTATTAACATACTTTACGCAAAGTCTACATTGTCTACATTTTACATAGTTTACGCAAACTTTACGTGTAGACGTAGAAAATAATACTTTACGCGTAGATGAACAACCCTGCTTTGAATGACGCATTATTCCTGCTTTATCTATACTTCTCTAATAATAATATAATAAAGAGGAAAGATTTGATTGTTTGTTTGCATTGAATAAGCTCCGAAACTACTGGACCGATTTGAAAAATTCTTCCACCGTTGGGAAGCTACACCATCCCCGGGTGACATAGGCTATATAATATTTCCAAAAAAACTAAATTGTTTCTTCTTATGACGAAAATGTACAGTGATTTGTCACTTAATTGAACAAAATAACAAAGAGATTAGATAACCAGACATTTAATTAAATTATTATGTATTAGTTGTTGAATAGGAATTTCGAATTCAGTTGGTCTAGATGTTTTGAAACAGACAGTTGTGGATTGTTAGTATTGGTTAGTATTAAGTATCATGGGCGTAGTTAGAATTGCCATCATGTATGGTATGGTAATAACTTAGAATTCTTATAACGAGATTCCTTTAAATTCGAGTTGGAGTTGGAGGTGTAGTAACGCGAGCCGGGTTCGCTAGTTCTAAATAATTATAATTGAATCCCAAGTTGAACCTTTTTAAACTGCATATTTGTTTCGTTGGACAATAATTTTATACGCCAAGAATTTTTTTTTATATAAGAATAATTTCTTATGTTTCAACTTACCCAAAAAAATTGACTGAATCATTTAAATTTTATGGCTAAAAAACATTTCTCCCAATAATACCAGAAAGTATGTAACAGCACTATCTTCGTTCTAGTTTCAGTAACATTCCACAAAATCTAAAATTACATCTCAAATGACATCATCAACTCCCCAAATAATCGTTAAAACTAACAACCCCATATTTTTATACTTGATTTTTAATTCCTGATACTGGTAAAATACACAAATACATGTTTTTATCTGGTTATTTTTATCTCGACAATAGTTTACCTTTCCATGTAAAAATAAAATCTTTCAGCACATGTTTGTGATTTAAAAAATCAAACATTGTTGGGTAAACAAGTAATCAATGAAAGGGTGGGGTGGGGATAATAACACCTGCAGAGGAGCCCTCTAATACAACATCCCTTTTGTACAACAGCCAATCACATACCGCGAATAGAGTACAGTGCGTGTAATAATAATTATTATTGTATGTTGATTTCGTGCCGCTGTTAACGGATGTTTTGTCCCTGCGCTGTCTCGATTATTAACTGACTATACGAGTACATTTAGGGGTAAAAATTCTTTAGCACGGTATTACTCGTATATTACCCTTAAGATGAGATTTAAAAAAATGAACCCGTAAAAACAAAGTTTTTCACTATAAATCCTTTATATGAGACTCGATCGATATTTATTTAAACTTTTGTTTTTGAATCAGATCGGTGCAGTACATTTTGAGATAGCTAGCAGCCATTTTGTTTCAAGATGGCGGACTAACATTTTAATATACCTATGTTTCAAGATTTTTAGCTATTACTGTACCAAATTTGACCGCAATCGGTTGAGTACATTTTGAGATAGCTAGCCGCCATTTCGTTTCAAGATGGCGGAGAATCTGAAATTTTGCCAAAGTGCATTGTTAGGTAACAAAAGTCTATTTACAAAATTTCAGGATAGGATCCCGGGAATTGGATCATTTTTTACTTTTGTTTTTTTTGCCGTACGCACGCAAACAAGCACGACGACAAGACGATGAAGTTAATATAAAGGATTTAAAAAAGCACAACACAAGGAATTACGAATATTAACTACTGATAATTATATTTATTTTCCCACGACCATATACGAATTTAACAGTTTCTTTCAACTCGGTCGATATGATATCGAACAGTTTCAATTTTTGTTTCACATTTTAGTAGGCATGTGTTGTCTTGCCGACATTTCATAATTTTTTGCTGTCATTAAATATTTTGTGATAAATTGCATTATTCCATTAAAATAGGCAACACTGCATTGAAAGTAATTTATACTCATAAATTAAAGTACCTACTTTTGCTGAATATGGTATAATTTAAAAATTCAAATAGAATATATATTCTTGTTACTTACTGATAATCTTGTATTCCATGACCATGGTATATTTGTTTCTTCGAAAAATTTAAATTATGATAGTGACTATTGACATTAAAATATATTCATGAATAAAATGTTCAATATTTATGGTCGTGGGAAATGACTCTCTGGAAAGTGTCCATCGAATGGTCGTGAGAATTCCGAACTCGGCAAGCCTCGTGCGCCAACATTCTCACTCACACGATTTAATACACTTTCTTTGCTCATTATGTAATATACTATTTCACGGAGCATAATATAAATCAGTTTCACTCGTCCATATTATAAAATTGCAAATTGTCACAATTAAGAAATGAAACGTCAAATCCGTCAAATAAAAACATTTAAACAAAACACAATTTCAATGTTAGCTTCCGAAGTATACAATATTAAAAATGTTTGTCATAATCAAAATAAAAATCTTTGATTGAAATTTAAATGTTAGTAGTGAGAAAGATAATATTTTTATATACCACGGTTGAGAAAATCATTATTGATCAGCGCCTTGTAACCATCTATTGCTTCGCTTCACGGGCTACAATCTTGATGCTATTTCAATAATGACAATCTTCTTAACATTGGCGTATAAAATATATTTTCCTAGGTACCCTTGAACCAATTAATATTGCCTGCAATAATAATTCTTTTAAATAACAATAATTTATTAAGCGCCCTACCTCCATTACCTTATATAAATATGGTTCCTTATTGATGCCGCCGACTCAAAGACAAGTCGTTATAGGTTATATTAATGATAGGTTAAATTAATTTTAAAGCCATAAATAAGTAAGTACCTAGTATAATTTATTGTTGCCGCGAGAAGATATTACGCGATATATTGTGAATTTCACCTCATATCGTCTTTCTCTTATTTTATTTTATTTCAACGACATTTTTATCTGAATTATTAAGACAAGACGAGGTGATTAGACGACACATCTGTATCTTGAATAGTATGTGTATGTTTTTTTTTAAATTTGGGTTTTAGATATTTAAATTGGCTTCTGAAACAGATGAATATTATTATATTAAGATAAGAGGTAAAAAATGCTTTTTTTATTCAAACGAAACAAAGTGGAGATGAGAGAGAGGATAAATAGAGAGCATCTCATTTCGTCTTGTCTAGACAAGTTCTTATCTTCATATTTCAAGACGACTAAGACGAGTCAGGTGATTCTTTCGTCTTGTCTCGTGGCAACACTTATTAAGAGTTTTAAACTTTTAAGTTAAATTCAGCAGAATTATAGTTGTTTTTTCACAGTATGCTTCAGGTTTGCAGTCTCTGAATTTTTTAAGTACCTCTCTGCTCGCCCCATCGCAGAACGTCAAAGGACGCACATTGGGCGGCATGGCATGGAGTACAAGCAGCCCGTACCCGTTAATTGATATTAAACACATGTTTACCAACCTGGCGGTCCTGAATTGCGGATAACTTCCGGCACGGTACATCACACGTGAAGTGTGAAGCATGTGGTTACTAGATTATGATCTTGGATATAATATGACAAATGAGATATTCTAATAGTCGTGATGCTATTGAGTCCGACCACTCTGCGAAATTTCATTTTTGACCTTTTGGCATTCCTAAGTCTACTTTTTTGTCGAATTTTTCTAAAATTTTGTGTTTTTATTGTATTATTTTATTATCATCAAATCTGTACAATTAGATTTACTTTTCATCAATGTTAACTTACAAGTATAACCTCAACAAGTAGTAAGTTTTTTTTATAAAACTATATGACTAATGTACTTACAGTATTATTTCTGAATATTGTAGTGTCCTGATTAAGGAATAATTTGTCTAAAATTAACTGGTCACTTTTGAGCAAGAAAAAACTGATTTGGGTTCAAGGTTAAATACTTTTAAATTTAATTTTTGGAGATAAAGAGTTTTTTCATACCCCAGTGGGAAACAAGCGCCCTCCTGCCTTCCTATCTACGGCCATGTGTGGTATGGTAATGTTTAGGATTCTTATAACGAGTTATTCGAGTTGAAGGCATAGCAAAGCAAGTAGGGTACCGCTATTAAAGCTATAAATGTTAGAACTATTAATTTTATGACTAAAAATGAATGATAGTGCGTTCTGTTGAGCCCGTTTGTCACGATCTATAATTATAGGCTGAATTCTGTACATAATAATTATAGACAGAATTATAGACAGAATTATGTGTACACAAATTTTCTATATATCACGACGCATAATTTGGGATATAATTCTGGTTTGGATATGTTAGCATTCCAATAGTATTGTCACCTGATCTCGGGTCCACGACATTGTATTTTACCACAAACAACAAACAAACTAAACTACATTTTGTAAATGATAAAACACAATTAAACCTTCTATTTGTCAAACAGATCTGTTGGATCAATAAAAACAAAATACAAATCAGATATCCTTTGCGCTTCCTACTACGAATTTTCGATCTATAAAAATAGAGCATGTTTTAATTTTATAGATAGAAAAGTAAACATGTCAAAAATTTGTGTATGCCACGGTCCATAAAATTCTGTCAATAATTATGTACAGAATTCTGTCCATAATTATAGATCGTGACAAACGGGCTGTAATCTACAAATCTACAATAGTTCATATTTGGATACCAGCATGAAATTTTGCACATACTATCTACACAATGACCTTTGTCAAAAACCGTCGAGACACAACTCATATCCTTCCGAGTGGGAAAGTAGGGGGGAAAACAGTCACCAGAAAACGGATTTTTTGCTTTATTTTGAAAACTGTGCATTATAGATCCCGGAATTTTGATCGCAGGAAAATTGTTCGCGGATAATTGATCGCGGAAAATTGATCGCCGGGAGAATTGATCGCCAGACAATTGATCGTCGGAATATTGACCGTGTGGATAATTGATCGACGGGAGAATTGATCGCCGGATAATTGATCGCCGGAATATTGACCGCGGGGAAAATTGATTGCCGGAATAATGATCGCCGGATAATTGATCGCCGAAATATTGACCGTGTGGAAAAATAATCGCCGGAATATTGACCGTGTGGAAAAATAATCGCGGGAAGAATTGAACGCCGGATAATTTATCGCCGGAATATTGATCGTGCGGGCAATTTATCGTAGGAAAATTAACCGCGGATATAATAATTGATCGCTGAATTATTATTATTTTACCACCAATTGTGTGTATATGTGTGTGTGTGTGTGTGTTAGTGTGTTAGTGAGTGTGATGTGTGGTTTAACAAAACCCTCCTTGCTGACATATTTCAACTCGTTTTTAAATTAGCCTGCGGCGCACTTTGAAAAATAACTCGAGGACTGCGCGCTCTGCGCTCCAACTCGCGCTGCGCGAAGCTTGTGGGACTGATAGAAGAGTCATTATGGCGGGGACAAGGTCCAACTGGGATAGTAAGAGCCCCACAAACTCGGTTTTGGTATTTACTACACAAGCTAACAAAACCGTACTATAGAGCCCCACAAACTCAGTGTTGGTATTTACTACACTAACAAAGCTAACAAAACCGTACTAGAGCCCCATAAATTTGGTTTTGGTATAAAAATGTATTAATGGTAAAACGGGCTGTGTTAAATACGCGCATTTGGCCTTTATCAGTTTTCGCTTATCACATTGGAAAAGCGCAATAAATTGTAGTTGCATAAGCGCAGAAGTGCACATTTGAAAAGCACAATGGTTTTAGGTTAGCCTGCGGCGCACTTTAAAAAATAACTCGAGCGCCTCCAACTTGCGCTGCGCGCGCCTTTGGGATGTAGCAGGGCTAATTTATTGTACTAGAATCAATAATTATTGTTTTTGTAAGTTGAAATATTTTTGTAAAAGCTCTACGGTTTTTCCCACGTGTTTATCTTCTAAGAAGTCCATCTGTTTTTGCTGTTAAAATATCAGTTTCACAATTACTAAAATGTACATTTTGGCATTTCGGCAGATGTCAAAATGTAAGAAACGGAAACCGTTTAGTTCAATGAAAAGTATTTCAACTTCATTTGGAAATGTTTGAGATTCACTGTAGCTACGGTCAGAATCTATTTTTAGAATTAAGGGATGGCTTTGAACCATAGTTTTGTAACATTTTTCGTTTTTGAAAAGTAGAAAGTTTTAAGATATTGAAGGAGAAAGACGTTTTTAATATTGGAAATAATTTGTTTAATCGTTGTTTATTTGTGCTCAAGTGAATCTCAATACTCTCCGTTTTTATTTGTTTATTTGTGAATGTGAAACTAAGTATTTTTGAGTAAGTTAAATTTTATGTTTTATGTGTGTTTTGTTATCTGTGTGTTTTCGTAATTTATAGCAATATATTAGTTGCTAATTAATCTTATTCAAAAATTCATCACGATCTTTTGTTTAGTGTTTTATCCATCTAATTAATTAGTTAACAAATTAATTAGTGGTTTTCCTAAACGTTTAAGACAAATGTCGAAAGTATCGTTTTATTAAATTCACGTATCTTATTTAAACATTAGTTTACGTTTTTATTAATATAGTCTCCATTTATTTACTACCGTGTTGTGTTTTATTATATTATTATATATTCCTTTCATTCTCATTTATAAAGCATCACCCAAGTGTTATAATACCGTTTGGCTTACGATATCGTGGAGGTTGTTCGATAATAAGTAATACTGACTTAGCGTTACGATTTATCGAGCAAAGATCTAATCATTAAAAACGTTAGATCCCCCCTCCCACAGGGACTACAGTGAGCCGTTAGTCGGGGACAAGGTCCAACTGGGATAGTGACGTCAGAGATCAATGGTTTTAGGTTAGCCTGCGGCGCACTTTAAAGAAATAACTCGAACGCCTTCAACTTGCGCTGCGCGCGCCTTTGGGACTACAGTGAGCCGTTAGTCGGGGACAAGGCCCAACTGGGATAATGACGTTAAAGATCAATGGTTTTAGGTTAGCCTGCGGCGCACTTTAAAAAATAACTCGAGCGCCTCCAACTTGCGCTGCGCGCGCCTTTGGGACTACAGTGAGCCGTTAGTCGGGGACAAGGTCCAACTGGGATAGTGACATCAGAGATTACATTATGCACTTATTCAATGTTACGATCTGCACTTCAATATAAATTTACTGATTATATTTTTGCGCTTTTCCAACGTCTTAATGACTAAAAATGCGCTTTTACAACTCTCCGGGTAAAACGGAATAGCGGTATTACATTGTTAACAATTAGGTAGATTATAAATACAATACCGTACACCTCTGGGAGCACCATTCTTTTAACCCATGGCGCAAAAAAAAATTCTCCCAGCGATCTATTTTCCACACGATCAATATTCCAGCGATCAATTATCCGGCGATCAAATTTCCCCGCGATCAACATTCCGGCGATCAATTAACCGGCGATCAATTTTCCCCGCGGTCAATAGTCCGCACGGTCAAAATTCCGGCGATCATTTATCCGGCGATCAATTCTCCCCGCGATCAATTGTCTATACGGTCAATATTCTGGCGATCAATTATCTGGCGATAAATTTTCCCCGCGATGAATTATCCACGATAAATTCTCCGCGATCAATTTTCCCGCGATCAATATTCCGGACACGGTGCATTAAATTAAACAATATTTTGCAAAAAAATGTTCCTCGTAAAATTATCTACGAGTATAACAAAAAGTTTTTTTGATAGGACGAGCCGTTAGACGTTAGACCAATAATAATATTTTTATATTGAAAAAATATTAATACAGGAGCATAGGACATTCCGTGGCAGGTTTCGTGCCGAAATTGCAGAAGTCTTGTTCGGTCATAAACTATCTACTTATAGATTAATAATTTCCATGGTGTCATTCCATGTTCTAATGCAGACAGAATGTGTAAAATCTTTATTTTTCATCCGATTTCAGCGTTACACGACTAATTCGATAGATAATTTTTTTCTCTACAGGGAGATTGTTAAAAATTTCTTCGTAAAGTTGATTTTTCCCAAAATACCTAATTGGCGAAATTTCTAAATTTTGTCGATTCTTTGAGATTCTTGATGTCAATTTCAATTTATTATCCCACTTGACAAAATAAAATCCCCAAAACATTTCAAAAATGAGAACATCCCGGCTTGCTACTTGCTATGTTTGCCTATTAACATCGTATTAATATCCTAGCGATTGCTAATGTCCGCCCTTAGTAACATTATCTATGTAACATCCCAATGTTAGTAATTTGGTAATAATAACCCAATTATGCATCCCATATACATAATTCTCTGAGATGTTTATATTGAGAATGTAAATTTTTATCATACTCAGGATGTGGCTAGGATAAACTTACGTAATATCATTTAAAGTACAAGAATAAGATATTTTTAAACATCCCATGTACGATTCATGTCATGTGGGATGGTACCTACTACTTTAGAGAAAAGCATATTATACAACGATGCTATAATGGATGCTATTATTCCTGAAGATGAAGTTTATAATACGAGCTAGCAAAGCAAGCGAGGGTTTTAATCATCTGAGGGAATAATAGCCATTATAGAGAGTTGTATACTGTACTTTATCTACGATTTCTATATTACGTACAAGATTTCAATAAACTAAATATTATTATATTTGCAAATGTCAATTCTTTATCACCATAGTTACATCATTAAGCATTGCAATGTTTTCTAAAAATAATTTGAACAGATAATGTGATTCAGGCAAAGTAATTTTCTGATTAGTGCAGAGGAGGAAATACTCTGAGTATTATTTCCTGCGAGATTTATATATGGCATTATATAGCAAACATCACACATTTATGTTCATGTTATACATTAGTCGTAGATAAAAAAAGTTATAAATAAATAGTGTAAAATTTGGTATATGTAAACGCAAGGTTTTAATTCAAACTTAAATATTTATATGAAAGCAAAGTTTCTGTGTCTAAAACAGCAACGTTTCTAGATATTTATCTAGTTTTAGTATGAAACAACGAAACAAGATAGTACTATGTTAAGTAGGTAATCATTAAATACCAAAATTAGATAAATATTTAAGTTTGAATAAAAACCTTCCGTTGAAACTTAATCAGTTGTCAAAATGACATAATTAGACTAAAAAGATGTGATCGTCATTTTTCGCCGTCGTGTAGGCAACTTATATGCAACCCGCATAAAGATTTTCAAATAAGCGTCATCACTTTTTCAGTCTATTGCCGACCTAGCCAGTTCGACCATTAATAAAAACGAAAGATTTAAGTACAAAAACCAAAATATAACTAAAATTTACTTTTCCGATTAATTTAATACTTCAAAGTCTCAAATCACCTAAACCCAAATAATAATTCATGTAATTCTCCAGTTTTATAGTAATATTGTTAACAAATTAGATTAAATTTGAAATTATATTCACCTTGTAGAATGAATTTTCAAAAATTTAAAACGTAAACAAAACACAACAAGTTGACATTTAGATGTGTTGGATGTAAAACCGGCTGTGTTCCAGCCAATCACAAGCATAGAAATATCACTAGACACTAGACTTTTGATTTTACTCTTTCTTGTTTAAAAACAGACTGTAGGTACATGTCATTCCTTATGCCATCCTTTTAGCTTAGAATCAACAGTATCTTTAATTCTAAAGCAGTCTCCATTAAATTTGAATAGATCTCATGGTCTTGGTCATGATGATTCATTTATCCGTCTATCTAATTTAGCTCCCAGATATTAATTCATATTACACGGTAGTGGTAGTATCCATTTAAAATGTAAAAAATATGTTTGTTCGGGCACGCAGTTAAACTTGTGTAAAATTAATTATTAAAACGTTACCACTTTTTACACGACGAATTAAACAAACGAAATTATCGCAATGTAAATTCATTAACCTTAACTGTGTTCAAACAAAAAACTCGAAAGTGGTTAGCACACTCACATAATAACATTCAACATAAATTACAGAGTTCATATAGCACTCTAAAAACCATTGTCACGCATCTCTGCTTACGACGTGGACATGTTAAATATTTACACAAGGCCTTAAGCTCCTGAGCTGTGGGATATACACCCCCACCAACCTCAATCCCCTCTCCTTGACGCCTGACTTCCATTGGCGTATTTAATTTTCTTCTGGGAAGGAATTGAACACAGAATAAAATTTGTTACATTTTTATCCAAAATCAAAACTAAATGTAATAATTCTAACGTATTCTTCTTTCACAGGTAGATTGAAAGTAATAAACCTCTTACATTCTAAAACTAATTTTAACCTTTGTGGTTTGGAAGAAAACTGGTGCATTGTAAAGTAAAGTATACCTGTTCCTCTTACATTTTATATATTTTAAATACCCAATTCTTTTATGATTTGGAAGCAAACTGGAACACGATTTTCTTGGCGGAAAGTTTTCAATATGCCATAATTTCCAATAATTAATAATTATTCAATAATATGAAAATTAAACTTTGGCTCCAACACAGCCAAAAATTTACTCGATCAAGTCTAACTCGTAAAAATGGTTGTTCCAAACTTCAGGTATAGGTAACATAATAGGTATATTGAGAACCACATAAATTTATAAATTTTAGAAGTTAATGAATGTTTATGTTATATAATCTCATGTAGTAAGATGTTTCGTAAACTAAATGTTTTAGATTTTAGAGGACTCCCAAAACGTCGGTTATATAATGCCTGTGTCACACCGGCATGGCATGAAGCACGGTGCTCGACGGAATAAATGAATAACGTTTTATGACATGAAAATTGTATCGCCGCTATTCCGTCGTACATTTTGCCCCTATTTTGCCATATGGAAATTTGTTGCTACTTTCACAGTGACACTTCAATATAATATGGCATTTGGTGAATAATTGATGTTAAAATAATAACAGTACCTACCTAAGTAAATAGATATCAAGAATATAACACTTTAACCTTTTGTCAATATAGTATGAATTAATATTGATTTAATTAACGCAAAATATTGATGAATTTTAATTCTCAGCTGTTAAAAATCATTTTCAAAAACCTTCAAAATATGAAGTGAACATAGTAATATACAAAATTTCTTATGGTTTTTTTTGGCTTTTGCTATACTGGTGTGAAACTCTTTTGACAGATTTTCATGTGGCAAAATGCCAGACACATTTTTAAAGAGCACCGTGCTTCATGACATACCGGTGTGACATAAGATAGGTATTCGAATAAAAATAAATGTTGATTTTTAGCCTGCATGATCGGTTAAATGATTTGTAAAATCTAATAAAACACCCAAATTTCGACTACAATTCAATTTTCATACAAAGTGCTGATCATATAACTCAAATATGGACACAAACAAATTGTAGGTAAGCAGACTTTTTTTAAACCATTTTTGAGAACTTGGGAGAGATCTTCCCTGTAAATACGCCACTGTCAGCTTCACTTAATAAATCGTCACGTTTGACGGCGACACGTTGATTATTATTCCGGGCACAGACGACGCGAGTTCTTATCGCCTGAGGAAAAAATCGCCGGAAAAACTAAGTGATACCGTGGCTGGGTATGAGTTATCACATAACCCACGAGTCGAAAAAGAATTCGGATTCGAGAGAGTGGCTTTTATTGATTTTGTTTGGTGAGGATTCTAGAAGTTTAATTGTGTTTGGTGCGGAGATTGATGTGTGATTACAGCTGAAATATTGCGGGAAAGAAACAACGTAATGGAGACATTATTGCAGGGATGCTAAACTGAAAGTCACACAAAACGATTTTTTTGCTTTAATTATTCAGTAGAAATAGAATCATTGGCAAGGCAAGCTAGATTGTTTAAATTTTGTACTTATGTATGTATTAACTTATATTACACAATAAATTTTCTTCTCGCGAAATAATGACTAAAATAAGTTTTCCCTCTCTAGAGAGGAAAGTAAGCAGTGCTAGTAACACTAGGGTTGGGTGCCTATACCAATTCTTGAAAACTCAGAGCTAGAAAATCCAAGTTTTACAAGAAAATTGTTGCGTAGAATCTGAATCATAAAATACCCGAAAATTCAGAGGCAAGAAAATGCATACATGAAAGAATGCATAAATAGAAAATTAAAACCGAGAATCTCATAGATGCAGAAAACGCATATAAAGGAATATTCAAATCTGGAAAAAACAGTTGGAATTTTTCCAGCGATTGTGAAACAATGATTTAGAAATAATTTTTGATTGACAATAAACTCACTGTAGGCAGAATTCACGTATAAGCTAACAGTAAAACTTGACCAACGTCCCGCTTGTTGTGCTATATTTACCTATTGCAAGTACCTATTAAACGATAATAACAGCATTAACGTTTAATTCTTATATCAAATGTGGCTTAGGTGTCAGAATAATAATATTATAATAATATAACGTTATTTGCAATAAATTATTTAATGAAAAAGCATAAAAAAGTCGAAAATTGTGAATTGTCTATTTGAACATTACTAAAAAATTTAATAAATTCAATATTATATGTTATTGTGTTTAATCAACTATAATTTCTGAATAATGATAGTGACTTCCGGTTTGCAGTATTGCATTCCTCGGACATTTTTCTATAAGATACATTGTGTCAAAAACTTTAAGTGGCCTTGGTTGAGATGAAATTTAAAGTTTTTCCCCGAGAGAATATAGTAAAAATTTTGTAGAAGAGAAACGGTTTCAAATTTGTAGATTTTGCCAAACTTTGAAAAGCCGTATATCGGAAACTATTAGGGCTACCGAGCCCATTCTGGTCTCATGTTGTAGAAAATTTAATATAGTTTTAAAACGTATAAAATGGTCTTTCTAGAAATCGTGCTCCTTCATAGTCAAAATGGTAAGAAACCAAAAAAAGTGCAAAACCGGTGGCCATTTTGATCAAAATGGCGGCAAACCCGACGCGGAATTTTTGGGGATGTTCAGTAGTGTATATCTAACGATATCCTTAAGGTCCCATCTTGTTTTTTTGAATGTCCGGGTTTCGACCAATTTTAGCCTAAATGCACTGGACTAAAACCAGCCCTTATGCACTTTGGAAACTACAGAATTATTAATACATATAACACAACTTTTAGCCATATAGATTTGTTTCACCTTTATTTTTCACAGTTTAAAACTGCAATTTCGCAAGAAATTTCAAACAAACACACTAGGTACTGCTTTGTTTTATTTTTTCCATAATGTTTCATCACTTTAATGTTATTATACAATTGGTAATAATTATTATTTGTACCTATAATTATGTGTATTTGTTCGTAAGAACCTGTTATTGGTCATCTCACCGTTGGTTTTTCTTGTAAAGTAATTAAATAAATTCTGCAATTTGAACATTTGGACAACTTTTTTCTTCTCTTTAAAAGATATTGTTGTTTCATATTTTCAAATTTAGTATAATGTAGCATACGCATATGTAAGTAATAATACATTATTATGTGATATCAGAGAACATATCATCATACATCACAATCACAATGGTACCTACGTAAAAGTAGGTACCTACTTATATATTTTTCCAAAAAATATAGTATAATAATGTATCTTCATTTGATATACAAGGTATGATTATACTTCGGGAAAAGTTGCGTTTGACTTGGGTACATATTGTGACGAACTGAGCGTGGAACAGATGAACAGAAAGAATTTTTGAATTACTCCAATTATTCAGAAAAAATTTTAGAACCACGGGTAATTCATTTTGTTGTTTTAATAAAATATGCTACTTATGTAAGTGGTAACGGTAAGTATCCCTAAATCAGAGCTGGAGAAAATAGGTACTTGTAATATGTATTTGAAATACAACTAAATACCACGAGTAACTACTGTATTTGTATTCGTAAAATTTAAATATTAAATACTATTAATTCTGAAAATGTATTTTAAATATGAAATACCGAATGTATTTTGAGGGTATTAAATATAAAATACAACAAATTGTATTTTAAATACAAGTTTTTAGTATTTCAAACACAAAATACAGCAAAAAAGCTTCAGATACAGTTAACTTATCTATAAAGTGGCATTTCGCGGCCTAGGCCTTTAAAGTAATTTTTAATGTCTTATAACAAGTTCATGGCTAGGTAACCTAAATTATAAAATAAATTATAAATAAATTGTTTAAAATGCAAAAGTATATTAAATTTTGTAAATACGTCCAAACTGGGGATTCATTTAACATTGATGTCTACTATTGCATCCAATCAACGATCCAACTCAATTTTGTTGAAGTATGATTTTGATATAGTATTTTGATTGTTTTCTCCTCAAATTTAAAAAGGTACTTTCAACGTTACAAGTTTTAGTTTTAGTTTCACTTGTTTCCTTTCGAAATTGAATTTTTTATTACTTTAATAACTTTTAGCTACATAATATCCAAGCATATATTTGCACATAATTAGACTAACATACGATAATATACTAATTTATATGCACCGTATATCACATACCTACTATTAAACTAGTAATACAATAAATAGCCAAGCACGTACAACGAGCATACAACGAATTATTGAGCAATTGTAGTCTAAACATAAAGCATCACTGCTGGCAGCAACCCGCACGACAAGCGGGACGTTTTTTGGTCAAAATTATACAGCGAGTTCACAGTCCTGCTTATCTTAGTCCGTGCGGTAATCCTTTTAAACTATACCTACTGGTCAACAAAATTAGGGGAACACTTGAAACAAGGTAAAATTTCACCCATTTTCAAATCGTCATAACTCGGCGTATTTTCAGTCGATTTCGGTGAATCTTCGAGTGCGAAAAACTTTGAAGTTTCTACTTGAAAGTCATGCATACGAACTTTAGCGTCACCCCTTTCGCCCCCCTCTAGCACCCATGTGGAAAAAATATGCCTTTAAATGGAAAAAATATCCAACTTTGACGATGTGTACGGAGTTGAAAAAATTTGTCGACTCGATCCACCAAACGGGCACTAAAATTAGCCAAAGAATAGTTAGCAAAATTGATTTTGTCGAAATATTGTTTATGCAGAATTTAATTAATTGTACTTTCGGAACTGAAATATTAATAATTAATAAGTAGAGTGCTGCGGATTATATGCAGGCAAATACGATCAAAATATGCATGCAATATGCATTGAAATAAGGCCAAAATATGCTCAATATATGCACAAAATTAAACAAATATGCAATATTTGACAAATATATACAAATATCCAACATAATTTTATTCATTTTTACTAATCATTAATTTTTTTAAATCAGAAAAAATACAATTTGTTAACAATGCACAAAAATATCATAAAATGTATAACTTCTGCAATACGACTTGTGTACCTACCTACCTTAAAAATAAATATAAAAATTACTATAGGTGGTATCAAATTTAAGCGATTATAAATTTCATACTTTAGGGTTAACAGGTACAAAATATACAGTTATATGAATTTATAATAAATATATGCACAAAGTTTGAAAATATGTAAAAAATATTGAAATATGCAAAAAAATTATACCATATTTTGATCAATTTTTGTATGAAATGCAAACATTTGTAAAAAAAAATACCAATATACACAATAATACAATATGTGACATTATATGCAAAATGCATACCTATAATCCGCACTCTATTGATATGTTCCTAACAGAAAAGCCTTCAATAGTAGAAATTTCAAGTCAATATTTTAAACTGTTCAAAAAATAAATCTGATTTAACACAATAACTAAATAAATAGAATACAAAAATTTTAATATTTTGTCAAAAGAAACAAATCTTTAAATAGGTATCGATATTAAAAGTATTTTATACGAAGTATTTTATAGCGAATTATTTGAAAAATCTATTGCAGGAAATCGCAAGGCAATATTTTAATTCGTTAAAAATGACAGTTTTTAGACATTTTGGCAACCTTTCTCTTTAGCAGTTATTTACCTGCAAGAAATAAAAATGGATTAGCAAATTTCACAGGATGTTGTATGTAAATGAAAGTCTTGATAATAATTTACTTGTTACATTTTATTAATTAGAACCCTTTATTTGTTTAAATTGTGGCTAAACTAACGCCTCCAAATGTCCACAAATTGTATTGTAGATAGAAAAAAGCCTATTAAATCGAGTGCTTAAAACCGGAAGTCGATGTTTTCATTCATTAGAAAGTTACAACCGTTTTTGTATTTTATAAAACAAAGTAATGGCCTCCCTGTAATGGCATAATTTAATTTTTTAAAAGCGCTCCCTTTCCTCTCTCATAACTTTTAAACTATTAAATATATTTAAATAAATAAATAATCGGAGAAAAATTTGTTTAGAATAAAAGTTGTAGGAAATTTTATTCTCTACATTTTTATCTGGGTACCTACTTTTACTCTGGCCAGAATTATTTTCGCGATAGTAACGAAAAACTGAGAAAACAATCCAACATTGCTGACTTCTTTTTCAAAATGGCGGAAATTCCGCAATTGGATTTTTTGGAACTTTCTTGGGGTTAATATGGAGGCAATAAAAACATATCTCATGAGGCTTTGTCTTGTTATATCAAACCGTAATTGCAGTGGACTACAAGCACTCTGTGGCGCACTTCTTGATCGAGAAAGGCTCACATTCTTATGTTAAATTATAAAAAGAGTTGTAAAAGCTTTCGTAATAAATTTGTTGAATTTAGCAAATAGAAATACAGGTTATCAACCAGGGGCGGACTAGAACTATATTTTTACCGGGCTTTCAGGTAATAGACCACAATTGTAAAAAGCGACGCAAGGGAAAAAATTTTGGGTGGAAGACCTTACGCCAATTATTTATACGGAGACTTATTAAATTTTACAAGAATTTGTGCAAAGCAAGATCCCTCGGCCTCCCGATCGACCCAATATCGTGTCGGCCCAGGAGGCTTTGCTCGGTAGACCTTATGGCAAGTCCGCCCCTGTTACACATTGAATTTACGGTTCATATACTACACAAACTATTAGCACACTGAGCTCAATTTCAACAAATTTAAGCGATTAATAATTATACAGTGGGCACTCGGTTATGTGAATACTTCATTATATGAAGCATCTACTACCTATATATAGTGAACACATAAGGTTCTATAGAGTGAACACGGTCAATTTCGATTATGTGAACAGCTCAACACAGTGCTTGGTACAAAGTACAGATCTACTTGGTACCTTGGTAGAGGTATGTAGATAAACTAGGACTTTCCCTAAATACGAAGTTTTAAAACATTTATTAAGTTCCCATGCGAAAGTAATATTTTTGTCTTAATTATTTACGAACGTACATTGCTAAAATGTAGAGATATGGCCGATACGGTATTACTAAAATGTTTGAGAGCTAAGACAGTGCAAAAACAAATAAATTAATTATTAACTTAATGTGTTATAATCATGAATAGGTATACTTCGAATAATATTAAGTAGATATATTTAAAATACATTTTTGATTAACAATTCGATTTTATAAATTATCCTGGTTGTTATTAGTTCACATAACCGAGCGCCTAATGTATCTACTCATTTTACTGCAAAAAAAAACTTCTGGTCATTTTATAGCTTATTTAATTAATTCAGTTTTTAGTAAGTATATATCACCAAATAATTGTGCATTGCCAATTTGTAGTTTGTAAATCAAAACAGTTAAACCACAGTAAGTAATAAATAAAGAAATATTAATTTACATGGAATTTATATGATTTATAGGCTGGTTTGGTTTCTAATCCAGCTGATATTTTGTAAACTAAAAACAATTTAGAAAAAATTTTCATGTGAACTTATTCAGTATTATGTACCTACCTATTCTATATTATAACAAGAAAATAAAAATGTCGTACCGTACTTTTGATGCGCAATAAAAAAAAAATTAAAATGGTAATATACAGTTTTGAAAAGCATATATATTTCTGAATTAAAAAATGTATACCTATTCAATATTCCGTTATTTCCATTAGATTTTTATAACCCAATGATATTAGTTCAGCCTCAACCATTTAACCAACACATTTCATTTAATCATTTACATGCCCGCAAATTTTGTTCAACTTTGAACCCTGGGATCTCAATTATTTTGATATGGTATAAATACTGAATAATGTAAGCAATACGTTACATGCTTCAAAACAACTGTTAATAACTATGACGATAAATGACGGCAATATGTTATTTTAAACTTTACGAATTATGGCGACATTTTTTCTGGTTAATAAATTATAAAATATGAGACCTTTGTTATTCAAAATGGAGTCCAAAATGTTTCTCGTTTTGCCAATCTACTAGGGTACATTCAGAAACAAATTTACTTGTAGAGTGTTTAATCCAAGAGTGTTTTCCTACATTGTGCGTAGAGTAAGCATAAAATAGTATAATGAAAACTTCTTGACTGGATGTTGAGATAATCAATTACTGGAAGTCAGTCACAAGATTTGAAGGCTTTATTTCATCTCCAACCGGTTTCTACCCCACATGAGTCATCTTCAGGGAGTGAAAGTCATAACAAAAATTGTATACATAGAATTAATTGTAAAACACATTTAAAAATATTACATGGATCAAGTCAACAATTGTAAAAATAAATGTATGTAAAAACACACATTAGTCTAAAATTTAAAAATTTTTAACAAAACTTTGTGAAAAAACCACACCTAACGGCTGCAGCACTTAGCTGCAGCCGTTAGGTAAATATTTTTAAATGTGTTTTACAATTAATTCTATGTATACAATTTTTGTTATGACTTTCACTCCCTGAAGATGACCCATGTGGGGTAGAAACCGGTTGGAGATGAAATAAAGCCTTCAAATCTTGTGACTGACTTCCAGTAATTGATTTTTCCTTCCTTATAAAATAGTATTTCTGAACTATTCTGACAAGAAGCAAGAGCAACTGTCAAATTCGAAAATTGTCATATAACTATTTTGAGATAAAAGGGAAATAGATATAATATATATTAAGGGATGAATTCATTAAATTCGGTAATAAATAATACTAAATGTGGAGTATACAGTACCCAGTGAACTTCGACCATATATAGGAATAGACAAACAACGCAAGCCTTTGTTGTGAAGTAAAGAACTAGCGTAGCGGTGTGAAGAGAAGTATGACCTGCAAGCACCTTGAAGTGTTGCAGTTTGCCTATTTTCATTCTCTGTTCTATGAAAACAAACCAGAAGTCAGAAATATGCAACGCTCTATCGTGTCCTCACCTCCTTTCCCCGCCTATAGCTGCTGCTCCCCGCTCCTGTACTTTAATGTATCTACCTAGTTCTTAAGTGGAGAAAACATAAATAAATTAATATTTTATAATTTCTTTAATATATATTCCATATTTATTTTATTTATCCCGGTATCATTTTCATGATACCTGGACTTACCTACTTATACTGTGTATAAGAAAGTAAAAATTAAGGGTAAAATTGGGCCATGTGTTCCTAACAATATTATTCGTATACTCGTATGTACAAGTACAACTTATATTAATCACGGAACGAAGTAAAGCAGTTTATTTATTTTTCATTCGATTATGTTTGCTGCATACTCTGACTTTGTATTGCACTATGGCAATTATGAAAGGAATCAAACAAACTCTGATCAAAGGAAATGTGAGATTTCTGCTGACAGTTTTAATAATTTCTTTGCTTCCGTAGCTGGTAACATTATAAAATCGCTGCCAGCTTCTGATCAAAATAGCATGAATATTGTTAGAGAATCAACTCCTGTTCATTTAACATAAGCAATGTATCTGGAACCGACGTTCTAAATGCTACTCTATTTCCAAGTAATTCAAACTGTACTGACATATTTGGCTTATTCTTAAAGATCATTGATTTAATCTTATTACCACTAACTCTTTTAATAAATAATGCATCACGGAAGGTGTGTTTCCTGATGTGCTCAAAAACACGTGAGTCATACATTTGCTTAAGAAAGACGATAAATAAGAATTAATTAACTACAGACTTGTGTCGATAGACCAAAGATTATAATTAATAGCATAGTCTATCATTTTGAATAAAATAACCTAATAACCAACGAACAATTTGGTTTTAGAAAAAACTCATCTACTACTACTCATATAAAGCGATTCTCAAGGTTCTGAGTAACGTAGTGGAAGGCCTGGAGATGGGCAAGATGGCGTCAGTCACTCTATGTGACCTTTCAAAGGCCTTCGAATGCATCTCTCACGATATTCTTTTAAATATATTAATTGAAATACTATGTTTTGTCAGATTCAACTCTGAGTCTGTTGTCTTCATATCTTGGGAACACAAATCAGCGTGTCGCAATAAATAATTCCATATCTGATTTTAATAATATGTTCCATGGGGTGGCACAGGGCTCCGTGCTAGGTCCAATCCTCTTTATAATTTATACTAACGACTTCATTGTTTCATGTTGCCGACTTAATCCGTGTTGTTTGCAAACTACACGAGTTTGATCAATTCTGAAACAAATCGCGATGAATTAAACCGTACACCAGCCTTGGCAGAAATAACGGCAAAGAGCTGGTTCACGGCTAATATCCTGAAAAATTACTATATCTTCTAATATATCTTCTAATATATAATCTAACTTGCTAGAAGGCCAACAGTAAATATTTTAGGTTTAATTGTAAAAGACTTAGCTGGGTTCCACAATCGAGTGCTATTGTGTCTAAGCTTTCAAGAGTTATCTTCCTGTTACGGCAACTGTCTCAGTTGGTTCATCACTCAGTCTTAAAAAATTGTTATTTTGGTCTGTTCCATGCTTATTTAAGCTACCAAATTCTGCTTTGGAGTAATTGTAACTCTTCACTCAAAGTATTTAGACTACAAAAAAAGCAATAAGGATTATTTCAAATAGTAATTACTATTTATCAACTTATCAATTATTACACTACCCTGCGAATTTATATTAGAAACATAAGCTCATATCCACAAAAATAGGTTGTCCTTCGGCACCACATCCCAGGTTTACAATTTCGACGCAAGATCTACTAATAATTTATATAAACCGCACTTAAGATTATCAAAATCAGCCAACAATTTTTTAAATATTGACTTGTTCAATTGTTTACCAGTCAATGTGAGAGATTTGCTTTTCAAGCAGTTTAAAAATAAAGTAAATAATTTTTCTTCTTTGCCATGATTTTTACAGGACGCACGAATTTAAATAATATCTTGTTAATAATCACAATGAATTGCTTGCATAAATTTGTACTCTAATTTTATGCATAGCACTACATAATACATACACTTTTAGTCTAGTCAACGAACGCTAAAAAAGAGTTTGTAGACGGACTTTTTGATCCTAAAGATTTTATTTATGGGATGTGTTTGGAGGTCTTTGGTGATGATTATACCAAAAGTCCCCGGCCCTACGGTGTGTGCTAAGTCCGTAGCGTAGCAATATGTGTCACTTTTTTTGGTTTTCTACATTTATCGTGTAATTGGTTAATGATACGCGAAAAATTATTACATATAATTATAGAGCTCTAAATTCTCTACAGAAAAAGTCAATTTTCTTGTATATGGCACAGTTTTTGAGAAAATCGCTAAAATGTATTTCGAATATTTAAATCATTTTTAAAATGTCTAAATTTCGTCTCCTTATACAAAAATTAATGTTATTTATAAACTGATAAAAATAATGACCCCTGCTTTTTTGCACTGAATTCTCCGAACATATTTCTATGAAGTACTTTATTTTTAAAACTTATGAGGGCATTACTTAAACTAAAATTTGAAGATTTTCTCCAAGAGAAAGTTGAGAAATTCTAGCGTTTTTTCGTATTTCTTGTGTTTCATGAATTGTAACTTCTGAACTAAGGCCCTCGTAAAGTTTCAATATAATGTATCTTGTAGAGAATTGAACGTAGAATTTAATGCAAGAAACCGGAAGTCGTTATCTGTATCGGTTTAGAAGTTACAATTAATTAAAAACAATGTATATGAAAATTTTTAAAATTTCCAAATTTTCCCTCGGAGAAAATCTTAATATTTTTACTTAACTAAGGCCCTCGTAAAGTTTTAATATAATGTATATTGTAGAGAATTGTACGTAGAATTTAATGCAAAATACCGGAAGTCGTTATTTTTATCCGTTCAGAAGTTACAGTTCATGAAACACAAGAAATACGAAAAAACGCTAGAATTTAACAACTTTCTCTTGGAGAAAATTTTCAAATTTTGGCTTAAGTAATGCCCTCATAAGTTTTTTAAATAAAGTACTTCATAGAAAAATGTTCGGAGAATTCAGTGCAAAAAAGCAGGGGTCGTTATTTTTATCAGTTTATAAGTAACATTAATTTTTGTGTGAGAAGACGAAATTTCGACTTTTTAAAAATGATTTAAATATATTTATAATATTTTCTCGAAAACTGTGCCATTTACAAGAAAATTGCTAATGACTTTTTGTGTAGAGAATTTAGTGCTCTATAATTATATGATATAATTTTTTGCGTATCATTACCCAATTACACGATAAATGTAAAAAACCAAAAAGAGTGACACATTATGCTACGCTACGGACTTAGCACACACCGTAGGGCCGGGGACTTTTGGTATAATTATCACCAAAGACCTCCAAACACATCCCATAAATAAAATCTTTAGGATCAAAAAGTCCGTCTACAAACCGTTCTTTGACTATACTATTTATAAATATTATTATCTGTATCATTTATTATATTACTGTGATATGTATTTTATATAATATGGCCAATAAAGATGAATAAATGAATATATTTGAATTGAAGCAAAATAAAATCATTCCACCCCTATCAGAAATTAGACGCAGAATAGTTTCAAATTTTGTGGACATTATTCTATATTTGATAGAAATAAAGAATTATAATTTACCGCAACATTCTGCTATGTATACCAGTATAGGTACCTACGATACCACTACCTATTTCTAACATAGGTAACAAAATGTTTACAATGTATTACAATGAACCGACTATTAGAAAGTCCAACAAGCGTCCTCCTCCAAAACTTAAAGCTCAGTGGCAAAACTTTAATTCTTGTTATCAAGAAGCCATTTTAGTCTTTAATAACCTAATTTATGACGAGTAAACTTAATCGTTGGAACTTACAATATTATGTCGGACTTGGAAATGTCATGCAACTATGTTCTCTGCTACGCTATTTAACGATTCAATGTATGTGCAATGAACTATTCATGATATCTAGATTTTATCTAAATTGAACTTAGTTGGAACTAAATGTAGCAAATTACCCAGAGAGCACAGCAAAAGCAAATTGTGAAGCTGAACACAAAACAGCAAAAAACGACAAATATATACTGCCACTGTAAAACATTTTTCAATTTGTAAATGTCAGACTATCATTAACTAAAAGTATTTTTTAAACTTTTAAATTACTATGTTCACTTCACAAAAAAGCTTAAACTTGGTTTTATTATCCAATTTAATTTTATTCGTTAATCAAGTATAGTGCAGACTTAAATACAATCTTCTGCAAAAAAAAAGTGTCAAAATAGCATATATTAAGAAAGTGTTTAATTTTTGACTCAAATGTAAAGAGAGTTTGCAATTGCACCACAAAGGTAAATAATTGTCAACAAATAATTGTGCCTTTGTGTACGTTTCTTGGAAGGATACACGCAAATTCAAGTTTCGAAAATGCGATTTTTGGTAAAAAGCGTAAAAAAAATTCTTCATCGGTACCTACACGTAGTGTTTCACCAAGACAAGAAATCTTGTCTTGGTACATATTTCTTGTCTTGAAATATTTTTTCATTCAAGAAGTATTTTTTTCTTGACTTGATTAAAATTTGAACATTCATTTCTTGACTTGAAATCAAGAATCTTGATATTTCTTGATTTTCGAGTACGAACATGTTAGTTAGAAGAACGGTGCCTTGTCCACGTCGTTCTTTAGTAGTAGTTAGAACAATCTAGAACCGTGGTTTAAAGTAATAGTTTGTTTGTAGTATTTGTGTTCGTTCGGTTGATATTAATTATTAGATGTAATAATGGGTTACGAATGTGAATATGTGGAAGACAGTAGCAGTTCATATAAAAATAGTGACAATTCATCCGATTCGTCGGATTCAGAATCTGTCAATAAAAACAAAAGATTAAAACTGTCAGTATCTAAATCTAAAGATATACCTTCAACGCCTTCAACTAGTAAAAATATAGATCAAAAGAAAGTTACTGAGTTTTTTTTATTACTATCTATGAGAATTTATAATTACTAAAAATAATAATTTTCTTAACTTTTATTTAAAACCAAGATATCTTGACAAGAATACTTGATTCTTGATTGCATCTTCTTGTCTTGATTAACAGTTCAGATATCTACTTTTTATACATCTTGTCTTGATTTATATCAAGATCAAGACAAGATCAAGAATTGTTTCTTGATTTTCGTGAAACACTACCTACACGTAGTGTTTCACCAAGACAAGAAATCTTGTCTTGGTACATATTTCTTGTCTTGAAATATTTTTTCATTCAAGAAGTATTTTTTTCTTGACTTGATTAAAATTTGAACATTCATTTCTTGACTTGAAATCAAGAATCTTGATATTTCTTGATTTTCGAGTACGAACATGTTAGTTAGAAGAACGGTGCCTTGTCCACGTCGTTCTTTAGTAGTCTTGATTAACAGTTCAGATATCTACTTTTTATACATCTTGTCTTGATTTATATCAAGATCAAGACAAGATCAAGAATTGTTTCTTGATTTTCGTGAAACACTACCTACACGAAATATTTTCCGTATGAGATTTTAAAATTAAAACTTACATGGCTAACAACTAACAAGAAAATTAAATAATTTTAACAATTACTAGATAAATTTGGTAGGTATGGAAATCTACTTTAGTAACTTATGAAGTATCTAATCGTAGAATAAATAGTGCGCGTGAATTAAGAAAATATTGCCCTTCCCGAATTACTGCTCTTGCATAAATGCTGATCTAATTATTAATATGCGAGCGGCAAATTTCTACTCTTTATTCCAACACAAATATTTCATCCTCCGTCTAATAATATTTATTTCATATTTAGGCCATCCCCATTGCTATATTTGCATAGCTAATGAATAAAATATAATACAATCACTTACAGTTTAGAATTAAACTGTTTGTTTACATTCTAATTAAAACTGACTGCGAACTGAATGGCTTTGTACAGTAATATAATTATTATTGGACGTTTGTTTCGTAATTCGGATTAATTAATAAATGTTCGATATATTAATACCCAAGAGAATGTGCAGTAATTCGTGCATTACGAGTTAAAAAACATAATTAACAATAGACAAATGAGGTGCCAGAAGGACGGATATTGTGTAACTAACTGCGATAAATTATACAAATAGTTACTTGTATACCTAGGCTACAAAATGACTGTTTTGTGTCATACGATATAATGATTTTTAGTCGAGGCAATGCCGATGTCAAAATGCCTTGAAGACGCCAAACACATTTCGCAGACGAGTTATACACACAATATTTTTTGTGAAACTTCAATTTTTCATTATATCGTAATAATATTATATTTATTCATCATTATAGGTACTTTGTTAATACAACATTTATGATAAGTCAAAATAATCAAAAAAGCAGAAAGACAAATAGATATAAAGAAAATACTGAAAACATATGACCTATTTCACCTTTACATGTGAACACAATATAAAATTTAGAAAACATAAAAACAAATTTTGGCGGAGTATCTAAGTATTCTTTTACGAAATAAAAGCAGTAATTAGCATTAATTTTTTTAATTGTGTTTAAAAGCATTCATATTCAGACATTTAAATCACTTGGTAGTTGATTGATTATATAAATTAACATCAATGGAATTTCTTGAAGAAGTCTGAAATGAGCAGGGTGTCTATTATTTAAGTATCAACCTTGATAGCGTGGTTAGTCTTAATATCCTCTCCACCCACCATGTATGACGTAATCGTTACGACTTAACAATTCTTACTAACTACCGCTTGTCAAGTTGTGAGTTTGAAATAGTTTGGCGAAACAGATTGAAAATGTATTTCCGTATCAGCATGTACGAAATGAAATAAAATGGAGATTCGGAAATTTTTCTTGCCAAATTTTCAAATAACTAACACAATCTAATGTAAAATTTAGCACTAGTTCCCATTTGCAATTTTGATTTGTCTGCATACCAACGAAAACAAAAAATAAAATATTAGAGTTTTATAGTAGGATTCTGTGAAAATCTGTAGTTGCTATACAGATCTGTAAAACTGTAAATATTAAACAAAATCGCAATGAAATTTATAAGCATATGAACATTTTTATATTTGTCAACAAATATTGATGTGATTTTGTTCAATATTTAAAGATTTTAAAATTTGTAAAACTTACAGATTTACACAGAATCCCACCATTTTAATGTCAAATCAATTTTTGACTTTTGACAAATTGAAATTGAAAATATGAAATGTAATTTATTATATACAAGGTTATGATAAACTTTAACAATATAATAAAAACTACAATTCCCTTCTACAATGGTATATTTGTGAGTATAATTACTTAATTTTTATGCACTTCTATTAGTAAAATAAAAATAATAGACTATGGCGAGAGGTCATGAGTTGGCCACATCAGATTTTTTATTTATGATGTATAATTAAGTGAAAATATTTTAGAATAATCTGGAAGAATTTACAGCGTAAAGCACAAACTTCATCCATGAAGGGATCGGTTGACAACATTTTTATTCCCAACAGTCATAAAAACAAACTCTAGATTTAAAAAATAATTAGAACTTAATTTAACGCATTTCATTTTATCTGCATATGTCGTAGATTTAGTAAGTCGAAGTCACTATAAATCCTTTGAGACTCGATCGATATTTATTTAAATTTTTGTTTTTGAACCAGATCGATGCAGTACATTTTAAGATAGCTAGCTGCCATTTTGTTTCAAGATGGCGAACTAGCATTTTAATATACCTATGTTTCAAGCTATTACTGTACCAAATTTGATCGCAATAGTTACAGTACATTTTGAGATATCTGTCCGCCATTTTTTTTCAAGATGGCGGACTGACATTTAAATATATCTATATCATAAGTTAGATGCTTGGCTATTACTCTAGCAAATTTAACCGCATTGCAGTACATTTTGAGATAGCTAACCGCCATTTTGTTTGAAGATGGCGATTAATCTGAAATTTTGCCAAAGTGCATTGTTAGGTGACAAAAGTCTATTTGCAAAATTTCAGCTCGGTATGATCCCGGGCAGTGGGTCATTTTTTACTTTTGTTTTTTGACGTAGAGATGACGGACGGTGAAGTTAATACTATAATGGATTTAAAAAGATGTATAATATTAGGGAGTGTCTATTCGTACGCTACCGGTCCACCGGTGCACCGGTGCACCGGTGACTCGGGTAACATCGGCTACCGATGCGCACTAGTGGCACCGGTCCTCGGCACCGGCGCACCGGTGGTTCCGGTAGCATCGGTGGCACCGGCACACTGGTGGTACCGGTAGCATCGGTGGCACCGGTGGCACCGGCGCACCGGTAGTATCAGTGGCACCGGCGCACCGGTCATCAGCACCGGCGCACCGGTAGTATCAGTGGCACCGGCGCACCGGTGGTACCGGTAACATCGGTGGCACCGGCGCACCGGTAGTACCGATGGCACCGGTAGCACCGACGTACCGGTGGCACCGGTAGCAGCGGTACGCCGGTGTTACCCTTTTTCAGCATCTAACAAATTGCAAAAGTTATAAACAAATGAAGATGAAAAAATCTGAAGTGGCCTGCACACAACCTTCCGCCAAATCTAGACTTATAAACATAAATGTATACGTATACAATCCGGTGTCCCTAAAATATACAAATAAAAATCTAAAATATTCAAACATAGAAATTTGCATCACCTGAATCAAAAGATTCGTTCACAGGCAAACTCTTCTGTGTTGAAGCCATCCTCCGTTGAATTTTCTACATTATGACTTATATGGCGCTAGTATGTCAACTTGTCACCCGTCTCACCTGTCAATATTTTTTACGCAGAAACAAAAATCAACCGAACATGGATCACAAGATTTCAACGTTTTATCTGATAAATTTATTTTTTAAATTTTACTGCAGTTCTTTAATGATACCAGATAAAGACAATTTTTTTATAACGTAAGTTGCAAATAACTTTGCCTCTTATTCTTATTACAAATATGTATTATATTTATCAAAATTTATATAAATTTTTGACAATTATCTTGTTCAATCTTAAAAAAATATCACTTCCGGTGAAGATATTTGTACCAAAATCTGATGTGCTCTTCCTATTCGTATACAATTGTAAAATACCAAATATCAAATTTTTTGGGTAATTCGTATTTGAGTTATGCGACATCCGGCATCGGCCCGGACCACACACATACACACACACACACACACACACACACACACACACACACACACACACACACATACACACATACATACAGACATCATCGAGAAACTATCAAAAATGAGTTGTAAGGACCCTAATTCGTGCTCATCCACTTAAAACTCACAACCCGATTTTTTGCATGATTCCAATACCTTCCTTTACAGGTAAGCGGAAGGTAAAAAAAGGTATTTAGTTTTTCGCTAATATTTCAAAAACTATTAATAATTAAGAAATTTAAAAAAAAGATTCTTAAAGAGGAGGAAATTTCCAATAATAGTATTGAAACCTTAAGACGATCCTCTACCGCGCCAGAAATCAGCCTAAAACATGGATTTCGCGCGCCAGTCCACAGCGTTTATTGTTTTGTTAAATATAATAATCTAAAGATGTTGTTGAAGATAAAAGGACAATCTACAAAATGGTCGATGCAAAATTTGAAAGTTTTGCTTTAAAAGCGAAATATGCTAATTTGAATTTTGACAATTTTTGTTATTTTTTGAACACAAATATCTTCTGTTTTAAAACAAATTTAAAAAATCTGATGTGGCCAGCACACGACCTCTCGCCTTAACACTGTAATTTATGTGAATTTGATTTTAGTTAGGCTTTCTTAAATTATAATTTTGCAATAAATTTACAAACTTTTTGAAAATAATTTTATAGTTCTTAGTTCTTTAATTAGCCCTTTATAGATAAAAATTTAACTTTATTATTACCTTATTACATTATGTTCAGTTGTTAATAATATTTACATTTCTTTAAAATGGTGCCACAAACATGTCAAAAATTGTGTATACGTCTGTTCATCTGTCACATTGACATATTCATTTTTGTTTTAATTTTTCCTATATTATGATTTATAAATCGTGGTAGGTAAATTACAAATTTTTGAAAATTAATTTTCCTTTATTGGTAAGAGATATAGAAACGATAATTTGTTCTTTCAAATGTCGAATGACAAATTGTAACTACCGCAGTATTTCCTATATTTTTTGCAAAAAATGTTAAAATTCTTCAAGAAAATACCATTTCCGGTTAACAGATTTGTACCAAAATCTTATCAGCTCTTCATTAACATATATAAATGTATATTGCAAAATATTAGAATTTTATGTTCAGTAGAATTTGAGATAATGAATCAGAACGAAAGACTATAGTAGGCGCACATACAGACACACACACACAGACATCATCGTGAAAATAGTCAAAATAGGTTCTAAAGGTGCTAAAACGTGCTTATTGACAAAAATCTCGACATCGAATTTTTTCACGATCCCTATACCTCTCTAGGCGAGAGGTAAAAATTCGATCGGTTATTTCGTAGATCCAAACTTTGTTGACAACATATTAAAATTTATTTTTTACAAATATAGCAGTTTTTTTTACAATTATGGATACCAAAATTATTTTTCCCCTCAAACATAAATTATTTTTTATTTTTATGTTTAACAAAACAATAAACGCTATAGAATAGCGTGCGGAATCAATGTTTTTGACAGTAAGTATAAACAATTAATCTATAAAAATTTTAAAGACACAGCGGAGAAAATTTGCAAAAATTCGAGTAAAATTAAAAAATTTGATCGGAAAATCTATTTAGGTACTTTTAAACAATATCATCAAAAACTTTTTTGGAAGATATTTTATCACTGAACAAAATAACACAGTATTTGTATTTTTTAACTAATTAAGCCATATCAACAATAGTTACAAACTTGGTTAATAACTCATTTAAAAGTCCAATCAATCCTATATACAAACGACTTAAATGTTCATTTTCGTATCTCGAATAGTTTAAACGTTATAGCAGTTTTCTTGAAAAATCAAGTGCTTCTTTTATAGCACGTAATTTTTTAAAGTACAATATAAAATTAAAATAAACTTTTTTCGATACTTTGCAATAGATGGTTGTTTTTGTAATTTTATTAGTCTCAGGAAAAAAATATAATGAGATTTGCAATTTGTTTATAACAATTTGTTAACTTAATAAACAATGAAATTATCAACAAAAAATGTTTTTTGGTTGTTCTATTGAAAAGTGCCAATTATGATTTTTAAAGATAAAGTAATTTCTTAACTTATTATGTAAACAATGGAAATATGGAAAAAACGATTTTAAACAATAAAAACATTTTTTTAAGAAAACTTATTTTTCTTAAAAATCATTATTTTATCAAGACAACAAAATGGTAAAAAAAATTCATAAGTATGAAACGAATCCATTTGTTTATAAACAATTTGTAAACAAATGAGATAAAAAAATCCTTAGGTACGTTATGTAACGTCATTGTTAGTTGCGAAAACAGTAATAACCTAACGTTAGTTTAAGAAAAAAAAATTTTCAATATTTAATTTTTTGTTGACTTATAATAAATAATAAATTATAATAAACAAAATATTGAAATTTTAAAAACTTTCATGACGTGATATTGTTAAGTATATATAAAAGAAGGGCTTCAAGAAGCGAAAAATTTTAATCCGATTATTTAAACATTTTTTGTTGTCTTCAATGACAACGAAGGTCCGACAAAATATTGTTAATTAACAATTGTATAACTTTTCCAAAAATTAACTAAATTCTTTGAAGTGTTGAAAATACACCATAATTTTTTCAAATTTTTAAATTGATATTTGATACTGTAAAAAAATTATTTTACATGATGTACCTACTCGCTTTAGAGACGGCGCACGCCGCCTCACCGGCCGCTTGGAGCTCTATTTTCAGCGTTAAATTACTATCATAAATAATGAAAGTAGAGTTCCGGGAGTTAGGACTTTTTTATTGGAAATTTCCTCATCTTTAAGAATCTTGTTTTTAAATTTCTTAATTATTAATAGTTTTTGAAATATTAGCGAAAAACGAAATACCTTTTTTTCTTCATCTTTATTAGTTTATAACTTTTGCAATTTGTTAGATGTTGAAAAATGGTAGCACCGATGTATCGGTGCTATCTACCGGTGCCACCGGTATTACCGGTGCCACCAGTACTACCGGTGCGCCGGTGCCACTGGTACGCCGGTGCAACCGGTGCCACCGGTACGCCGGTGCCACCGGTGCGCCGGTGCTGATGACCGGTGCTCCGGTGCTGCCCGTGCGACGGTGCCACCGGTGCGCCGGTGCCGATGACCGGTGCCCCGGTGCTACCGGTGTGCCGGTGCCGATGACCGGTGCCCCGGTGCTACCGGTGTGCCAGTGCCACTGGTGAGCATCGGTAGCCGATGTTACCCGAGTCACCGGTGCACCGGTGCACCGGTGGACCAGTAGCGTACGAATAGACACTCCCATAATATTATACAAGATCGTCTGAATGTATTGAGTTTAATATTGTATTGATCATGAATTTGCTTCAAAAATTGACTAGGTATATTCGAACTTAATAAATAAATTTGCCTCAAGTGCAAGTATAAAAATAAAATTGAATTGAGATTTTGATTTCTTAATATAGTATATATTTTACTATTTTTGTTTATGTTTTTCCATAAATTATATTTATATGTATGAGTAGGATGTATTTATTTTATTGGATTTTATCTATTCATATTCACACTTAGAGTTTATTTACTTTATGCTATATTTTCGGTATAATTTAAAATATATACGATTATATAGAAACTAACCAAACTTATCTATTATCCTTATTTTAAAAGGGGGCCCCAATAAATTCTGTACCTAGGGGCTCCGAGATGTTTTATCACGGCAATGTAAATATAATAGCACGGTAGTGACAGTGGCATATATTGAATTCAACAAATATAGATTTACATGAATTTCTATTAGCTTTTGCTATGATTCTGATTATATATACCTTCTTTTGAAGCTTCAAAACTTTTATTGAATTAGAGACCAAGATGACTGCATAAGTAATTAAATACGTCACTTTAATGCAAGCCTAATCTTGTTTTCGCACACATACACACACATAAACTATAAAATACTTGTATGTATTTCAGTATTACAATGAAGACGAGAAAGAGAAATTAGTGGTTAAAATATTTTAAACTATTATTTATAGCCACGATTTGCTTTTATAAATCCAAACAGTTGTGACTATTCTACAATTTGTTTATTTTGATTATTCAACCATATTATTCGCCAACAAAAATCCCTCAATTAGTGCAAGTTTGCAACATCTCAATCATGTTGTAACTGCTAATTGCTAATTTCACGGGTTGACATAAACGCAACGTAGTACAAACTGCGCTATCGTGGGACACAGCACTGTGTCGACACCAGATTCGTCCATTATATTATAAATTTACATTTACGGTGAGTGCATTTGGTCAGTTTTGCCTGGCGAACGGACAAACTTCATCATAGAACAATGTGTGCCCTAAACTATATTAAAAGTAGAGTAAGAGACAGTGAATAGTGGTAATTATTTATTCAGCTTGTGCTATTTGACAATCGTGGTTTCACCGAAGAAGTAAAATTCTTTCAAACTTATAACATTTTCAATATTTCAATTCCTTGATAAATTGCATAGATTTATTTTCAAAGAAACTAGCCATCCGCTATTATTTATTTGTTTTAAAGAATTCGATTTTACGATTAAATACCGTTTTAATTATTATGTATAGATAAATCCGATCAATCTTGTAGAATATAAAATAATGAACAACAAAAATAATATTGATATCATGTTCAATTCCAATTATATTCGATTCTATTGTACTCATATTGGAATTTTATAAATGCTACTCGGAGCATTTTAATTTAAATATTCAGTTTCCAGCGAGCAATCGTATCAAAGTGCAGCTTACAGTCAAATATTATTAGCAAAACGAGCTCATTCAATTCAAAGCAAATAACAGATCATTATAGAGCGAAGCAGTGTAGGTACGATACTATTCAACATTATTTAATCTCTAAAATGAAAGCTGGCATTACACTAGTTCAATAATGGCATCAATAAACCGTTCGCTATCTACTTTTAAAATGTTCGCAACTAAGCTACAGTTTCTATAGAATACTTGTAAATGTATAGAGCTTTTTAAGTATTAATAGAAGAATCAACCGAACAAGCAATCTTTGTAAACAGAAGGGAACTTTTTATATTATGAAATTAATTTTGAATTATTAAACTGGATGCCATGCATGTTTGATAAGGTTTTTATTTTGCTTGTTTGCTACTTTAATAACTTCAAGATACATAAAAATATATGAAGTTTTACTAACTACTAAATTATTTCGTATTTCATTTGTCGCTTGGAACAGCCAATATGATCTAACGCAATCGTATCCAAGCACAAGGTACTACATGAGTGTATAATATACTACCAGAAAAATAATCTACTAAACCATGAATACCTTCGTCTCGGTGAACAATATTCACGTCTAGTGCCTAAAAAACAATCATTCGGACACTAATTACATTAATAGCTATTTGCGAACTAAAAACAATCGCAATGTAACGATTTTGGAGAGCATGTATAAATATTTTTTTACGAAATTCACTCAAAACAATAAAACATTGGAATAAAAATTTGATTAACGGTAAAAGTGTACCTATTGTAGTTGTATGTTATGTATATTTTTAATTGTTGTGTAAAGTTCATTACACTTTTCTCATCTCTTATTAAATGAATACCTCTGTCACACAGAATACAGCTAACGTAAACCATCATTTTTACTTCCTTGTACGGAGTAATAAGGAAGTATTGTAATCGCGAAAAATTTCGGTTTTCAGATTTTGATGGATTTTGACCTTTTCTGAATCCATTATGACTAGTTTCGTCGTGACGTCTGTACGTACGTACGGACGGCCGTATGTGTGTCGCATAACTCACGGTTAGACGTAAAAAGTTGAAATTTTGTATTTAGGACTGTTATAGCATCTAGTTGTGCACCTCATATTTTTAGTTTCAATCTACAAACCGGAAGTAGTACTTTTTTTAAATATTTCGATAAATATTTAATTGAAGTCAATTTTTTTTATTTTAAATGAAAGATTATGTGATTATTACGTACAATCGGTATTTTATAAATATTTTTGTATCTGGTATCATTTAAGAAAAATTAAAGTATACTATATATTTATAATTTAGTATTTCGGTATCTTGTAGTCCATGATCGTTTAACATTTGTTACTACGTAAAATTTAAATGATTATGACATGACAGTGACAATAGTAAAATATGCTTTATATCTTCTTCTGCAGTTTAAATAAAATGACTAAAATATATTTGTGAGTATAGTAGCAGTAGTAGTAGTACTTATATATTAGATCAGATTTTTTATATTATTCTTCATTTTAGTTATTAAGAAAAGTATGAACAGTTTAATAGGAGTACAAGGAAGTCATGTGGTGTCATTTACAGACTGTCCCCTCCTCCAAAGATCGCTTTGATTTTCTTCTCTTCCTATTCTTGGCAAGGTCGCTCGTCAAACTAACTTCTCCGTACAATGCCACAGTGTATTAGTGTAGAAAGCAAAACTTCTCAACACATTCTTTCGTCGCCGCGTCCATCTGCTGTCCACCTTCTTCCCTACACCTACAGCCGTCCCTGGCGACGGGAAGGCGTTTTAAAAGTTTGACGCGCACATCGATTAGAAACTTTCCTCATGCGCGCCACTTCCTGTTTCCTGCAGAACGGAAAAGCTCCCATTTGAAATTCAGAAAATTCTCAACTGCAAGAGAGGTATTTCATGCTTTAGTATGTTCTATCTATGCAGTATGTTGTTCGCTTTTATTTGGATACGTATAGGTGAGAACATTATTCTTAGATTGTCGATACATGGAAATTTTTACAGTTGATTTAGTTGTCAAAACAATGTACCTACTTTATACCGAAAGACTGCCTCATTTTCATTTTAAAAAATCTGATGTAGCCAGCACAAGACCTTCCGCCATACTTACTTACTTTATTCTTTTAATATTATACAAATATATTAATTTAACAACAAAAACAAAGGAAGTTTCTCGGTTATAAAATGTACCACTATGTCAGTTGTGTATTTAGCAGAGAAACTCATGCAACACAATGGTGTAGTCGACCACCGAGAAGCTGACGTTGGTTTTAATCATTGTTTTTAAATGAACTTTTACAACAGGGTGCCGACGCCGACAACCCTAGATCCGGCCCTGAGTTTTATAATTATGTTTAACAATGATATCATTTGGTTATCATACTTGTGTTAAGTAAGTTTAATAATATTTTAAATTATAAACCAAATTTATAAATACCCAAATAGGTAGAAAATAAACCTAATCTGGATATAACAACTTTGTCTAACACGTTACTCTTTTGGTCTTATGGGATAGGTACATTTAGCAAAGCTAAATATACCTATACCGCCCGTAAGTAATGCAAAAACTTGTGAAAATACTACAGGCAAAATTTAGTTAATCTAATCTATTTCTATTTGTTTGCGAAGGATGCTCAGTTCAGTTACATTTACGGACACTGGTGGCATATAGTTAGCGCGTGTCTGCGACGCGAGTTATACATACCTACTAAAATTGAGGCTGACACTGATGCCTAATTCTGTGACTAAAAGCTTGACTTCAAAATATATTGAGCATTTCTATTGATAGAATTGCTATAAAAAATCGGTACCTAACTACATGATATTATCACGTACAAAGAACTATTACACCGGTTGTAAAACACCGTGTGAAAAGTTTTAAAATTTTCGACCCTTTCAAAGCACTTTCAATCAAGCAACGTCTAAGTAAATTCTGAAACAATAAAACACGTTTGACGTTTGGTAAAAAACGATGGTCATAAATTTGCGTTGAACAGCGGCCAGCATCGACAGTGAATCCCCAGATGAACTAGTTACGTCAGCCTGTCACGTGATCTAACACATGACACCCACACGCGGGGAAATATACACATGTGAATTTTTCACACCTCCAGCTGGACAGCAACTCAACATTATCATCACAAGAAAGTAAAGAAGAACTTTTAAAACTATTTATCGTATTATTCATTGTTGAAGTAAATACCGTTTGATTCTTGCAAATATTATTTTATGAAGTAAAAATGTAGGGTACTTGTACAATTATTCAAAACTTATTTTTGACTGAGATTTTCCGCTTTACATCTTACGAGACTGCGCATTTTATTACTCATTATTTATTTTGAAAATTAGGATTTATCAATTAGCCACCAGAGTATGGGTATTTTTATTGTCAATTAAATTAACAATAATAGTACGTACAAGAATAATTACGTAGTAACTCATTTAACTTGTTACTCACTTGTAATAGTAGATATATTAAATATCAAGGGCGGTATGTACAGTTTACCGGTTGAGTTAAGGATAATGTTTGGAGACTGAGACGTAGTCGAGGTTTCCATTATTATCTGAAACCGGTACTAAACGCACATAACGTCCGTGATGCTTATAATATTTTTTATCCGATCGATATAATAAAAATAAATTTGAAAATAATGTTTCTTTTTAGTTATGTTATTGTTTTGATGCTGTTTAGTGCTTTCCGCCCAAGATTACTTACTACCTTATAATTTGTAAACAAAACGTACTAAGTTGGAAACATAGCCAGTGAACGGTAAAAAATGACCGTTCGTGTAAAAACGCCATTTAATCAATCCCTTAATCTTTACATGTTACTAACCTGTTAGGAGGTAAAAAGAGTGTTGTCATTCGTTTTTCTCAACTCGAAACAAAATGAATTGGAAACAATATTTATTTTTTGGAAGGATCAAACTTTGGGTAAATACATACATTACATATACATTATAGCTATTTATGTAATAAGTGCATAATTTATGACTTTCTTCAACAAGCAGAAATTATATTATAAATTATAAAATTAATTTTGACATGATATTGGAGCAGTAGAATTTTGCATTTTTATCATACTAGTCCAATAAAGTACCCGTTTATGGACAGTAAATAGTGTCCTAAAACAAAGTAATATTATGCAGTCGGGCACAAAATTCATTGTATACCTACCTACAGTATAGCAAACAGTTTTAAATAGACAAATAACTTTCAAACTCAAAGCACTATTTACTTACCCAGGAAAAAGGCTCTCCGTTCTCCTGTGACTATTAAGTATACTACCTACTAAAATACTTTTGTAAAAGTAGATCGTAAGAGAAACCCAAAGTTTTGCCAAGAAAAAATAGTCCTATCTGCTTTTTACAAGACTACGGTCCTGGCTAGAATTTAAAACTGTTTGCGTTAATCATTTTCCGCTTCATGACATCATTTTTCATCCAGAAATCACTCCCACATTTTAAGTTAGTTTTCAAATGGTTTTATCCCTATCCATCACTCAGAACAAACGTGCAATACCTGTAAACACCTTACCGTTAACTAGGACCACCCGGTTCGCCCCGGCCACCCATCAGCGCGGTTACCGGCACGTTACCGGTTCGGTTCACGGATCGCTCGCGGCAAACACGGCCAAACACACCAGCCCTGCCCGCTAAACAATGTAACCCAGTGCCGATGTATGCGTGTATGTGTGAGGAAAGGTGGATTTATTTGACATGTTTGGTGCTCTCTTGTTACCGGTAATGGATCTTTGGTAGGTGGTTGTGTTCTAGTGGTTGGAATTTAAATTGTGGCGAATCTGATGAGTGGAACTCGGGTAGTAATGTGTAGACTGTTGTTTGATTCATATGGGATATAAGGTAGGTAGGTACTACGGGTACTACTACTACTTGTAGATATTTTTCTTTAAAAAATATTACAGATTGTGATTCTGTTGACTATTGTCTTACTCTGTATTTTACTCATATCTATAGTCATTATTTATTTAACTTTTGTTTGGCTTGACTAAGAAGAAGACTTTCCAACAGATATAAATATCAACTTCCGGTTTCATGCATTCGATTTCACAGCCTTTTTTTATCTAACATTTCTAGGCCTTAGTTTAACCACAATTTAAAAAAAATAATATTTTTTAAATTATTTGTATTTAATAAATGTTCATTTCTGAACGAATAAACATATCAACTTCAAGTTTCCAGCATTGGATTTCTCAGACTTTTAAGTTTTTCTCCGAAAGAATATAGCATATTTTTAATATTTTTAAATTTCTTGTGTTTAATTAACTAATTTTTGAACGAATAAACATATCGACTTTCGGTTTCCAGCATTGAATTCCTCGGACTTTTTACTTCCTTGTACGGAGTAAAGGAAGTATTGTAATCGCGAAAAATTTCGGTTCTCAGATTTTGACGGAGATATCCGTTTTGACCTTTTCTGAATCCATTATGACTAGTTTCGTCGTGACGTCTGTACGTACGTACGGACGGACGTATGGACGGACAGACGTATGTGTGTCGCATAACTCAAATACGGTTAGACGTAGATAGTTGAAATTTTGTATTTAGGACTGTTACAGCATCTAGTTGTGCACCTCCTATTTTTGGTTTCAATCTACAAACCGGAAGTAGTACTTTTTAAAAATATTTCGATAAATATTTAATTTAAGACAAATTTTTTTATTTTAAATGAAAGATTATGTGATTATTACCTACAATCAGTATTTTATAAATATTTTTGTATCTACTATCATTTAAGAATAATTAAAGTATATATTTATAATTTAGTATTTCGGTATCTTGTAGTCCATGATCGATTAACATTTGTTACTACGTAAAATTTAAATGATTATGACATGACAGTGACAATAGTAAAATTTGCTTTATATCTTCTTCTGCAGTTTAAATAAAATGACTAAAATATATTTGTGAGTATAGTAGCAGTAGTAGTAGTACTTATATATTAATATATTTGTATAATAAGTTAAAAGAATAAAGTAGGTATATGGCGGGAGGTCTTGTGGTGGCCACGTCAGATTTTTTATATTATTCTACATTTTAGTTATTAAGAAAAGTATGAACAGTTTAATAGGCGTACAAGGAAGTCATGTGGTGTCCACGTCAGATTTTTTGTGCAAGAGGCATCATTTCAAAAACCCTTGACAAAGAAATAGTGACAAAGCCGGCTTTGTCACTTCAGTTACAGAATGCAAGCATAATATTGATTATGGGAATGCTAATATTCTTGACATCGAAACCAATTTAACAAAAAGACATTTCCTTGAGATGGTACATATTAATAAAGATTCCTTTTTAAGTAAAATTCTGTGATACAGTTGGTTTGGTATTTGATTTTCTGGAAGGTTTTTGCTATTTTCAATTTCATATTTGTAGAAATTAAAATTATTTCATTTTAAATTTTTAATTTAATTCATAATTTTAATTTTCAAAAGTAATAATTTTTTACCACGTACTCTAGTAATTTTTAGTTACTACCAACTGACCACTAGTTTTTTGACAGGAGTGCGCTGACACTGGTTCGACCACGCCGTTAGCCTTCTCACTGTTATTACATTTTTGATCTTTTGGAACTCTGAGGTCTAAAAATTTTGTCAAAATTTTGAAGAAATTGTGTGATTTTATTATATTAACATGTTCGACGTATCATCAAAATTGTTTAAAAAACTTTTTGTGTTCATTGATGCAAAATTACAATTTTAACCTCAACAAGTAGTAAGTTTTTGTTTAACACGTGTACGTTTTTTGTACTTATGGCTTCATTTTAATTATCGTAGTGTCCTGATGAAGGAATAAAATTTAATTCCGAAAGCTCGACAATAACTTAAAAGAGTCTATTTCTTTTTTGCCTACCGTTGGACTGCATACCATCTTACTATGTTTTGAAGAATTGCGTCGCAAACTAAAAAAAACAAAATCCATAAACTTTACATTCCTCCATCCATTGTCTGATCTGACATTGGCAATTTACAAATACGCTTCGCTGTCCACAACTTCGTGTCCACTCCTAGCGTCCTAACTGGCGTGATTTAAACTTGAAGAAGTGGAAGATGAAGCGCGCGGGTCGGGAACCCCCGAGACACATAAAGAACTCCGTGCTATCCCGTGGGGCCCACCAGAACACAGCGGAGCTCTGATGTTGCCGGATAAATATTTTTAACAAGAGAAAAGTTCGCCGCTATCTGATTGTGAATTTTTATCTCTGGGAAAGTGAAATGAGTTTATTGGATAATGTTGTTTGGTTGTAAATTTTTTAGAATTAGGGCAGATGCTCCTCTCGTGGCTTTATTTTTACTCTTTTGGTTGAGGGAGAAATATTGTGGACGGGGAGTCGTAAATAATTTTTAATTTGATTTTTCTGTTTCAAATGTGTATAGGAAAATATTTTCTCAATAATCGGACAAAAAATTATACCTCTACGTGTGTTTTGATCCGTAAAATATAATTTTCCGATATATTATTAGTAATTGTTGTTTCAAACACCAAAAAATAACAATACTTAGAGAAATACATGATGTAGTCTTATGAAATATTAATTGATAGACAATAATAATTATAAATAATATGTAGTAAATCTAGCAACGCCAATGGCATTCCGAAATTATAATACACGGTGTTTTTATACTTCGGGATAAAATTTAAGGGTATTATTACATAATAACATGACATACCTACTGAGCGAGGAATTGAAAGAATTTTTGAATAAGTCGCAAAAATAAATAAACATTTTTAACGGGCGGAACTAATTTTTGTATACTATACTTACTACACATATATAGAATTTGACCTAGTACCGCTTACTATATTGCATTTTTCACACCATAACAATATGAGTACCTACTGTATAAGTAACGACAACGATAAACAGAACACTGAACAGAGTACAACTATCAAAACAAATTATTCACTCAGGTATGCAAAAATTCTTGAATGATGTTTCTGAGATACAGAGTAGAGAAATTTTATCTTTCTTTCACCTATACATCTTTCTCTAAGACCAAGATTAGTAGTTCGCTCAACCGACTCTTCATTTCAATAATTCTATAGTTTATAATACTACTATGAGTAGATAGTTTTTCCAGGCCGTGATTTGGAGCGAGTGAAACGGGCGACCGCCCGAGGCGTCAATTTAGAGCGGCGCTGAATTTAAAAATATAACTTTTTGTGCAAATTAAATATATATATATATATATATATATATATATATATATATATAATTTCTAACGCTATTAAAAAATCGCCTCGCTTCGCTTAGTATTTTTGTCATAATTTTTTTACACATATTGACACCCAACACTCTTGATCTACATATAAACTAAAATCGCAGTTAGACATTGGGGCGAACTTATCCTACTGCCTCAGGTGAAAATACCTCAAGTCCCGGCTATGCTATGGTGTCGAATATGATTTAATAAAATATATTATGATTTATTATAATTTTGAGTACTAAATTATATTATTCTATTAATACACCTAATTCTAATCTGTATGTATTCTATAAATTTTGAAGCGACATTTATTTGTTGTATAAAAAGAGCGCCAAAATTTGTTTTGTCAGGGGCGCTCACAAGTCACAACCCTAGATGCGGCCTTGAGTTTTACTAAATATTTTATTTAAATATACTACAATACCGGTGGTCATTCTTGACACAACATATAATAAATGTCTGATGTTGATTATTATGTATTAAGGCTCTACCCTGGTTGCACACAATATTGCTGCAATAGAATCAGAATTCACGTTTCTGGCTATATTGCTCAAAATAAAAATCTGAAATTTACCATAAGTAATTAGGAAGCATTATTTGATTGAAAAATTCATACAATACATTGTTGCGACAACAATTAGAGAACATAAGAATTTATTTATGCATTTTAATATTACAAATTATGGCCTTATTATTGCATATTTATTAATTTTGTTTAAATAGTCGATTCCTTGCATTGTTCGTGAGACGGCTACGAAAATATTTTTTGACAAAAAAATAGTAAAAAATCGGCCAAATTGACTATTTTTACTAATTTATTACAAAAATATCATTAAGTATTTCAAAAATATAACTTCGTCGCCCTCTAGAGTCATCTTTTAACTATCTATATATAAAATATGAACTGTATAGGTGTACTAACAAGAGCTCAGTTTGTAATATAGCAAGGTCCCTTTTTCACTATATTTTTGGCACCAGTGTAGCGCCTTAATAGTAAAATAGTCTACTTAAGTGATATCCCTTAAATTTTATAATTTTTCAAAAATTCTTTTGGTTCATCTTCAGCACGTCATGTCATACTCTGACATTTTTTCCCGAAGTATAAAAATGCTCAGTCTAATTTTTCCTAAAATTTGATCGAATAGTCTAGCCTAGAAACATCACAATTTGACTTTGCGGACTTATGTTTCAAAAAAATATAGGTATATTTATTATGCTTTTGTCGGACGAACAGTTTTTTCATCAAACTGTTAAAAGAACCAATTAAAATGTGACGCACGTGGTTTTGATTGACATTTTTATTTAAAAAGTTTACTTATTCATAAAGTCAGGTTTGTCATTTAAAAGATGTACCTACACGCATTTAAGAAAATAAAACAGACATCGAATAATGATAATAACGACGATAGACTGATGTAAGGCACAATTAATGATATAAAAATAAGGATTCTGGCTTTTGAAAATGTTTTTATTGTCTCTCGATTTTATCATAATCTTCTTCAGGGCTCTACACCAGAAAATAAAAATTTGGAATATTCATACACAGGAAAAGGCAACACCAGAAGATGCAAATCAAGAAAAATTATATGTTTAAAAACCTGCATAAAAAATTCATTGATAGTAAAATTCAAATCTCCATAAATACACACATGAAGATGCAAATATATAGAAAACTAGTTAGTTTGTCTTTTCAACACAAGAGAATATGCAAAAGGTTGAACTGACCTAAATGAACACTCCAGTACCAATCTTGAGTCCCACATACTCGGTTTTAACAATAACTTTTCTAGATTTTAAAATTTTGGAATTGAATATTCATAGATTTACAACTCCTGGAATTGCATATTCCCATAAGATAAAATTCGTGGAGATTCTACTCCCACAACAGCAAACAACACATGCAAATTTTTAATACTTTAATTAAAAGTTTCACGCTTTGCAAGTATGTTTAATATAAATTATTTTTTCTTTATATTTTGTCTTATGTTTGTATAGACGCGGATACAAGGGGAGAGTAGTTTTAAAAATCTAATACTTTTCTCTTAATTTTTTGATGCTGTGATATGTTTAGGTATTATCGTAATTTAAGGGGCTTTTATCACAGTAAAAAAGTATTTAACAAATTACTCCCAACATATTAATCCTATAAATCTAAAAAAAATACCATATAAAGATAAAGGCAGTAAAAATCTAGCTACGTTGTCGAATTTTTTAAATTGTTATTATTATTATTTATAAACAATTAAATAACAATAATTCTGAGAAAAACTCTACGTAAGTTTGATTGCATTGTAAATTTAAATGTTTATATCACATTATTATATAAAATTTTCAAATAGTAGTCGAGTAATTTGTTAAATAAATATAAAACTTGTATGCGCGCTAGCCAATCAAATTGAGTATTTTCTAAACAAAAATGGAGCGAAACATAGCAATTAGATAAATAGAGACAACATGTGCTCATAAAACATAGGCTGTCAGCGCGGATACCTGAAATAACGAGGATTTGTGATTTAGCAGCGCTGAGCGATAAAACCCCCTTAAAGGCAAGATAATTTTAATTTATTTCTGCACTAAGAAAGTAATCTGTGCTGATACATAAATGACAATATATATATATATATATATATATATATATATATATATATATATATATATATATATATATATATATATATATATATATATATATATATATATATATATATATATATATATATATATATATATTCAATTATTCTATTCTTATTAAAGTCCACACACGGATTCTCAAAAGTCGGCGTCTATGCATTTTCCTACGTAGGTAGGTATACAAAATTAATAGACAACAAGACTATATAATGGTAGTAAAACTATGTAGTTTAATTGGTCAATATAGAATCATACATTTAGCGCGAATACAGTAAAATTTCTCTCTTTTTATTGAATTTTTATATTTACATAACGTGAAAACTGAAAGTTTCTCTTCTCGCAATCAGCAGCACGGTGTAGTCCGAGTGCAGGCGGCGGCACGCGTAACAAACACGCTTTGCCTTTTAACCAGCAACCCCTGTTAGCAACCCCCCGCCACCCTCCTAGAGTACGACGTATAACTCATGGTTTGCTCTGAAAGGTTTCCGCAGTTCGACCTCTCGACTTTTAAAATTTGACGCGAACCGTTACTGCCGCCGTCGCGATGCTAACGTCGATGTGATCACCCAGAGACGTCGATATTCAACAGGGAGGGACTCACACATCGAAATACATTTTTTTTCTTTGCCTACCACTTTAAATCGTATTTATGATATTTACTGCTTGATTTAATTTAAACTTTTATAATTAAAAATGTTATAAGTGCATCATTAAAGATTAAATATGATGTATGAATCCTTGCATGAATACTATGCTTAAGTACCTTTTTATTACATTATATGATACTAGTTCAAAGGATCGTCGGATGATGGATGATAAAAAGGATAAATAAATTACTCCTAGATGCAGACGTTTCGGTTAATATTTAACCATCTTCAATGCTCAAAGTTGTTTCACATTACGAATTGATACGAAAATAGAACATCTTGTGGTAAATTATTATAAAAATTTATAAACAATATGCAGCACATCTTCTTCCTTCTGCAATGTAACGACAACCAGTTGTCGTTACACTGCACATATGAAAAAAATTGCCAGACTTTAAAATATACTCAGCTATAGAAAAATATTATCCACTTTAAAAAAGATGTAGTATTTTAAATTATGATCTAGTAACAATTCCATTATGACATTTATGACATACAATACAATTCTAGTAATTTAAACTAAACTAAATAAAGAAACCTTTTACCCTTCTTGAGTTCCATATACTCCGTATTTTTGGTAGACACATTTCTTAAAATAAACTGAATTAAAAAAACTTCTAGCCTTCTTGAGTCCAACATACTCCGTTTTTTGATAGAAACACTTATTTACATAAAATAAATAAAAAGCCCTTTTACCCTTCTTGAGTCAAACATAGGTACACTGTTTTTTGTTAGAAACACTTATTAAAATAAACTAAATAATAAAACCTTTTACTCTTCTTAAGTTCAACATACTCCGTTTTTAATAGAAACACTTATAATAATAAACTAAATTAAAAAACCTTTTACCCTTCTTGAGTCCCATATACTCAGTGTTTGGTAAAAACCCTCTTCTTTAACTAATTAAATAAAGAAACCTTTTATCCTTCTTGAGTCCACAAATACAAATTACCGTGAGTTAAACCCACTGCACCGTGCCAAAGTATTTTTTCACCGTGCGCAAACTACCGTGCATAAAATTTATGTCACCATGCTTAAACCTGTTTTAAAGTTAATACCTACTGTAATATGCGCAAAATGCTGTTATATACCTACATAAGTTTTTATTTTTAATTAAACACTTGCATGAAGCTAGAAGCTAGTTTTTACATTTGGCTATTTTCTGCAACTAATAGACCGGGAGCTCATGACATGACAAATATTGACCCTGTGACAACATAGAAAAACGGGTATTAAGCCCTTGCACGCTTTCCGTTGGAAAATTGCATTTTTCCATTTTCACAAAAATTTTGTGTTTTTCTCCTGATTTAATAACGCATGCCCTTTTATCAAAAGAAACTTATAATAATAATAATAATAATATTATTATTATTATTATTATTATTATTATTATTATGTGTAAATTTATGTTCAACCCGAACGAAGTATTTTTTAATATAACTTTCCATGTTTTAACTTTCCAGTCATGCTATTACAAAATAATACATTATCGTACATAGACATACATTATCTTTCACACCTTTTACCCAACTTGGGTATGGTAGACTAAGATATTGTGAGTTTTTGGTATAGATATTAGTTACCGCGTGTGCGGTTACCAGCTAAGCTGACCTGTTGTCAACACATTATTATTTTTATTTTTCATTATTTTACTTAATTTTATATGATATTGTCTATATTTATTAAGTTTTCGTATTGTTTGATAACGTGTAAATAAAATACAACATTTGCCCAAAAACTAAAATTAGATATCATATTTGCCCAGTGTCCTATGTATATGACACCTATTTTGTAAGAACTGACGCATCAAAAATTATTTTTTTATTTTTCCCATGATTCTAACATAAAATTAAACTTATAAACAAAATTACATACAATTAGGTACCTTTAAAAAAATTGTTCGGCGTTAATGGGTTAACTATAAATTGCTATCTACTGCGCTATTCTATACATGCAAATCAATAATACCAATTTAAAAATTATTGAATATCGCATATAATTTATAAATTAAAATGTAAGTAAAATTAGAGTTTTAAAATCAGAATAGTGTGCAACAACACGTACAAAATTCGGATGTGTTGCAAATTAAACATTCATTTATTCACAATATATTTCTTTCAAATCAGGTTCTATTTATAAATATTCTGCGTATCAATTATCAAAATTATTTCGAGAAGATCCACATTTTGGGCAATTCTGCGGTTAATCCGTCCCTGTCCAAGGCTGCAGGTTATGACTCTAGGATAGCAGAATGAACACAGGTGCGGCTAAAGTCTGTATTATGTTCGTATATGTTGTGGGATGTGGACTTCAGTAGTGTAATGGAATTGTCGTAAAAATGTACTCTTCCCTTCCCCTCAACCTCTCGTATTTCCCGCTCTTTGTGTATATGTAATATTAGGGAATTCGGTGGCGACTGCTTAAAATTTTCCACGGGTTACAGAAAATGATTCAACAAATTTTATTATTGAAAATGTTACTCACCCATCATTACTATTATTTATTATTGTTTAATTATTAGGCAATGTTTCGTGAGTTTTAGTTATCTGCAGTAAATTGTAAATGTACCTATTTGTGATAAACTATAGTTATTTTTTTCGAGCAAACGTAGAACGATTCATAGTAATTCATTGATTAATGGCCAGTTGCACCGCTATTCCTTAAATTTTAAGTATGGCTCAAATAATCCAATTACATAGAACATAGGTACCATGTTTTATTATAGTCGAGTCACTAAAGCGGAAAAACTTTATACCCACCAAATAGATCAGATTATGCTAAATTTTTTACCTTTCGCCATACCTGTAAAGGAAGGTATTGGAATTATGCTAAAAATCGGGTTACCATTTAAACTAAACTTCATTAACTCTGTATTCATAATAGATAATAAATATAAATTTGAATGTAGTTATAACGATAATTTCACCACGACGGTATGTACTAAAGAATTTTTGGTGTACAATGTAATAATTTAAAATGTTAATTTCGTTGTAGCTTTAATAATGGTTTAAATTAAACCGAAACGTCAGATGAAGTGAAATAGTAATTTTTTGCTTTGTTCCTGTCCACATTCCGACAATTCCTTTTCAACAAATAATTTTTTGGACGAAATTGATATTTAATTCTTATTTTTGGTCTAATAATGAGAGAAATTATTGCATCAAAAGCAAAAGAATCACTTTTCCTGATTATGTCAAATAAAAGAAAGTACCGAAAATACAAGATTGTAAGTACTTCAATACTGATCTTCCGTCGTATAAGATTCAGTTGCGCTATATAAGTATTTGATGTTGTGCGCCACAATTAATATAAACGAAGGAATAGATATTATTATAGTACCAATTTTTTTAGTTTTATCCTTAAACAATTAAATAAGGTTTGTACTTAGTTATTTTATTTTACATAAAAGTTATTAGTATTACTTATATTATTTTGAAGGTAATTTAATGGCAGTTTGTCAGAAGCCTGTAAAATGTATTCCTTATTGTAATTTGTAAAATTTTCATTCAAATGAATTCGTATTCATAAATAAAAAAAAATTGAATTAACTATAATCTTAATTGTTGTTTTACTTTATCAATATGCACTAGTACATAAACTGTTACTTTATGCACGCTAAACAATGTCATAAACAATTGATTAAAATGAAATCGTACATTAAATAATTTATTAATAATTATAATTATCAATCTATAAGAAAAAAAAATTAAAATTTGTTTGTCAATACTTACGTGCCTAAGCTAGATTGTTTGTGATTTTGAATAATTTAATATAAGAAAAAATTTTTAAAGATGTTTATCAAAATCAGATCTGATTTAGTTGATTTAGAAGTAAAATCCTTAATGGTAGATATTATTATAGTGGAATCAAACTTGCCGCATCGAGTGGAATTTTGTTAAGTAATGGGCTACTTGCATGGAATAGAAAATGAGGTTTCTAATACTAAACATAGAAAAAATCTAGTGTGGCCATATGGCAGTTCGAACAAATTCATGTTTTTATTTACGCCCGTACTTGTGTAATTTATTTTCTTTAGTTAATAATATATATCTTCACTGAGGCTCTAATTAATTAATTGTGTTACTTGAGTTTATGATGTTACTACTCGTCATACGTATCGAATCTTAGATCAGTCAACGTATGTTCGAACTGTTTAATATACGCGCTTGTCAAGCTGCATTCATTAATTTAAAAAATAAATATTTCGTAGTTCAGATTATGTTGAGTTTGGCCTAGTTTAAAAATGTTAAACTACAAAACATTGGGCACTCTACGGACTACAGTTTATTAGTAATGTACTGAAAACTGAGGGGTGAAAACGTGTTGTTTTTTATGTATGAAAAATTTAATTGTCACACTTTCATCGCTCTTTTGAATTGTGAATTATGTGTATGAGTTAATAATACACAATTTAAACTTTATGGAAACTTTATCCTCTAGTAGGTACGTCAGTATTGATTTTAATGTCTACCCTCGTATGTATATTATATTTACAGAAGTCCAATACATATATTAATATAAACGTCAAAAAGAGACATTTAAATAAACATCCTTCTGGCATGCTTTTTCAAATATTTAATTTGACTTTGAACATAAATATCAAATATTCTTGTCATTAATGAGCAAATAATTTAATCGGTAAATATGCGCCACACTGTTTCTGGGGTTTCAGCGATTTTAGACCACTTAGCTAGGTCCGTGAAGTTGGCACCAAAAGTATGGGCGCAAATTCAGAAATTTTACAAATATTTTGCGCCCAATTTGCGCCTATGTGCGCCCTAAATCTTATCTTTATTATTATAAGAGTTATAAACAACTGAATGCTCATGGTGCCAACTTCTCGCTAGCACCAAAAGTTGTCAGAAATGAAATTTTTAATGCAAATATTTTGCGCCCAATTTGCGCCTATTTGCGCCCCTATTTCGTATTTCTATAACTTTATTCATAAAGAAGTTATTAACAATTACATGTCAAGAACCCAGCACCAAAAGTGCGAAAAATTTAATCTTTTTTTAAATAAATATTTTGCGCCCAACATAGTTAAATTTGCGCCCAAATTTTTGTTTTCAAATATCAATAAATAAAGAAGTTATTTAACAATGATTGAAGAATATTGCTAATGACATTTAGAAATACGACTTATAGCAGGTCAGTGAAGTTGGCACCAAAAGTATATGAGCGCAAATTCTGAAATTTTGCAAATATTTTGCGCGCAATTTGCGCATATTTGCACCCTAAAATTTTTAATCCTATCTTTTTTGTTATAGGAGTTATAAACAATTGAATGCTCGTGGTACCAACTTCGCGCTAGCACCAAAAGATCTCAGAATTATAAATATACACAAATAATATTGACTTAAGTGTACCCTGGAAATTTAAACATCAATAAATTTATAAATTTGCAACATTTTACCCGAGGGGTGAACCACTATAATGAAAATGTACAGTGATTCCCAAAATACGGGAATACCTATCATTTATTGCCGGTATTTCCTGTATTCCTCATGTATTCCATAGTATTCCCAATATTTTGTAAGTATTCCTAGTATTCCCAATATTTCCAGTGTATTTTGTAAGTATTCCTAGTATTTTCAATGTATTCCCAATATTTCCAGTGTATTCCCAGTATTCCCAAAGTATTTTGCGTCACAAGGGAACGGAAAGCACGCTTTTACTCCCTGTTTAGAGGAAGCAAAACATGTTTTTGCTCCCTCGGGTGTGCTTTGCTCCCCATAGGGATCAAAACATGTTTTGATCCCTCTGTCTAAACAGATAGTAAAGCACCCCCTAAGATTTTTTTTTTAAATTAAGGGGATAGTTTATAAAGTACCACTGATCGATACGAAATTTTAATAAAAATAATAGTAAATTAGGTAGTAACTGATTACTGATTTATATTACATCTTTCTTCTGTGATAATTCTCAATGTTATAACCACCAGCGATACTTAAAAAAAATGTAAAATTAATTAACTATGCCCTCAATTTTGCGAATTAAAAAAAATTCGTTGTAATTCGTGCAGCACATTATGTACCTACTCGTAATTTTTATTCTGAAGTTATGACACATGACAAATATGAACTGTAAAAAATAAAAATCCCTTGTTAAATTTGTTTATTATTCATACTTGTATCTAAAGTAATTTTTTTGTTTTTTAGGATTATTTATAATTTGAATATTAATGTCTTATAACTGGTCATTGCTAGATAAGGTTATTTATGTAAACTCGATGTAAACGGCCAGTGGTTAGCTCAGCGCGAGCTTAGCGGTAGAGGGACCGCCTAACATGCTAGCGGTCCTCAGTTCGATTCCCAGTACAACCGACAATAATACCACTGCGTCCGAATGGTTGGACTCCACTATAATAACATCTACCATTCTGTAATTGGAAGTTAATCCTGTAGATTTGTTACCATCGAAATAAATCGAGAAATAAATAAATAAATATATTCCTGTCATTTGACATTTTTTATGGAATACAATGATAAATAGTTGCATACCTATACTATTTTTGTACTTCCATGCTTTAATTAGAAAAAAACCTATTTATTTGTATGAAATTAACCTGTGTGTATCATGCTACCTAAAAATGGACATTGTATCGAAATGAAAATCTGTAACGAAATGAAAATCTGTATGTAAATAAGTGTCATTAAAGTACAGATGACAGTAAATTAGCATGGTAGTAGAAAAATAACTATTATTAATTATCGTAAATAACAAAAAATAAACTGAAAGTAATTATTGCATTCAAACTCATTTATTATAATATTATAAGAACTGGTGTACGTCAATGAAATAGAAGTCAGTGACTTTTTTAAATTTGAAAACATAATTGATAGAAGACACCTATTATAATCACAATTATTTATAATATAAGTACAATTCAAAGAAAAATACAAATATTAAATTTAAGTACCTTACACCCTTTCATAGCAACAACATTTATAATTATCGCATACGCAGATAAATCAACCAATATTCCGAATATTTCTAGTGTTATTTTCATGTATTCCCAAGAATTCCTGTAAATTTCTATGTATTCTATTGGTATTCCGAAATATTTCCACGTATTCCCAAGTATTTCCATGTATTCCCAAGTATTTCCATGTATTCCGTAGTATTTCCAGTATTCCGAAATGTATTCCGACCAAAATGTACAGTGATTCCCATTGGTGGTTCACCCCTCGATTTTACCCATAGTTTATCATAATGTAAAAGTTGCAGCAATACCAAATGACTGAGAATTTTTTAATAATTATAATATTTTTTGATTAAAATAACGGCACATACCATTATCTACACGTGAAGGTATTTTTGAATTTTCGCTCATATAAAAATTATACATTTTTTGCTATACATTTAACTTACCTTATATCACTTAATAATTTGATGTGCGTCATACTGAATGCATATTTTTTAAATTATATTTCATTTTAGGTATGTATATGGGCATAAATTCTTAAAGATACCTACCCTTATAACAAAATTTGTACAACATGGATTCATAAAATTAAATAGTGTAAATTAATACATAAGGATTGATAACTGTACATTTTTGTATGTTTGAATTCTGCTTGAAAATCATTATATTTTTCCCAAATTGCGTCTATAACCTTCTACAATAAGTGACCTACAGCTGTTCTATTTTGGCATGAACTATCTTGAAAATAGAAAATGAATAGCACTCCGTAGTAAATATGTGTTGTATCATATAAATTTAGAAAAGCAGGGATATTATGTAGCTTATGTCATAAAGTAGAACATTACCATTTTTAAAAGTCAAATACTAGGTAGTCATAGTCTATGTCAGATACTAATTGTTTCTCAACATAGCATAGTCATTTATTATCAATTTTGTGACCAGTTTAAAATAATGTTATACCTATATGTTACAGTTTTTAACAAAATTACAGTTTTCAAATCGAAATTCTATTAGCAACATGTAATAGCAATATTGGATTTTTGATTTTGTAAAAATAGTTTATTTATCATTCTATTTGCATTTAACGATAATCTATAGCTACTGAACCAATAATTATTCTTCTATTTTTTTAACAGATCTCAATTTATTTGACCATATTAATATCATAAATATATAATATGGGTAAAAATCTTCTTAACTTTAAACACATGTGTTATTTCGATTAAATTAATGCATGTGTCCCGTTGATGCAATTTGTGAGATTAATTAAGTAAATCTAATATTGTAAGTGAGTACAAATGTTCCATTTAGTGTGTATGCGGTCGGAACATGGACTCCAGACTACTCCACAACTTGGGTTCCGCAAGTTCGCTATCTAAAACAAGTAAATCCGTTTTACTTGCCCATGAAAGCATCAAAATTTAGTTTACGACTTCGTGTGTGCAATGTTGTGTTGTAGCACTATAGCACTACTGTACTGTTGACTTCTACACTGTAAACCTGGCTTAGCTTTGTCGACGTATTTCACAATTCAATTGAGGGTTTGGTTTTGCTATGTCTGAAGTTTACTCGATCTGTTTGTTGCTACACTACATTATATTTAGTATTTCTGTTGCCTGTTTTTAAAGCTCTTTTTTAAATAATTGATTTTCTCTGTTAGATTAATTAATAAGAAAATTTTTAGGTAAACTAAATATCCAATGAAATTCTTTCATTTCTGATCACATGTACGAAATTGACCAATGAATACAACATTTAACTGAAAGCAACCCATGGGACATTATCAGTTATGTCAAATATGTTGCTAGGTTACAATTATTTATGTTTATTTTTATGTTTATAATAATAATTGAATAAAAATGTCATTTGCACGTTTTGGTAATGAAAATGATACTTCAATTAATAAAATTTTCTGTCCGAATAACCCTCGACCATTGATAAATACTTATAATTTTGTGACAGCTACCTCAAGCACGTTGCTTCTAGGTTAACAGCCCTCCGCCTGCGGCGTCGGGCGGTTACCAAGCAACGTGCTTTCGGAATGTCACAAAATTATTTCGTAATTATCAATGTCCTTGGGTTATTATAGCTGAAAAGAAAATTTTCTGTCATTTTACCATTGGGTTATGTTATACCTACTTTATACAAGATGTTTTATCGAGGTAAAAAATAATTTTATCTAAAACTAAAGGACTATTAAATAAAACATTAATTATATGTTATATGTTTATATTTACACTTGTGGGTTACCAAAAATTATTAGAATTTCGCGTCATAGTTATTTAGTAACTTTTGTGATTTTCAAAGGTTGGTCAAGGTGCAGTTGGCACCTGTACGCCGGATAGAGAAAAACGGTGTGTGTGTGTGTGTGTGTGTGTGTGTGTGTGTGTGTGTGTGTGTGTGTGTGTTATGTTCCCTTATGTGAAAAACTTTGTCAAAAATGTCAAAAAAATTTTCTTATGTTCTGCTAAAAATGCTTATAAAATTAATGTACACTGACGCCTACCGCACACTAGCGATAGTATATTGCGGCAACTTAAAAATCACCAAAATAAAACACATTGAATTTTATAGGTAGCGGGCACAGGCAACTATTTAATCAGAGAAACAAAAAAATGAATAATTAGTGAACAAAGACATGCTACTTCAGTAACATCCACGAGCCATAGGCGAGTGTTCTAATCATCTGAGTGTAATATAACCATTATATGCGAGTCAAATACTATACTTTATCTACAATTTGACAACTGACAAGTGAAAGTACAAGTCCACAGCAACTATCTAGTCGAAAGTGCACGGAGCTCAAAGCTAGTAGCAATTTTTTAGTTGAGAAACTTTAAATTGGTAAACTTTAAAATCGCTAGTGCGCGGAAGACCTAATTCGTATAAAAAATAACTAAAGATTTTAATTATTTAATTCTACGCCCATAATAATCTCCCCCGCACTATACTTTAAATAATTCTGCACTTTATAACATGCCTACTAAATTACTCAACTTGTACACTTGTAGCTTTTCATTTCAATGTCTACATGAGAATCTCTTCTGTGGTATACTTTCCACTAACAACTACGAATACCCACGCGACAGATAATTACACAGAAAGTTATAAATATATCAATTCAAAATTATTTTCCTAAAATATAAAACTTTATACACATAGGTTCCTACAGCCAAATTATGGTATAGGTATAATGCGCATAGAAAAATTGCGCGCAGCAAAAAGCGCACAGGATAAATGCGGTCACAGACAATTGCGGACTCGGAGTATTTCGGACACGGACAATTTCGGACACGGACAATTGCGGACTGGAACTATAAGGTCATAATACCATACATAATGTTTTCATAGTTTTAGAAAATTTTGAAAGATTCAATATTTCAACGAAAATTATTAGGCTTCATAAATTTTGTAAATTTCAAAACTTTGACGAAATTTATGAAATATTTCAATGAATGTTTTAAAATTTAGTTTAAAAAGCTTACCTACAACGATTTTGTTGTTAAAGCAAAATTACTTCTAAGTTCTAAATAAATGGTCACAATTTCACAATGGCTGAAATAATAAATAATAATTTCTTTACGCGTTTTCTGCATCCATCAAATTCTAGATTTGGATTTTATATATTATTGTGCATTTTCTTGTTTACTGAATTTTCAGGTGTTCTACGCTATAATTTTCTTGTACTTGAATTTTCTATCTCAAAGTTTTCAAGGATTGGGTAGCACAATACATAATATCGATTATTCAACGTTATGTATGTCACACCTTATTTAAGTACAAAGCATAATAAATATGTATATAATTATGCAATATTATTAAGTATTTATTTAAGTTTTAATTGGTAATTCTTTGATTGGTTGCGACTCTTCTTTGTGGTTCGTATCGTACTATAGTAAACTTTCATTTTTATGGATTACCGTTAAAATCTTCTTGAATTGCTTATTACTATACCAAATCAAGTATCAAATAAAATTTTTAAACATATAATTTAGATTGTGGTGCTATTAATAAATCAAATGAAAAGACTGCATCGTTGTTACATTGTTGCGTACAAAGTCTAAAAAGTAATCCTACCAAACGAAACAAATCTTAATTCAACATGATGGCAACACACTCGGTCTCTGCGGAGTTTGGACTTTGGACCCCAATCACCGGACCTCCTCTGCCCCCTCGCCTTGGCGATTGACCATCAAGCCGTCTCCTTGCCGCACATTCATTTGAATTACGACCCGGAGTCGACGTAAATCGTCCGAAGTCCGCAGCCGATGAAATGAACCAAGTTCCACCGCAAACTGAAAAGTGCATCAGTTACCAGAACGAACGTGATTATATATAATGTCCCCTGTGAACTTGAGCACTGGGCCTATATTGCATGTCAACGGGGTTCTATGCCGGACATAGAACAGACGAGGGTGCCGTGGAGGCTTTAGTTGCCGGTGCATTCACCGACGAAATGAAATCTTACAAGACAAAAAGTGATGGGCACTAAAGAAGAAGAAAGGAGCCCAGACAGTGAGACTTTTACATTGTTCTCAAAAGGGAAACATATATAATCGTATTTTATTCTACTGTTAATTAGAGCTTTTGTTATTATAATTTATTTAAAACAATTTTCAACTGGATCGATTTATCATTTGAGCAGACTAACAAAACTTTTTAGATTCTACAATAACATTTCAATAAAGTTTTATAACATGTAAATAATGCGTTATGAGTCCTGTATTTATTACACAGCAAAATATTTTCATTTGCAAAAGAAATCTGTTCAAAGATATGATTTTTGCGCGCTGTATTACCATTTGGAGCCAAATGATATAGAAGGTGTTAAAATATGGGTATTTCGATGGTCTGATTTTTATTAAAATAGTTATTTATGTTACAAGGACGAAAAATGCAAGTTCTCGTACGACTATGGAAAATTGCCGAACGAGGCAAAGCCGAGTTCGGCAACCTTAGGAGTACGAGAGCTTTTTCGTCCGTGTATCATACACTATTTTTTATTCGATTGTAAGTGAGAACTTAAAATAACTAGAATATTAATATTTTATTATAAATTATTCTAAATTTTTGTTTAGTTTGCTAATTGTAGTTATCTGCGAAACAGACAAATGAAACAAAAAATTATTCGACTGTGTCAGTTTGCTTAAAAAAACGCGTTTGCGTACGAAAAGTACTTCTCGGCCTAAGACGAAAAGTGGGTCACCTAGCAACGGCACAAATATTAATACTCTACCTAAAAGGTTAGCTTCTCGTCCGAATATCTTAACCAAAAAACGTCACTTTTTGACATAATCGAATAAAAATGAATTTTTTGAAAATTCTCAAAATTAAGAATAAGATTTTTCAAGTGAACATAAAGTTTAGTGTCCCTTATTGAAAAAAATCTTGAACAAATATTGTAATAAAATCTTTGATCATGTAATTAACGTTTAATAACAAATAAATAAAGAACTTTAATAAAATATTTATTGTCAACAAAACATTATACGTAATTTTTGTAATTAATTCATTTAAATAGAGAATCAGAATGGATTACCTAACATCTATGCTGATATAATAATAACTAAAAAAAATATTTAAAAAATAATAAACAAAAAATCACTAAAAAGTGTGAATAAATAATTTTTAATAAATAAAATAGAATCGACTTCTAAATCCCTACCTCTGAAAAGTATGAAGTAATATTATGTCACCTATTTTTGTAGCGAAATAATTATAGTAATTTACATTATATGTGCGGTAAGTTCAATTTTAAAATAAAATACCTACACAGTATAAGTACCTAAGTGGATGGATGAATGTATGTATGTATGTATGTCCGTATGTTCAATAACTCATGAGTCATAAATGAGAAAAGATAAAATTTTGAAACTTGGTGTTTATAAAGTTTAGTATAATGTGCAGAGTTGAAAAGATTTTCGTCATATTTCGAAAACCGGAAGAGGAAGTTTTCTTAAAACATAACAATAAATTCAATTTATTTCAAATATGTAAGTAGCCACAAAAAATGTTTCAAATATAAAATGTTAAAAATGTTTAAGGAATTAATATCGTTGAATTCATATCTTTTAAATTTTGAGAAAAACTAAATAATATATTTAATAAATACATTTCAATAATCATAGTTGCTGTCAAACAAATGATTGAATCACCAAAAACTAAATATTATTTTTTTATAAATACATTTCAATAATCAGTTGCTTGAAAACAAAAAGAAAAATCTAGTGATATTTTTCTCGTATTTACACAGTGTAAATATGGCTGAGCGAGACAAGTTCAAATCGATCCTTCTAGTTTTTAAATCAAATATAGCACATGTGACGTCACATTCTAAAGGTCAATTTGAGTCATGTAAATTTTAAATCAATTTTTACAAATATTTGTTAAATAATTTATAAGAAACTCAGGAACACTGTCGCAGATAATACCAAAGAACTTTGATGATTCAAACATAACATTTTTAATTCAAATAGATTTCTCCAAAGCCTTTAACATGATAGATCACAATTTACTACTAGCTAAACTAAAGTATAACAATTTCAGTGCAAATGCTCTACAGTGGTGTAGTAGTTATTTTTCTAACAGATATTTTCAGGTCAATATGACATCACACTCTTTTTCTTCGAATTCTGGGCCTATATCCTTAAACTGCGGTGTACCACAAGGGTCTATATTAGGTCCTTTATTTTTCCTCCTTTACGTTGCAGACATGCCCTCTACTTTAAAGTTTTGCTATATGCATTCATACGCCGACGATACGCAAATTCTGGCATCATGTAATAAAGAGGATGTCGTTGAAGTGTGTAAAACAATCAACGCGGATATGAATAGTTTAGTGACAATGGTTAAAGATAATGGATTGAAAATAAATTCAGAAAAATCTACTTTTATTATATTTGGAAATTGTTAAACACCTGATATAACCCTTGATGGATCAAAGTTGCAACGCAGTAAAACAGTTAAAACTTTAGGCATGCTAATAGATGAAAATCTTTTATTTCGTGAGCATCTAAATAAAAAATTAATTTCTGCCAGACTGAGATTAAAATATCTGTATAGATACCAGTATTTGCTTTCTACAGAAGTTAAGTTACGACTAGTCAATTCTTCAATTTTTTCCTTGTTTGATTACTGTGCATGTGTTTATGTCCCTAATTTAACCCAAGGTGATAAACATAAAATAACGCTACTTCAAAATAGTTGTTTGAGATTTGTATTTGGTGTGTTAAAGTATGATCATATTACGCAATACCGTATATTAGCTAATTTACAATACATTGATGATCGAGTCAGAATATTTTATCTTTGTCTTATACACAAAATCAAACTTACAGGTTGTCCTTCATATTTAAATGATAAATTAGTTAAGAAAGAATATAAATATACTTTACGGGAAAAGGATTTATACTACGTACCACCTTTTAATAATATAAAATTTAAAGGATCATTTTCTTACTTAGCTTTATCACTCTACAATAATGTTCCAAACAATCTAAAATCGTACTGCTTAGAAACATTCAAGCATAAGATTAAGTCTTTATTTAAGCCACATTTGTAAATTAAGGTCTAAAATTAGTATATTTAAAATGTCTCAATTTAATGCATTTAATTTAAATTCGCTCTGTGTTGACATTATTATTTTTCTTCTATTGTATTTTAATTGTACTGGTTAGGTGGAAGATCAGCCTTTGGCTGAACCTCGCCATTGATGTGAATCAATAAAGTTATTATTATTATTATTATTATTATACACGAACGTACTTTATAATGCTTTATACTGACTCGTGCGATAACACCAGATATACTGACTACTCAACACTACAACGTTTATTTAACTAACATCCTGTGTTGGACGCTTTTTCTTCGAAATAAGCTTAAATTTTAGTTAATTCGCGGACAGTAAGGGCCTTAGAAATAAAAATGTCTAGGGTCTACTAAAATAATTCTAATAGGTTCTAATTTTTAACCGTTTAGAAAATAACCGCTTTAATTATAATATTTTATTATGCAAGTCGTTTGTTACATTTTATTTCCGATACCCGATAGCTTTTTGTTTGGCAAATTCATAATATTATATCACAGTTAGAACTAGTGACGAGAGTAAATACCGATCCATTCCTTACCATAAAACATTTCAACCTGACCCGGATTTGAACCCAAGTTCATGGAGACAATAAGTGCTCGAGCCACAGCACTATCTTCCTATTAACTAGTATAATAAAGTATACCTACCTTCTATATCTGATTCTAAAAATTAACGTTTTTCTTGCTCGATTAATTAATCTACAAATACATTTAATTCGTTGTTAGAAAGATTTTTCGAGAGTCAAATCAAAGAATTTCTCTCGCCCTGATTTATTTTGTGTAATCAGTGGTAACCTAAAGATAATTCCCGGGAAATGGTCGGATATTTTTGTCTATTTTGAAAGTTCATTACGGTAATTGTTTCGCAATCAGCGCAGGAACTGCAGAAGTAAACTTTGACAAACTGATGTTACTCGGCGAACGATTTATACCACCAAACTTCGATCTATCGCAGTTGTAGTTTCCTAGTGAAAGTTGCTTTCGTCATGATCAACAAATTTACGAGCTTGATGTAAATATATTACTCTAATAACTTCACCACTTTTCTTAATTAAATATCGGGAATGAGATCAGCGGAAAATATTTGATAGATGCATGCGCCATATTAGAATGCAGGATAGGTAGACGAATATTCCCATAAGATGTAATTGGGATGTTCTGAAAGAGAGCCAAAGTTTGCGAAGGGCGGGGAGGATATTCATCGCAGTCGCGAGACGTGAATGAGAATGGAATGAGACGAAACTCGCCAGAATTGAAATGAATGGCCTGATATTGTCATCGCTCAAATCGCACTTTTTCAAAAGCTTATACAACGAATTTTTCATGAGGCTTGATAAACGCTACGGTGGAAAATCACTTGATGAATTTCTTGTGAACCTCAGAAACCTCAAGTTAAGCTTACTATCGCCCTCCTAATCCAACTGAAACCGAAATCCAGCCACCAACAACTTATAACCTGAGAACTAGACCTATCGATGTTAAGTGATAACACTGACAAGATACTGAAGCATGTAAGGACTTTACTACTCAAACAGGCACATATTCTGCATTGTCTCACTCTACAGAATCTTAAAGATATCAGCTTAATCCGATTAAACAATTTACAAAGGTATACCTACTTTACTACTTTTCATAAAATAGGTACCTACTTGACTACTAAATTTTTCTGTTCCTGGATTCGACCATTTGTGTTTGACTAAAGTTATGTTTGAATTTTCTATTGTTTGTATTTACTGCTGCTGCATATTCACCCTATGTTTTCGAAAGATTTTTTTTGTGAAACAAATTTTTAAAAAATTGTATAGGTACTAAAGGCTGAAAAAAGTTTTTTTCTACTCCCTACTGGATATTGGCAACATATGTTCATACTATCATGTGTGGATAGGGATGTCATATCCATACCAGGTGTGGATATGAAATTCAAGGCTAAATACGCGTCAAAAAATATTAATGCGTGCAAATGATGTTTTTATCATGCCAAATAATTATTAAAAACATTGTTATTTAATAATTAATTATGTTTAAAAGCATATTGCAAAAAAAGCAAATCAAATTAAGAATTTTTACGTTGGCAACAATTATTCAAATGTCATATGTCAAAAAATAATTGATGTACCCTACTTTTAAATAATTTTTGGTATCATATTGAGTGCATTTTATTGCAAAAACTATATTTAGTTATTTGATCGTAGAAAAAATAGGCTTGCTATACAACTCGAGTGGATTGCCTATATCGCATGCGAATGTTTGCAGACACTCCTCCTATGGGGTCGTGTATACTATTTTCAGACCGAAACAAAAGATTACAAAAATATATGCAACTATTAGTCAAGTTTATTTTTACCTTCCGCGTAAAAGGGAGGTAGGTGCGTATACGCCCTAAATAAAAATAACTTTTATCGTGCCGTTAGTTAGTAATGATACTGAAAGTGGCATCACAAGCTATAAGGGGGAGAAGCTGTAATAAATTAAGTAGATATTTTGTTTACAAGGAGTAACGTCGACTTTTGACAAAATTTTAAAATGTTATATAATTTTTTCCCTGAGGAAGTAACAAAATTGTTTGCGAAATATTGGAAATAAATACAATTACTAACTTAATGAGTAATTTCTAATTATCTCATGCTCGCTTTTCTTGCCGCTTAATCCAAAATAAAGTATTTTGTTTTTCAACATCATTTTAGCATTTTGTTTATGCCTGAGAATTGAGTTGTATAAGTTGCATTAATAGGTAGGTATTTGTTATATTTATTGAAAGTTAACAGTTAACATTATACCATTACATTACATTAATTATTGTTTCCCAATAAAAAAAATTAGGTTTCAACTGTAGTAATACAGCAATATCTACTTCTTCTCGAATATGACTATAATATTTCTGTGGTAAATTATTATTCTTGTGTGTTTGAGAGTAAAATCCGCCAGAGTATTAATTTGGCTAGTTCGTCCAAAGTTAAAAGCCTGCAAAACCGTCGGTGTTAAGGTTGCTTTAGAGTGCGTGCGTGCGTAATGCGCAGAACATCCGAGGCTATCTGAGTCACCGACGTTGTGAACGAACAAATTATTTGGAAGAGCGAACGACTGAACGTTCTCTGCTTTTGCTCTGTGTCCATCTAACTCTAACGTTTCTTCTAGAGGTTGGTTTTGTTTAAAGAGGTTTGATTTGTGTGGGAAGTACCGGAATTGGATTAGAAACGTGTGTTAAACTTTCACGGATTCCGTATTTTGTTCATGATTATTGACTCACCATTGAAAAATTAGTTAGTTATTGTAAAGATTAAAACTTAATTCATATTATCAAATTTAATTAAGTGTGTGACAATTCAAACAAGATCAAATTCGAATAACATAATGGTAAAAAGTTATTATAGTAAAATAGTAAATCAATAGACTAGGATCCCGTCGTGTTTTTGTCGGTTGCTTGAATAACTTGTAACTTGGGTGGTTGGGTGTGACTTGTACAATGGACTTTTAGCTAGCACGTTAAGCAATACTTTATAGCTGCCCTAACCACTGACCATTGGTGATAATTATTTTGTTATTCGTTTTATTTTGCAGGCTTTCCATCTATCCAGCGTTAAATTTCAAAATTAGGTTACTGGATTTGCTGCATTTTATTTATATAATTTATAACCAAACAGAGAAACATTATTTCCAGTATGATTTATTTGAGAAATATGATAAAATAAATATAGTTCCACTGTTTCAGCAACAACGTACAAACAGTGAATTATATATCAACAGTAAATACACAAAGTAAATGAAAGATAAACATATTATCAAAATTTACAACAAACTACGGGAGTATATAATTTCAATTAATATTTAACGTCAAATTCGTTTAAAGTAAATATTTATTATAATATTCTCTGATGTTTGTATAGGTACCGCGAACTATGTAGATTTACAAAATTTGTTATAGATCTCGGAAACTTCTTGCATTGGTGAAAATTTGTACTGCCCATTCTTGACGATTTTATAATATTAATATTAGACGCTAGACGGGTTAACTGGCAACACACATGGTTTGTAAAGTAAACTCCGTGGCAAAAGTAAAAATATAAAATTAATACTGTTTGTGCTATTTAGTCACCCTAAGGAAATATATGTATATATATATATATATATATATATATATATATATATATATATATATATATATATATATATATATATATATATATATATATATATATATATATATATATATATATATATATATATATATATATATATATATATATATATATATATATATATATATATATATATATATATATATATGTTAGGCTCAATTGCCGAATTCGACCATTGGGCGAAATAAACGGCCACAGCGCGATCTGGCAAACGCAAAACAGCCACAACGCGTTGTGACCGTTTTATAACAGCCACAACGCGTTGTGGCCGTTTAACAAAACCCTTCTTTAGTCCAACAGAACTCCGTTTTTTTGACATAAACTAATCTATGCTAACAAAACCCTTCTTGAGTCCAACAGAACTCCGTTTTTTTGACATAAACTAATAGTTATTAAAATACACAGCGCGTTGTGGCTGTTTTGCGTTTGCCAGATCGCCCAATGGCCGAATTCGGCAACTGAGCCTAGCATATATATATATATATATATATATATATATATATATATATATATATATATATATATATATATATATATATATATATATATATATATATATATATATATATATATATATACAGGGTGTCCCAAATTGATTGGGTCACCATTGGGATCTCGGAAACTATAGGAGCTACGAGGTCGGTTAAATGGGCAATGTTGTGCAGTTTTTAGGGCTTATTTAGATTCCGTTGAGAAACATTTAAAATTCCAAACAGTTTGAAAGTTATTCAAAAAAAAATTAAAAATCGCGATTTAAAAAAAAGGTAAATTACTCCGTAATTATAAAAGATATAAAAAATGTTTCATATAAAAGTTACATGATTTGATGAGAGAAACTCAAAAATGATGTCAGAATAAAATTCAAGATGGCGGTTTCCAAGATATTAATAGTAACTTCCTTATTTTAAATGGGCGCCATGTTGGATTTTTACATTTTTACATACAACAGTTTGGACCTCGTAGCTCCTACAGTTTCCGAGATCTCAATGGTGACCCAATCAATTTGGGACACCCTGTATATATATATATATATATATATATATATATATATATATATATATATATATATATATATATATATATATATATATATATAATATAATATAATAAACATATTAGTATTAGACAAGCGAATAATTCATAGGTATATAAAACTCGAGTAATGTACATCGTCCACGACTGACTATTATATGTATGAAATAAATTTGATGTGACAGCAGTCAGATTACAAAGAGCCCTGGTTAACACTGTTTCATTTATGTATTGATATGCAATGCTATAACACAAGGATTTCTACTGCCAAGTGACCATAATACCAATATTAATCAAGAAGCAACTTTAATAATTTTAGAAATGTCATGAGTGAGTACATAAATTACGTAGCGTGCCTGAATTGAAACAATAAGTGTATTATTTATTTTATTATTTAACAGTTGTAAGTAACTTGCAGTAACTACATTTTTTATCATAGGTACTGTAGGTACCTACCTATTTCAGTATTTTATAATTAAAATAGGTAACTACAAGCAGTGGCATATTTTTTATGGTTGGCGAGGCCCTGTGCGCAAAATATTTTGGGACCCTAATTCATTAAATAAATTTTAAATCTGATACTGGCACTGGGCATATTAGATCAGGCCAGGAAAAGAATAATTAACAGGCTACATCTAGTTTACATTATCGATGGTATAGCGCACAATTGTGTTAAGTGCAATTTTGGCAAAAAAAAAGAGTTAAGTGCACAATATGATGTGTTTAGGTACAAGGGTGATATAGCACAGTTGTGGTAAGTGTCGGTTTGATACTGCCAAAGATACACAGCCCTAAAATTGGTTGTAAGTACACAAATCCAAATATTTTGTGCAGCATTATGTGGTAAGTGCACTTACAACAAATGTGCATTAAAAGAGGTTCTGAATCCCGTGCACATTTGTGGTAAATACGCACTTAACACATTTGTGCATTTGACTAGGTTCTGATTTTTGTGCATAAATATGTGTTAGATATGTCTTTAATGTTGGCAGCAAAAATAATTAATAATTACGTATTAAAAATACTAATTAAAAAAGTATAATGTTATAATTTATTCAAAACATAGCACCTTCGAAACAGGACTTGCAAATTAAAAAGTAGTGTACAAAAGTGTTAAGTGCAATAATAATTGTTACCAAAAGGGATAAGTACAAATTATGCAATACTTTTATTACATGATAATTTTGTGCATGAAAAATAATAATTGAAACAAAGTCAAAATAATAATATCCTATTCTAGAGTGATCTAGCAACAAATAGCAACAATAATATCCATAGTTGACTTTCGGTATTCCTTAATAATTTATCCTAAATCTTTAAATTGATCTACTGCAAAACTATGAAATCAGCATTTACCACAAGTGTGTGCTATACCATCGTTATGTACTTTTGTAGAATTATTTTATAGAATTATTAGAATTGCAGAAATAATTTAGAAAAAAGTGGAAAGCGACGCAGGCGAAATTTTTTTGGGAAAAATTTAAATTACCTACTTGTATTTTTAACAAGAAGAAAAACTGCATTTTACTCTATTTCGTGAGTCGAATGAAGCAATCGTGGACTTAAAACTTTAATGTTTTTCATTGCTATCGTCATTGTTTTTTTTGTAAAATGAGCCTTTTATTTTATTATCTCTCCGTACGGACGTCAATAGTCGAATAAAAAGTAGCCAGAATTTTTATAAATATAAAGCTGTGATAATGTTAAGGTGCTCAAATTTCGGGGCACCAATGAAAAATAACAAATAAAATTTATCTTTATAAAATAAAAATGCTCATTTTTAGGGTGGCCGGCGCTCCTTCGCTCCTTAATTCTTTCTGTGAATAATAGAATAAATTTTATATAATCTATTTCCATTGGCGATGGCGACTATGGTTATCGCAATGATTTCCAAATTTCAATATTTTAGATTTCAGTAGGACAAACCACAACAAGCGGTTGGATTTTTGAAATGAAAGTTAAACAGCGCCCGAACAGCGAAGTTTCTAACTAAGAGATTACCGTTTGAACTTGTAAACTGTTTGAAACCGTGGAAGAACTGCGATTTAACTTATTGAGCAAGAGCAACGGATAGGATTCCGCCCTCTTACAATGTACACTACGAACGATCTTGTATTCACTTTAACATTATGGGTACACGACGGAAATAGCACGGAAACTTAGAAACAATTTCAGCGACGTGGAATATTTTATAGTTTCGTGAAGGCAGCGAAGGCGAAGTAAGATTTTTCAAAGACAAATAAAGAGTAATCACACCCACAACAAATCAGAAACTCTCAGTGAACTGTCAGACTGTCACAATCCTGTTGGGTAAAAAGTAATCTCCATGTGTATTTATTATAATTTAACGCTTCAAGACAAACATTATTATATACGACTATAATATACCTAATACCAAAAGAACTTAACTTGCTTTTTGAACAACAAATATTTACTAATTTTGACCGATCCGTTAGAACTTCTTGTAGAAAAGCATGTCCAAAAATAGCTATTTTCCTACGATCGGTATTAAAAGTAGGCTTTTTACTTTACTTTTTACATGGTTACTTGAAAATAAACAATTGCAGACCAATGCTCCTTTGTAGACCGTTGCTAATAGAGACGGTCAGAAAATATGTACAGCCCGCTGTTTATAAAAATCTATTCCAGTAATCATTAATAATGAGTTAGGATTTGGTTACATTTTTATAAATATTACAATTTCCATTCAAAATTCTTTTTACATTTATGTTTGTTTTATTGTTTTTCTGCATTCAAAATTTTAGCTTTCGTAGATATGCTGAGATAAAAATTTACAAAATTTCTGTTGATTGTTTATAAAAATTAATTGATTGTAGAAAAAATGTTGTGTATACTTCTGACTGAAAGTATATTTGCTGCGATCGTGCTAGAATCTCTAGCCTCAATCTGTAACTTTCAGCCCTTGGCATACAAAAACTGTTTTATTAATACAAAAATGCATGATTTTGGGACGAGTAAGACGACGCGCAGCGGAGTTCGGTGGTCTTACGAGTTTCAAACAAGAATTTTTTTATAAATGAAACAATATTTTTCGCTAATCGCTAAAATTGATGTAATTTCATTAAAGTTGGCATATCGTCATATTACGCAACAGTTAAAATGTAAACATACCTACCTACTAATTTGTTTTTACCATGGCAATAATCATTTTTTGTATTAGTCCGAGAAGTGATTTTACTTTTTGTACAATTGCTATAGTGATCGTAGCAGTAAAAAACAATGACATAATAACATCAAATACGGACGGTTGGCGAAAAAAAGTTTTTTACTAATAGACTGAAAAAGTGGGACGCCACGTTTTGCCGTCGTGTAGGCAACGCATATGCAACCCGCATAAATGTTTCAAACAAATTATACTTTATGTTATTTTGACACACTATCAAGCGGTATCCTACATGTCGTGCAGGCAACGCATATGCAACCAGCATAAATGTTTTCAAATAAACGTCACAAAATTTTCAGTCTATTAACACACATAGGTAAATCTCAAAAGTAAAATAGACAATCGTAATCAGATAGTTGCCAATTCAAAACCTTATGAAATAAAGTAGGTACATAGTATTCTACTCAAGTAATACAACCATTACTTACTCGAATGATAACGCTAACGACAAATAATGTCTGTAGTTCTTTTATTGAACAATTTACTATTAGCCTACTTAATGTTCCAAATTTTTGGAAAATGGTGTTTGCGTTATTTCACAATTTTATGCAGTATTCATTTAAAATTAACTGAAATATGTTCAACAAACTAGATTTGAATGTTAGTTTTAGATTCGACTCTCCCATTTGACTTAATTTTAATTTCTATGACTTTTCCGATCTCGATCTGCAATCAGTATGTCTTGATGGCGCAGATTCGCCTCTTGCAATGGTCCACTTCACATGGAAGGGTTAATTACCGGTAGGGGTTGAAAATGAGAAGATCGCGCTGCTTCGGTTCTTGGTTTACAAGTTTAATTAACCTCCAGACACCAAGCAGACCTCTGTCTTAATTAGGTTCCGGTGTACGCTGCGAAACCGACGATCATACCCGAATCGGTTTTTGCTATCGGTGATATCTGATTTCATGCAAAATCTACGCATAAGGTGTAAATACTATTGACGTTAATAGGAAACGGAATGGAAAATCTCAACGGGTAATAGTGGGCACTGTAGAACTAATTAAATGTAATCATTATAATATGTCACTATGTCACAAAGAAAGGAAGCTTGCATGTAATAGTTACTTTGCCAGGGCATTAGAGTGTTTACAAGAAGTTCAAATTTTTTGATAAATTATAGATTAATTATACACACCTTATACAGGGTGTTAAAAAGTAGTAAAAATATACATTTAGATGTCCTCAATTCTCTCAATCTCAATTCTCAATCAAAACGAATTTTAAAAAAAATCGATGTCGAGATTTATGTCAATAAACACGTGCTAGAGTAGTACCCTTAGAACATATTTTGACCTTTTCACAAAGATGTCTGTGTGCATGTGTATGTTAGAATGTGTGTGAATGTGTGTGTATTTTTAACAAGAAGAAAAACTGCATTTTACTCTATTTCGTGAGTCGAATGAAGCAAACGTGGACTTAAAACTTTAATGTTTTTCATTGCTATCGTCATTGTTTTTTTTGTAAAATGATCCTTTTATTTTATTATCTCTCCGTACATAAATCTGTGATAATGTTAAGGTGCTCAAATTTCGGGGCACCAATGAATGGTTTTCATTGCTATCTTCATTGTTTTTTGTAAAATGGTCCTTTTTATTTTATTATCTCTCCGTACGGACGTCAATGGTCGAATAAAAATTGGTCAGAATTTTTATAAATAATTTTAATGTGCTCAAATTTCGGGGCAAATTAAAATGATTTAATTTCTTCAAATAATGACAAGAACTTTGTTATCTACTTCAGCCATTACATATAAGCCCTATGTTTCTAACAATTCTCCACGTAAGTGTTAGAAAATATGCCCACATGTTATAGCACTTTACAACAAGATAATGGTATGACTCGATAAAATGTACATATACAGGGAGTTTCAAGTCGAGTGTAACAAACTTTAACAGCTAATTCCTGGAGTTATTTTAAGCAAAAAATGTCATGTCAAAAATGTTTCGTTATCAAAATACAAGAGTTTGAAGTTTTAAAAATAACGCGAAATTTTTAAAAATTTTGTAATCAAAACACTTTTGAAAAGCGAATCGCTTTATAGAAAAATTAATTAGTTTGCAAGCTGTCATTTAGTGACATTATATAATCGAGCAATATTTAAATTATATTAAGCATTTATATTAAGTATTATTTCTATAACTCATAATAAATGCATTTTCATAATTTGTACGAGATTAAAAAATTTTGAGGACTGCTGTGAATTCCTCGTTAAAAAGTGCCTGTATAACCTATAGAACGTGCAAATTAGAAACTATACCCTGTTCCAAATAAGAATATAGTAGTTGGCGCTGCGGAGCCAGCCCGTTTTACACACATTAAATAGAAATTTAAAAGTAAAGCGGTATTTTTGAAATAGTGTTATCTTCCGCGCGTAACGCGCTGTTGACGCTAATCAACGACTCACTTTTTCAACAATATCAGCTCTTACTACTACGGCGTTCAACAGCTAAATGATGCGCGCAGATCACAAATTTTTTGCTGATGTAAACTTGTTTTCCGGCTAGACCAATCAGAACGTTCAAATCGTAAGCCCTATCTTGCTCCATACTATATTCTTATTTAGAATAGAATATAGGTAGTACTAATTCAAACAAAACAGTTATAGGCGAAAAACTAAATTGGCAAGAAAAATTCGCGTATATCTCTAGTCACCTATGCATTTTTATAATAAAACAAAAACATTTCTAAATTTTCCTCCTAATGGCGCAACTTTGGTCTAATTTAACCAATCTCGTATCTTTTACCTCGAGATCTCCAAGCTTAACTAGGTAGTTATTTGGGACAGTCTGGTGAAGTAAAATTTTTTAAAAACGTAGGTAGGTAATAATAATTAAGATGTTTCTTGCATTTTACATTTCTGAATGTTCAGCTAATCAAAGCATCAAAAATTAATCTGAGGACTATTTAAGTCATTTAATATTTTATAATTAAAATATACATCAAAACTTGACAAAATTTTAAAGAGTCTATTTTAACACAAAGATATCCACTGCCACACCCGCATGAATACTTTTCCTTATATTATAAATATATACCTATACTGCTATCAAATAATATACTTAAAACACGTATCTGATGGTAATGTTTTTAAGAAAAAATATTGTTTTTTTCTCCAACTCTTCCTCCCCATTTCGTCTCAATTTTGCGCCCTGTTCGTAATCCTCCATGAGTTACTCTAGTGTGCGTCCAGCAAGACCAAGGACTTATCTAGGCTCGGTGGAGAGGATATCAGCCCCGTTATCGGGTGTCTGAGAGTCCTCTGGGATACTCCACATCCCCACCGGCATTTAAATGAAATAGTGTGCGTGACCGGCCAGCTAGAGTCCGCAGAAATACCATCGCAAAAACGGACAAGGAATCCCGAAATAAGAAATAGTGAGAATCGGAGGATATGTCTAATTATGTTCAACTAAGCAAAGACGTGATACGAGTAATATCTATAGGTAGATAATGTTGAAATGTTTCTTAAGTGGTTATATAATTATAATTGGCAGGACCTATACAATATAACAGATGCTGAAATATTTTTCATTATTTTTATGTTCAACTGCACCATATTATCTTATTTTATGATACTGTTTACTCTCCATAAACGGGTAATTTATTGGACTAGTACGATAAAAATTCAAAATTTTACTGCTGTCACTATCATATCAAAACAAATGTTATAATTCAATGCATTTTATTAATTTAAATATATAATTTCTTTTACTTTCTTTGAATCTTGTTCCATTTCTTGGATTGCATATATATTGACATTGAGCTAATTGCGAAGAACGAAGAACTAGAATTTTTTTCACAAATTTGACAATTTGAAAAGTATCCAAATATTGTTAAATAAAACAACCATACCGCACCACTATGAGATGCAAATTTTTTAAATAGTCAGTCGAACTTAAAGCATTGTATGCATAATCGGACTTCGAAGAATTGACTTAATTACCAGCCTCGCTCGCTGCGCTCGATCTGCCATAAACTTAGGCTCCTACGAAAGTTCTAAATTATGTACTTGTTACATAAAAAGCTATTATTATTCGTTGAAAAATTAGCGACTGCATGAAACATTATTGTTAAAAAACTGTGTAACATAAAAATTTTGGCCTGTACTTTGTCCAAAATATTTATTTCATTAATCATCAATATTTTGGCCCTGTTTAAAACCACAGTTAATCAGATTAACAGTAGTTTTCTCGTAAAGAAAATAGAGTACCTACTTTTGTGTTGTATTTTTTCTATGAATTATCTAATGAAACAGTAATGAAGTAAAGTTATTATTATATATTTTTTTAAATTAATAAACATGAATAAAGATGTTCAAGACTTCTTTGTCTAAGACGTATTATTTCAGAAACTTTTAAAGGGCTTAGGGCCGGTTTTTCAATCGCTGGTTAGGTCCGTGAAGTTGGCGTATACATTAAAAGATATTGGATAAACGAATAGTTATATTATATTTGCTCATTTTTTGCTAAAAATTGCTAATAGTTTTACATTTTTTGCTCTGCCCGTTTTAAAGTTATTTCCCATTTAACCTATATACGCTAACTTCACGTGGCGTATACATGGGGAAAAATTTCAAATTTGTTAATACTATCTTTTTTTGCTCATTTTTTGCTATTTATTGCCGTATTGATGAAATTTTTTGCTGTTGTCCTTCATTAGTTATAAACAAAAAACCTTTGTATACGCTAACTTCACGTTGCGTATACATAGCGTAAAATTATTATTTTTTGTATACTATAATAATTTGCTCATTTTTTGCTATTTATTGCTGTATTGATGAAATTTTTTGCTGGTGTCCTTCGTTTGTTATAAACAAAAATCCATTGTATACGCTAACTTCACGTTGCGTATACATAGTGTAAAATTAAAACTTTTTTAACGCTATAATATTTTGCTCATTTTTTGCTATTTATTGCTATATTAATGATATTTTTTGCTGTTCTCATTTATTTGTTATAAATTAAATTAGCTGTTGTATATGCTTTTTCTCGGTTCTCATATGCATAAATTAAATACACAGATAGTATAAAATTAAAACTATCTTAATGCTATATTTTGCTCATTTGATTTGCTACTGCTATATTCATGAAAAGTTTGGATGTTCTCATTTATTTGTTATAAATTAAAATAGCTAGTGCAAGTAACGGTTTTCTACCGCGTTCTCTAAAGATATGTATTCTCATTATTTATTAGTTAAGTACTTATAATTATAATTTTAATTATAATTCTTTATTATTTTATAACATTTTGCTCATTTTTGCTATTCTCATTAATTTGTTATAAAATAAAATATCCATTGTACGCGTTTTCTCCGTACTGTAAGTAGCTATGCAAAATGCACGCAGCCATAGTGTAAAATTAATACATTACTAATATTAACGTTAAACATCACTCCTATTGGCGTGAGTTCAAGCATACATTGGAGCAGTTATACTTTACCTATTTTAAACCTGTAAATTATGTACGAAATTGGATTTTTGTGTTACTATTATATAAAAGATATAACTTTTGACAATATCTCTAAAATTATGAAACTATGAACAAATTAAGTATTTTTTTTACAATTTTTATTAATTACCTACTTAAAAACCAAAGCAACGATTTTCTTTTTTATTTTCATATCTTATATAGATGTATCTTGCCTGTTTGCACAAAAATATGAATTCATAAGACCACTATACTTTCAAGTTATAGGTAAAATACTTTAATTTTTGAAATCTAAATTACGATGAAAAATTATATTTTACGTCACTCGGGGGAGGAAAGCAGTGTTTTCCTCTTGCTAATGGAGGGAGGGCAGCGAGTTTTCCCTCCCGCTCGGGAGGACCGTACTTGTTTTCCTCCCGAGCGGGAGGAAAACACTGTTTTCTTCCTGGTACTGGCGGGAGGAAAACATTGCAAGAAAGGTGATTTCGAGGCCCTCGTGACGTAAAATATTGTGTGTCCCACGGGAGGGAAGGCTATTCCTCCCTTGGGCGAAGCCGGCGCCCTCGCTCGGGCCGCCGCTTGGCCCGCGAGAGTAATAGCAATTACTCCCTTGGGCGAAGACGGCGCCCTCGCTCGGACTCGCCTGCGGCTCACCTTCGGCTCGGGTCGCCGCTTCGCCCGCGGGAGTAATAGCACGCTTCCCTCCCTAGGTGCACAAAATACTATTACCTATATTAACTTGAAAGTATAGTGGTCTTATGAATTCATATTTTTTATGCAAACAGACAAGATACGTCTACATGAGATATGAAAATATAAAGAAAATCGTTGCTTTGGTTTTTAAGTAATTAATAAAACTTGTAAAAAAATATTTAATTTGTTCATAGTTTCATAATTTTAGAGATATTGTTAAAAGTTATATCTTCTATATAAAGCTAATATTATCATTTTACCTTCCCCGACCTATGTAATAGAGGGAAGTATTGTAATCGTGATTTTTTGACAGTTCGAGATTTTGGTGAATCTTCACGTTTTAGACCCTACTGAACCCAAAAAACATAATTTTAACTGGATGTTGCATAACTTAAAAACGCGTTGGAATTTTGGACTGAAATTTTATATTTAAGATCTTGAGCCAAAATCTGAATTCAAGTTCGTTAATGAGCTTTATTCAACCAGTAGTACCAACTTTATAAACATAACTTTTTTTATTTTTATCAAAATACTATCGTGTGTATTATCAAATGAAATCTCTCGGGAAAAGAATTCTCGAGAATTCTAGTAGAAAAACAAAAATAACATTAAACGATCGTCAATTGTTTTTTATTATAAATTATTCAAATTATATCGAGCTTTGTGTAAATTTAAAGAGTTTAGGGACATAAGTTTAGTAAAAATGTAAAAAATTACATTTATGCGATTGTCAATTGCTTCTAAAAAAATTATTCAAATTTTTTTATGCAACCAGTGGTAGGTACCAACTTTATAAACATAACTTATTTTATTTTTATTAAAATACTATCGTATGTGGTATCAAATTAAAGCTCTAGGGAAAATAATTCTAGTAGAAAGATAAAAATAACATTTAACCGATCGTCAATTTTTTTAAATACCTACATTATTCAAATTATACTTAAATAGTTTGGGAAAAAATATACATTTATTTAAATTTTGCTGAATAAAGCATAAAATTAAAGGCGTTACGAAATAAGTTATTAAAACTTATATAGTCGGGAAAGTACTGTGGTGGAAACAGCAGATTTTTATAATAGTAATACTAAAATCCAATTTCGTACATAATTTACAGGTTTAAAATAGCTAAAGTATATCTGCTCCAATGTACGCTTGAACTCCCACCACTAGGAGTGATGTTTAACGTTAAGCTCCTTTTTACTTCCCCGATCTATGTAATAGAGGGAAGTATTGTAATCGTGATTTTTTGACAGTTCGAGATTTTGGTAAATCTTCACGTTTTAGCCAAAAAACATAATTTTAAAAAAAGTCGGTTTGTTAGTCTGTCGGTCTGTCTGGATGTTGCATAACATAAAAACGCGCTGGAATTTTGGACTGAAATTTTATATTTAAGATCTTGAGCCAAAATCTGACTTCAAGTTCGTTACTGAGCTTTACTCAATCAGTGATACCAACTTTATAAACATAACTTTTTTTATTTATTCAAAATACTATCGTGTGTGGTATCAAATTAATGCTCTCGGGAAAAGAATTCTAGTAGAAAAACAAAAATAACATTTAAACGATCATCAATTTTTTTTTTAATATAAATTATTCAAATTATACCGAGTTTGGTGTCAATTTAAAGCACTCGGGGAGATAAATTTAGTAAAAATGTAATAAATGACATTTATGCGATTTTCGATTGTTTTTCATAAAATTATTCAATTTTTTTTACTCAACCAGTGGTAGGTAGGTTAGGTACTAACTTTATAAATATAACTTATTTTATTTTTTTTAAATACTATCGTGTGTAGTTTCACATTAAAGCTCTCGGGAAAATAATGCTAGTACATAGAAAAATAAATATAACATTTAACCGATCGTCAATTTTTACTTCCCCGACCTATGTAATAGAGGGAAGTATTGTAATCGTGATTTTTTGACAGTTCGAGATTTTGGTGAATCTTCACGTTTTAGACCCTACTGAACCCAAAAAACATAATTTTTAAAAAAGTCGGTCTGTCGGTCAGTCTGGATGTTGGATAACTTAAAAACGCGTTGGAATTTTGGACTGAAATTTTATATTTAAGATCTTGAGTCAAAATCTGACTTCAAGTTCGTTAATGAGCTTTATTCAACAAGTGGTACCAACTTTATAAACAATTTTTTTTATCAAAATACTATCGTGTGTGGTATCAAATTAAAGGTCTTGGGAAAATAATTCTAGTAAAAAAACTAAAATAACATTTAAATGATCGTCAATTGATTTTTACTTCCTTGTACGGAGTATAAAGGAAGTATTGTAATGGCGAAAAATTTCGGTTCTCAGATTTTGACGGAAATATCCGTTTTGACCTTTTCTGAATCCATTATGACTAGTTTCGTCGTAACGTCTGTACGTACGTATGTATGTCACATAACTCAAATACGGTTAGACGTTGAAAGTTGAAATTTTGTATTTAGGACTGTTATAGCATCTAGTTGTGCACCTCCTATTTTTAGTTTCAATCTACAAACCGGAAGTAGTACTTTTTTCAAATATTTCGATAAATATTTAATTTAAGACAATTTTTTTATTTTAAATGAAAGATTATGTGATTATTACCTACAATCGGTATTTTATAAATATTTTTGTACCTATCTGGTATCATTTAAGAATAATTAAAGTATATATTTATAATTTAGTATTTCGGTATCTTGTAGTCCATGATCGATTAACATTTGTTACTACGTTAAATTTTAAATGATTATGACATGACAGTGATAATAGTAAAATATGCTATTCTTCTGCAGTTTAAATAAAATGACTAAAATATATTCGTGAGTATAGTAGCAGTAGTAGTAGTACTTATATATTAATATATTTGTATAATAAGTTAAAAGAATAAAGTAGGTATGGCGAGAGGTCTTGTCAGATTTTTTATATTATTCTACATTTTAGTTATTAAGAAACAGTTTAATAGGCGTACAGGGAAGTCATGTGGTGTCCACGTCAGATTTTTAAAATAAATTATTCAAATTTTTGTAAAAAAAGGAGGCCATTTGGGGATTGTATATGATCACCATAGCAATTGTACCGAAAAGTAATCTATTCTTCCTAATACAAAAAAACATTGTTGTTGTCATGGTTATACATTTTAATTTTAATTGTTGCGTAATATGTCAATTTAAATGAAATTATAAAATTACATCTAATATTTAAGCGACTAGTGAAAAAATATTATGTTTCATTCATACAAAAAATGCTATTTTGGGACTCGTAAGATCGCCGAACTCCGCTGCGCGTCGCTCGGCAACCGTCTTACTCGTCCCAAAACCATGCATTTTTTGTATTAATGAAACAAATAACTATTTTTGGCTTCAGTAGGGTCTAAATCGTGAAGATTCCCCAAAATCTCGAACTGTCAAAAAATCACGATTACAATACTTCCTTCTATTACATAGATCGGGGAAGTAAAAATGAGCTTAATATTAGTAATGTATTAATTTTACACTATGGTTGCGCGCATTTTACATAGCTACTTACAGTACGGAGAAAACGCGTACAATGGATATTTTCTTTTATAACAAATTAATGAGAATAGCAAAAATGAGCAAAATGTTATAAAATAATAAAGAATTATATTTAAAATTATAATTATAGGTACTTAACTAATAAATAATAATAATATCTTTAATTTATAACAAATAAATGAGAACATCCAAACTTTTCATGAATATAGCAATAGCAAATCAAATGAGCAAAATATAGCATTAAGATAGTTTTAATTTTATACTATCTGTGTATTTTATTTATGCATATGAGAACCGAGAAAAAGCATATACAACAGCTAATTTAATTTATAAAATAAATGAGAACAGCAAAAAATGTCATTAATATAGCAATAAATAGCAAAAAATGAGCAAAATATTATAGCGTTAAAAAAGTTTTAATTTTACACTATGTATACGCAACGTGAAGTTAGCGTATACAATGGATTTTTGTTTATAACAAACGAAGGACACCAGCAAAAAATTTCATCAATACAGCAATAAATAGCAAAAAATGAGCAAATTATTATAGTATAGAAAAAAAATTAATTTTACGCTATGTATACGCAACGTGAAGTTAGCGTATACAAAGGTTTTTTGTTTATAACTAATGAAGGACAACAGCAAAAAATTTCATCAATACGGCAATAAATAGCAAAAAATGAGCAAAAAAAGATAGTGTTAACAAATTTGAAATTTTACCCCATGTATACGCCACGTGAAGTTAGCGTATATAGGTTAAATGGGAAATAACTTTAAAACGGGCAGAGCAAAAAATGTAAAACTATTAGCAATTTTTAGCAAAAAATGAGCAAACTTAATATAACTATTCATTTATCCAATATCTTTTAATGTATACGCCAACTTCACTGACCTTCGCTGGTTAAGGTCTTGGTTAGCTGTTACCATGGATATTTCATTTTTTCAATTTAAACGTATTTTGCAACTGGTAGTTTTTTAAGTGTTGCTGGAGATTTTAGTTGCGTCTCAAAACACTCACAAAAACAGTGCGACGTGCCAGTTACCAGTGTTGTCTTAACAAAGTCCAATTTTTACCTTCCGCTTACCTGTAAAGGAAGCAGGGTTGTTATGTTTAAAACAATTTGTTTTAAACAAACTGTTTTAAACACGGCCTAATGTTTTAATGCATGTTTTAAACTGTGTTTTAAATCAGGTGTTTAAAAATGATATCGAAATCCATTCACGACGCATAACACAAACAGAACAAATTCAACTACCGACTATCGGTGACTCCTAGCTACGCAGCTAGAACGATGTAAATCCCCGTCCTCGCACAAAAAGTAGCATTGGCGACATATTTCGATGGAAATAATATTTATTTAAAAAAGATATCCTGTTTAAAACATGTTTTAAACATGCTTTTTTGTTGTTTAAAACATGTTTTTTTGTGCAGAGTTAAAAACATGTTTTAAACCAAAAAAACAGTTTTAAACAGTAAAAAACAAATGTTTTGTTTAATATTGAAAAAAACATGTTTTTTTCAACCCTGAAAGGAAGGTATTGGAATCATGCAAAAAATCGGGTAGTGAGTTATTAGTGGATGAGCACGAATTAGGGTCCTTACAACTAATTTTTGATAGTTTCCCGATGATGTCTGTATGTATGTGTGTGTGTGTGTGCGTGTGTGTGTGTGTGTATGTGTGTGGTCCGGGCCGATGCCGTCTGTCGGATAACTCAAATACGAATTACCCAAAAATTTTGATATTTGGTATTATACAATTGTATACAAATAGGAAGAGGTCATTAGATTTTGGTACAAATATCTTCACCGGAAGTGATATTTTTTGAAGATTGAAAAGATTAAGTGTCAAAAATTTCTATAAATTTGGATAAATATAGTATTTATTTGTAATAAGAATAAGAGGAAAAGTTATTTGCAATCTACGTTATAAAAAAATTGTCTTTATCTGGTAGCATTAAAGAACTGCGATAAAATTTAAAAAATAAATTTATCAAATAAAACATTGAAATCTTGTAATCCATGTTCGGTTGATTTTTGTTTCTGCATAAAAAATATTGACAGATGTGACGGGTGACAAGTTGGCATACTAGCGCTATATAAGTCATAAGAAAGCTATTAAATGTAGTAACTGAACGGAGGATTGTTTCAAGAGTTTTCGTGTGAATGAATCTTTTGATTCAGGTGATACTAATTTCTGTGTTTGAATATTTTAGATTTTTATTTGTATATTTTAAATGGGCACCAGATTGTACGTATACATTTTTGTTTAAAGTCTAGATATGGCGGAAGGTTGTGTGATGGCCACGTCAGATTTTTAATTTTTAGTAATGGTGTTATATTTCCTTATAATGGATAATATGCTTGTAAAAAATTAATTGTTCTCTTTCTCTTTCGTTTTTTATACATCCTGCGTGTAAATTTATATTATTTTTTAATTTATTAATTTTTTATTGCATAAAAAATATTGACAGATGTGACGGGTGACAAGTTGGCATACTAGCGCTATATAAGTCATAAGACAGCTATTAAATGTAGTAACTGAACGGAGGATTGTTTCAAGAGTTTTCGTGTGAATGAATCTTTTGATTCAGGTGATACTAATTTCTGTGTTTGAATATTTTAGTTTTTTATTTGTATATTTTAAATGGGCACCAGATTGTACGTATACATTTTTGTTTAAAGTCTAGATATGGCGGAAGGTTGTGTGATGGCCACGTCAGATTTTTAATTTTTAGTAATGGTGTTATATTTCCTTATAATGGATAATATGCTTGTAAAAAATTAATTGTTCTCTTTCTCTTTCGTTTTTTATACATCCTGCGTGTAAATTTATATTATTTTTTAATTTTAAAAATAAACAAATTAAATGTATAGTAATAGATCTATAAAAGGTAAAAATCATATGACGACAAATAATTACTACTTACGAAGTACTATTACAAAAATATTACAATAACTAGACACGCTGACACGAATGTATTCAAATTGTCAACATTTTTTTGACATAAATCAATTGCACTTTCAAATATTATACTACCAACTTCAAAATAAATATTCTTAACTACGGGTTAACAAACTATAACTCAAAATTGTTTTGAAAATCGATATTGTTAACTTACAAGTTAGAGTTAAGTAACTTTGAGTTTAACTATGCATTGAAAAAACCGGCCCTAATGAAAATTTTAAGTTTTTAAAAAAATAATAAAATTTATTAATTTTTTAAATTGTGGTTAAACTAGATTCTCCAAATGTTTACAAATTGTATTGTAGATAGAAAAACGTCTGTGGAATCGAATGCGGAAATCGATATTTTTATCTGTTAGAAAGTTAAACAATTTTTGTATAGTATGAAACAAAAAGTAATGTCATAATTTATTTATTAAAAATCTGTTGTGGCCACCACAGCACTTTCCCGGCTATAAGTTTTAATAAAACGTTTTCATAAAGGCTTTAATTTTATGCTTCATTTGAACAAATTATGAAATAACGTAAGGCGATGTCAAAGTGACAAGTTTCAATGTCAAAGTAATAGTTGTCAATGTCAAAGTGACATATGTCAATCTTAAAGTGACAGCAATCATTGAGTGACGTTTATAATTCGAAATTTTAATTGCATTTATTATAAGTTATAAAGATAATACGAGCAATATGTAAATTAAATTAAATAATAATAGTAATAGTGAAAGCGCAAAAGATTAGGTACAATATTTTCATCAGTACCAGTACTAATTTTAAAAAAATAGTCATAAAGTTGGTACCACTGATTGTATATAGCTCATTAACGAACTTAAAACTAACTTTTTTGTAAAAAGGTTAAATATAAAATTTCAGTCGAAAATTCTTATTCATTCTCAAGTTATCGTACTTCCGAACAGACAGACCGACCGACATTTTTTAAAATTTTCTCCAAAAAAACGTCCAAATTTTTATTTGACCAATATATTATTGCAGCACTTTTCAGGTTACCGAATTTCCGAGCACGATGGCAATATCTGGTAAACATTAAAATTGATGGTAGACCAGTGGCATAGTCAAGATCGGCCATAGGGGATAGTTCAATTTTCTAAGTTTTGATCAAGACCAATTTTACAGTTCCAACGGTACTATCTGCATAAAGCTATGTGAATTATATTATGTGGCCATTCATCTTCTATTAATCGATATAAATCCACTTAAACGGGTTTCTTAAAAAAAAATTATGAGTTTAATTACTTAGTAATCATGCTAAAAATCGGATACCTAGTGAGTTTTCACTGGATAAGTGCGTTGAAAAGTCCCTAGAACACTATTTTAATAGTTTTACGATTTCTCTCTCTCCCTCTTTCTCTCTCCATCTCTCTCTGGTCTTAATCGTGCTACCGACAGTGGCAGTTACTTGAAGATCTGAAGTATATTTCTGAAATATCTTAACAATTTTCGATATCTCCCTTGTCGTTAGAAATACTGCATAAACTTATAAAAAGAATTTGCTCATTTACTCAACGAGCATAACGTAAAATTATTTTCACATAACAGGGTGTTGCATGACGGCTTGGCGAGAATTTTTGTCTTTTTTAAAATGGAACAACCTATATATTATTATATATTTTGAATTGTATTTTATTCACCTTAACGAACATACGAATTTTGTTTAGATTCCATTTTTTCTGTAAAAAAAAGGCCGAAAACAAGCATTGCTTAATAAAGGCGTACTGAAGTTATTTTAATAGTAACAATTTAGAATTTTTTTCTGCACAATTGTAACTCTATGTTCTGACATTTTTAAAATGTAATTATACAGAATGTTCAATAAATCGAATCAACTTTACTCAATCAGCTGTTTTTTTAAATGAATAAGAATAAGGACTTTCGGTTTCCGGCCTTCGATTCCATAGCAATTCTTTAAAAGATATTTTAATCCGTTCAGATACAATCATTCATTAATCACAACAGAATCAAAAAAAAATCACTATACTCTTACGGAAAGAGCATTGTAATTTTGCCTTAAAAAACTTCAATAAAATTGTCCCGAATAATAGAAAAACGTTCAAGGAATCAAATACCGTAGACCGGAAGTATATATTTTTATCCGTTAACAAATTGCAACTGTTTTTGTACGACGAAACAAAATTATGACTTGATTTAAATTGAGTGCTATTTTCAAAATACATTTTCACGACTTTATCGACAACTGTACTACTTGCATGAAAATTCTATAGAAAATTAAGTGCTTTATAACATCATATAACAATTTTCCTCGTTATTTTAACCATTTTCTAGATAATCGCAAAAAACTAAAAAACGGTCACCATTTTCCAAATTGAACAAAAAAGATTTTGGTATAGAAATACATTAACTGGAAATTATAGTTTATTTGAAGTGAAAACAATGCCACCCTAACCATAGGATTAAATGGGTTATGCTATAGCCAGCCTTTTGAAGCGGCAAATTTTGCTTGCACCCACAACAGTTTTATGTTTACATACATAATTAATTATTTAAAAAACTCATTTTGTATTATATTTCTCAATAATTTCTACGTTCTGGGTATTGATGTTTCATGTTTAACAAATATGATATATTTTTGTTTTATATCTCTACGTCCGAGCATTATTTTAAAAAAAATTATTGTAACTTGGCTAACCATGGAACACATAATAACAAATTATTTATGCTCTTTTTTGGGACGGGGCAGATTAAAAATTATTCTCGCATGCTTCTACATTTCGCACGCACATTCGCATAGTTAAGAAGTGACGAAGTGAGCCACTTTGCGCACGCAAAACAGGCACGAAAAAGTTTAATTTTCGAGTAGATATGATAAAAATAAATATTTATCAACCACGACATAAAGTTGTCCATATACAGTTTGATTATGATACCGATACCTAGGTACTTAACTAGATAAATTTAAAAAATAAAAGTAGGTATACGTTATTGAATAGTAACAAGAATATCAACTAACAAAATTAAATTATTATTTATTGTTTAAACATTTATGATATTGCGTTAAAAAATTTTAAAGTCATAAACAACAGGATTTTAGAAGAAGCGTAAGAAGCGTAAGCACCGCTATAATTTTTATGAGGGAATATAAAAGCTAATAAAAGGCATTTATCACATAACTTCATAACTGATTCTATTGTCTGTTATTTTATATTTATGTTTTATGGTAAAAAGTCAAGCTGATCTTTCTTATCATTGCTACTAACAATTTAGAACATATTTTTATTATAGTTCGTAAAGTAAAACATAATTTTATTTTAAGGACCAATGAAAAGCCCAGCAGTTTTTAAGGAAGTAAATCCATTGGTCACAATCACAAACCAAAATATAACTCAAATTAATATATACAGCAATTCATTACAAGTCGTAGAATTTGGATAAAAATTAAATGTAATACAAATGTATAGTGTCCAAAAAAATTATTTAAAGAAGTATTAAATTGTCGGATAGTGAATAAAAATTAAAATTCATAGGTAACCGTTGAAATAACGAATATAATTGAACAAAAACGCGATGAAATGTATTGCATATAGGTATATGGAGGTTACCAGTTGTTTTACTAAACGATTAGAAAATATTATATAAATATAACAATCCAACACATGTAGAAAACGAATATGTTATTCTTTAATATTTGAGGTATTTATAATAAAAATTTAAAAAAACTATACGTCACCGCAATAACTGTTGAAAAATCGCAAGTAAAAGGTTCCAGTCTCAAGAAAAATTATATTTATGACGTCATACTATTGCATTTCAGTATTAATGGATACCTATGATTTATAATTTACAGCAAAATCTATGATTTTTAATGAATTTATTTATCATTATTTCAATATGAATAAAAAGTCACGAGTACCTACAAGTTATCATTAGGTATTTGAATACATCGGCCTCACCACCTCACACCGAAACCACGCACGCTTATGACGTTATGACTTATCACCAACGGAATTCCTACCTTAAATAGTGAAATTGAACAATAATTACTAAATAATTATGATTTTCAATTTTCAATTTGAATTTAAATAGGTGTAATCGGATAAGCAGTAATAAATTTAGATTAACTTTTAATGGATTCTTCATAAATTTAATTTTTAACTTTTGATGCAAATTATTTTAAGCAAGTTTAATATTAACATTAAATATAAAATAAAATTACAACTTAAATTAACTTCTTGTTGGTTTCGTAAAATTAAATTAAACTCTAAATTTATTCCCCACCAAATTTGCGCGCAGAAGCATAATTAATCCTGGACCCATTACGCCCGAAAAAACATTAATCACTACTAAGATACTAGAAACAAAATACGCACTCGCTCAAAAGCAAATAAAACACAAATCGCTGAACTCTAATTTAATTAGTCCGACAATTATGATTATTTAAACCAAAACAAATAATTGCTTACAGTTGGAAGACTAAGAATATCTTTCAAGAAATTCAGAACTGCAACGAAATTAACAAAGCAACAAGTTTATTTACCGCCGGCCAAAGATCTGCAAAAACTGACGAAGTTTTGCGTCACCGAGACGAATATCACAAAATTTAAGAGAAAATCTTTACGATTTTCATTACATTTCTTACTCCTCTAGACAGAGAATCATGAAATAGATTCAGTAAGAAAATATGTTATAGAATTGCTCAAACATTATCTTTAGATTTCATTTTCTAAATATAAAAAATTCAACTTATATTTATTTTCTACTAAATAATCTTTGTTATTATTATAATAACGGAAATGAAAATATTACATTACAAGAAAACTTAATTTAACTTAATAATAATGGAAGCATAGGAAGCTCTGCTTAAAAAAAATAATTTATATACCTACAATATTTTCCTTTAAAGCAGGAAAATTTTCTAAATTTATATAAATGTTGCAATCGTATTTTAAGCAACATGCATTACACATAAGTTATTCCGGTGTAAAATATCGAAAAACTGCAACAATCAGCGTTAGATGCACATTAAAACTGTGCATCCTCGCATGTAACAATTTCATGCATGCATGTCCATAATACTTCGTTCGGTAGTTTGGGCTAGATATGATACGTGCTCACTTGACAATTGACATTTGACTAACGGACGGACAATCACTGCGTGCGTTTCATAAGATTTTTTTCTGTAAAATTAAAAGCAAATATTGGCTTACACGGATGCCAAATTCTATGAATGCAATAAAGTATAATTAATATAAATCTAAAATAAAACTAATATAGGAAATAAATTATACAAATTTAATCAATATTTTAAATCAAAAATATTTTCATTCCGAAAATTAACGGGTTTCTGTGTGAGAGGAGATACGCATTCGTGGTTTAATGTTTGACTGTTCGCGTATAAGATAAAACCTTTTGTTGTTATTTATTGTATTATATTATATTTATTATATTTTAAATTTTTGATATAAAAGCATTAAAAAATATACTTTTTATGATAAAATTGCTTCCCTTCTTTCCAACATCACGCCACGCCACTGGTTTTTAAAGAAGTAAGCAAATCTCACGAGTTTAAAGTTTACAGACATGTAAGCAGACCTACAATATCGAGAAAATTTAAAACTGAAATTGGATATTTCGTGTGATTAACTCAAATTGTCTAAAAAATTAGACATTTTGAAAGAAAATTTCATTCGCGAAAAAAAAACAATTTCGTCGAAAAACTTCCGACTTATGAGTCAAAAAACCATAAAAAGCACTCTTTTTCAAACGCCCATGACTTTGTGCGAAATCGTCGGAAGAACTTCGTTTTTTGAGTCCTGCTCAGGTAATTGAACAAATTTCAATGCCCTTTTTGTGGATCGAGTCGACAAATTTTTTCCAACTCGGTACATAACGCCAAAGTTGGACGTTTTTTTGTTGTTGAGTTATGTGCGAAAAACCTAAAAATGCACTTTTTTAAAAAACACCCAAAACTTTGTGCTAAATCATCGTAGGAACTTCATTCTTTGAGTCCTGCACAAGGAATTGTACATATTTTAGAGCCCTTTTGGTGGATCAAGTCCAAAAAAATTAAACTCCGTACCCATCGTCAAAGTTGGACATTTTTAAAAAAAAATTCACATGAGTGCTAGAGGGGGCGGAAGAGGTTGCACTTAAGTTTGCATGCATAACTTTAAAGTAGACACTTCAAAGTTTTTCGCCCTTGAAGATTCATCGAAATCGATTGAAAATACGCCGAGTTATGGCGAAATTTTTACGAATTTCTAGTGTTTCATTTTTTTTTCGCCAGTATATAAGTAAAAAGAATAAAGTAAGTATGGCGGGAGATCTTGTGTTGGCCACGTCAGATTTTTACATACTGTACTGAATGTACTGATTTCCATTTCCGGACTTCCATAAAGCTTAAAGTAAAACTTGTTTTTCAATTATTATTGTTCAAATTCATCATAAAAATGTACAATATCAATATATGAAAAAATGTTTCTAACAAAAGTTTATATACAGGGTGTTAATACTAAGTTGTAACACCGGCAAATGGCAGTTAGAACTCATCGAAACAAACAACTTTTCTTATTAAAATTTTTTGATTTGGAGCCCCAGTTCCGAGTTATAGACGTTTTTTTGTTTTTCGGAAAATCGTCATTACTCCGTTATTTTAAGGAATATTTAAAAAATACATTGAACCCGTGTTTCAGCATTTTTGGCTGGGTTCCACGGTTTCTGAAAAAACACATTTCGAAATTCAAATTTTTTCACTCGCTAATAACTCGAAATATAGGGGTGGGGGGAAAAAAGTTTCGTACAAAAGTTTCTTCTTTTTTTGCGTAGAATACGTTGTCAAAATAAAAAAGTGGGGTTCCCATTTAAAATAGCAAACATGCCCCCCTCCCCCACGCATATTTGTCGAGATATTCCAGTAGATTAATTAAAATGGGTCAGCCTGTATATACGGGTGTAACAGCGAAACCAACCAACGCCTATATTTTCTTTATTTTTATATTTACAAAAAAATGTTAAACAGCAAAGTTGTAGGAGACCACGGGGGACATCTGATTAAAGAATAAAATAATTTTTTAAACCAGTGGTTCTCAAGTTAAAACACAAAGTTATATTTTTTCAAATGGGAATATACATATTTTTTAGACCTATCCGATAGAGTATTTTTTTTCTGAATTCAACTATGTATTCGTTTTATATCCTTACATAATAAAAATATTGAGAAAAATTCAGTTGAAATTTAAATAATTTCTAATTTTTAATATTAATGTGCAGTAATCTATGGATGAAAAACAAGTGATAAATTAAATATGGACGTGGTTTCTTTGGATATCTCGTGGCATAAATATCGCAAGCTTGTATGGTTTTTTTTTTCTTTAATTTATCATATATATATATATATATATATATATATATATATATATATATATATATATATATATATATATATATATATATATATATATATATATATATATATATCTTCTATAACTTTTAAATTAGTGTGTGGGTGTGGGTGTGGGTGTGGGTGTGGGTGTGTGTGTGGGTGTGGGTGTGGGTGTGGGTGTGTGTGTGGGTGTGGGTGTGTGTGTGTGTGTATGTGTATGTGTATGTGTATGTGTATGTGTATGTGTATGTGTATGTGTATGTGTATGTGTATGTGTATGTGTATGTGTATGTGTATGTGTATGTGTATGTGTATGTGTATGTGTATGTGTATGTGTATGTGTATGTGTATGTGTATGTGTATGTGTATGTGTATGTGTATGTGTATGTGTATGTGTATGTGTATGTGTATGTGTATGCGTGTGCGTGTGCGTGTGCGTGTGCGTGTGCGTGTGCGTGTGCGTGTGCGTGTGCGTGTGCGTGTGCGTGTGCGTGTGCGTGTGCGAGTGCGTGCGTGCGCGTGTGTGTGTGTAAATTAATATAGGTATTGTACTGATTTCATCAAAAAAATAAATGGTCTGGTCACTCTAGTCAAACTGTTCGTTTTACCACAAAGCAAGTAAATTAAAGCCATATGAAGATAAATAATGAGTATAAATTTAGAAGAACTTTAATATATGCACTAAATAAAACATCATCAATATTAATTAATTATCGTGTTCGTATACAATTTAAATGACGGTTGATGTCACACGCAAGCTAAATAAAATCGTTAGTAGTGTTTAAACACCCTTGAGCACTGTTTGGTATTATTTATTTTGAGTGTCATTGGTCGCAGCAGTTCGCTGTTAATCAACAGCTAATTACTGCGTTAAACAAATGAGACATTCCCCATTATTGAAACCATTTTCATGTTTGGTTCTCTCTGCCGCCGCCACCGGCCTCCACACAGACAAAGCATCAAGGGGCCCGCGGCTGACAAAAGTTGAACTTGCTGATGGGTCCATCAACAAATTTGTATTTTATTTTAAAACATAGGAAAGCGGTGTTTTTATAATATCTAAAAATTGTTCCTTGCCGCAAAGAAAAAATATGGTTATAAGTCAATCCCTTTTACGATCCATTAGAACAATTTGGTTTTAATTATATGTATGTTCTGGTTTAAAAATTTCCAACTCTGCGACCCTCAAATAGTTTTGGATTTTTTAGTCCAAAAGTATAATTTTTAACACATACAAACCATATAACTACATTTTTTACTGCATGTTATGATATTCTGAAAAACATTATCCCACACATAAAATGGCTTATTATTATATCCCGGGCAGTAATATCTTGTATCATTTCTTTTTTGTGCTGGTTCCAACACCAAGTACATTTTTTGCTATGAATGAATTTTAACCTCGAGATCTATTGGCATAGTAACTTTTTCAATGACACCGTAACTTTTCCAATGACAGCTTGATATTTTCGATTTTTCATATTTTTTTATATAGTAAATGCGCATCTTCTTGTCGATCTTAACTTCTTAGAGCCTGCTTCATTATCCACTATCACTAACTCTACTGATTTGTCCTGTAGCTATACAAGGGTCACCAAAATCTGAAATTTTTAATTTGGATAGAAAAATGTCTGTTAAATTTAATATTAAAAAGCGAAAGTCGATATCAATTTATTATCAATTTATTTATTATCAATTCACTCAACAGGATAAAAAATATCCCAATTACAGAGGAATTTTATAGAAAAAATAACAAAAATATAAAATGCTACAGACAAATGCAGAACATTATTTAAACTATCTTAGAAGTACAAAAAAAAAACATCATAAAACATAATAAACCATCATAAACCAACCGAGAAAATTATAATTTACAATATATTAACAAAATACTGCATTAGGACCTTTTTAAATTTATAAATAGTGTTAGAAAATATGTCGAAATCATCCAAATCATTCAACACAGATTGAGTTGAATTAAAGGTAGAGCACAACTGTCTAATTGGTGATTGTAATTCATAGTTTGTCCTTGGAGTAGAATAGGTAAAAGTCAGTCTAGTTCTTAAGCGAGGAATAAAGAAGTTTAGTAATGATAGAATTACTGCATCGTCAATTAAACTATTGATAATCTTATATAGATACAAGCAGGCTTGCATTTTCCTACGATTATCCAAGTACAGGACTCCAAATTCAATTAGACAGTTGTTATAGTTGAATTCATTAGTTTGATAAACATGGTATCGCTTAAAGTACATGTTCCTCAAAAATTTTCTTTGTATTGATTCAATGCTGTTAACATACTTATTGTAAATAGGACTCCAAACCTGTGAGCAATATTCCAGTTTGGATCGAACAAATGAATAGTACAAAGATTTTAAAGTACGCTCATCATGAAATGAGCGTGAGTTTCTGATGACAAAGCCTAGATTTCTGTGCGAGCTTTTAAGAATGTTATTATAATGTGGAACAAAACAACATTTGTCATCAAAAAGTACGCCCAAATCAGTATAATTAGTGACACGTTCTAATGTGAGGTCATGCATATGGTACTGGTGCATAATATTAGTTTTCTTAACACTATATGACATTACTTTGCATTTATTATAATTAAAGAAAAGCTTAGAGGATGAAGACCAAACCAATAACATATCAATGTCAGATTGGAGTTTCAAGCAGTCATCACTGGTATTAATTATTTTAAATAGTTTAATATCATCAGCATATAGTAAGATATTAGAGTGCTGGATGACATCGACGATATCATTTATGAATAGGAGAAATAACAAAGGACCTAGGTTAGATCCTTGAGGCACACCAGAGCTAGCAATGTATTGTTTAGATGAAAAATTATTATACTGGACAATAAGTTTTCGATCATCAAGATATGAAGATAAAAAGTGTAATAAATTGTCAGAGAAGTTAAAGTAGTGTCTAAGTTTACCGAGTAAGACTGCATGGTTAATTTTGTCAAATGCTTTGGCAAAATCGGTGTAAATAAATATGATCATCTATTTGAAAGTTACAGTTGCATTAGGGAAAATTCAACATTTTTGCAAATAGCAAACAAAGCGCTCCGCTTGTCTTTATCATAACTTGCGAACTATTGACCTGAGAAAAAATCAAAGTTGTAATAAATTTTATTCTCTACAACCTTGTAAAAAGTACTTGTACTCTACAATGCAGCAATAACAAGATATTATTTTTTTTAAACAGATTTTGGCAGCCTTTTTGTGGACCCCCCGTCCCCGATTACCACCTACGGGTCAGGACTATATATTGATAAATATTCATTACTAGACCTTGCCGAACAATGCTACAAAATTTCAAAACTATCGGATTTTGAACCGTTATTTGCCAAAATGATCCTTCGTTGAATGGACTAGGAATGTACAGGGCCAGGTAAATGCCCAAATTAAACTCTTAATTTTATTTTTTTTTATTTTTATTTCGTAGCAAATTTATGAATATAGTAAGTTAAATACTGTTTGAACTATAAAATTGACCTTTTGTCAAAACTTAGAAAACTGAACTACCCCCTTTGGCCGATCCTTACTACGTCACTAGTCTACCACTATTTTTAACGTTTACCACATATTTCCATCGTGCTCGAATGGTTAGAATTAGTCGTGGCGTTTTTTGGAGAAAATCTATTTTAAGTGGCCTAAATTTGAAAAAAAGTCAAGTCGTGCACATAATATCAACTCAATGTTGCTGCGGAAAGCACTGATTGAACATTAAAATCGGCCTATTGCCAAATATTTAAAAAATTTAATCCTTTTTGAACAAAGATGGTCAAATTTCGGATCCTAATAGCGGGTTTCCTCGAAACGAACGCGTTAATTTTATGTTTTGTTGCGGTTTTTAAAACATTACAGTCGTCGTTGAAACAGTAACACAAGATCTGGATAATTTTGCTGTTGAGTAGTCATTGCGATCGGTGTACCCATTTTGTCAGTTGTTTCTAAAATGTTTGCAAATAGTCAGAATTTGTTTGAAATCGACACGAGTCACTGTTTTGTTATTGTTATTTGTCCGTTTTGTGAACCCGGCATAAAGAACATTTTAAGTTATTATACCACAAGAGTTTCGAAAATAATTGAAAATACTGCCGACTGATGAGACGTCTTTCCATAGAAACAACTCGAAACCAGAGGTCGAGAGGTGTTTTGCGGCAATACGTCCAACCAGGAGGCAAAAGTATTTTGACATTTGGTGAAAAATAAACAAACGTTTATTATTGCTTGTTGTGTCATGGTTACGGTGAATATACGCATATTGACAGAAATATGCACTGGAATAGTTGTTTATATAGATAGTTTCTATGGTTTTTGTGAAAAATAGTGCATTTTAATTGGTTAAAATTAATTAAAAGGCCATTGATAATTACGAAATAATTTTCTCACATTGCGAAAGCACGTTGTTTGGTAACATAAAAGCAACGTGTGCTTGAGGTAGTTGTGACAAAATTACAAGTTATTTATGAATCGTGGAGGGTTATTCGGCTAGAAAATTTTTCGCAGTTGTAATTTAATTATTTATTGAAAACATGAAAGTCATTTTAAAACAACAATATTAAATTACATAACCGTCATTAATTCTGTCTTCTGTCATATATACACATATGTGAGAATGTCCCATGGGTTGCTGTCAGTTTAATATTGGTCTCATTGGTCAATTTCGCACACGTGATCAGAAATGGAAGAATTTCAGCGCACATTTATTTAACCAAAAAGATTTTAAAGGAACTGATGGCGAAAATTTTTGTTTTCATCTAAAAAAATAAATATCATGCTTCTAACACAAAATGCAAGGTTTTTGCGTACCGCTTTCACTAAATAGCAAGTCTAGTTAGCGCAACAACATGCAATGATAATAATTATGAATATGAATAAGAATAGGAGCCCTGCTTTTTGTGTCGGTAGTTCTCTTGTTCAAAATAGTGCCCTTCGTGCCAGATGAGAATATGGACATGGGCTTGGTTTTATTTTAATTGCACTTATCTACTATTGCTTTTGGCGATTTGGCCTATCTTGCGTCGTCTTTGACGCGTCAAGTCTCAGAAGAGAGAATATCGTATTATCTCGTCGTATCGATAAAACTTATAATTCCCTCGAAATTAGTTTTAGTCTCACCGATACCACTTCACCAACTTCCGCTTCAAACGAATTCTAGAGATGGGAAAATTTTCAGATTTACTTCACGAATCATAGACCAGACAACCAGTGAATACATTTCAAAATACATCAGAAAAACGTGATAATATTATTAGAAAGCGCGTAGCTGAAATCTAACAGAGATAATAAAATGTTGAATATGAATTCTACATTTTTACTATCTTAACAACATAAATAGGTAGGTATAGAAATCATGAAAAAATCGATGTCGAGATTTATGCGAAATCAGTTTTGATCATTTATCAGTGAAGTGGGTGTGTGTGTGTGAAGTGGATTGTTGAAGCTGAAGCGATTTTGGTCATATTTTAGTAAATAATTGTTGCCCTTTCATTATAATGCATTCCTTGTAATTTTGACTCGTAGGGAACGATTTTTGTAAAAATTTTAAAATGTTTAACTTCAGAGGCGCGCGGTATCTTTGACACACAATTTCTCGGGCATGGCATCTTATAAAAAAATATAACACATGCAATTTGTTCAAAATTAAATGACAAAACTTTTTACGATGGAACATGTTTCCATCTTAGGGGGGGATAGAGCGTGGCGCCATACCTAGTTTATTAGAGTGAAGTTTTAATTATAATAGTTCACAATTTTGGTTTTTTAAGTCCGGACTAAGGGCATATAATATTAAAATAGTAAAAAATCACAAAAAAAACTTAGGATCGTATAATCTTTGGGATTTTGGGTTTAAAATTCTTAGTTACATATTAAACTAAGAATTTTGAAGGTAAGAGTATCTATATATATATATATATATATATATATATATATATATATATATATATATATATATATATATATATATATATATATATATTAATATTATTTAAAATAGAACTTATATTTTTTAACATATTTCAATTCTAAGTACGGTTCTGAATCCAATGATGTATCACAAGTCTAGATTTCATGCAAAATATCTCAAGAAAAAGTCGAAATAAAGAAAATCAAGAAAGATTATAAAATTTGACATGTAAAAACAAATTACATGCGATATGTGAAAATAATTATAAACAATGTACCTATGTATTATGATTTCGGGATTTGAACCTCATTTTGGTTATATATCCCTAGGGTGACTTGATGGCACACACACAGTATTAATTTTACTTATACTTTTTGCCACGGCGTTTACTTTACTACCATGTGTGTTGCCAGTCAACCCGGCGCAAGCCCTTGTTGTGGGTGTGGGTGTGGGGGTGGGTGTGGGTGTGGGTGTGGGTGTGGGTGTGGGTGTGTGTGGGTGTGGGTGTGTGTGTGTGTGTGTGTGTGTGTGTGTGTGTGTGCGTGTATAACGATAACATAAAAAGTATAAAACCTTTTATAACCAAATTTCATATTTAAGGTTTTAATAAGGATCTTAACAACGGTTAAGATTTTGGTAAAAATCCGCAAACCGGAAGTAGTACTTTTTGAAACTAAATATAGTTTTCCTTAAATAAATTGGTACATAATTTATTTATGACAATTTTTGTAATTAAAAATAATTTTTTTTTGTAATTCCAGTATCTTCTTGTCCATAGTCATATTAAATTTGTTTCTTGGTTTGTCTTGGTTTACATTATCGTTTACATATTACATGATGAACATGAAACTATTAAAATGTAAGTAAAACTATTTATTAGATTAGTAGAATAAGCAAAATTAGGCGAGAGGTCGTGTGCTGGCCACATCAGATTTTGTAAAATGATTTTTATATGTTTGATTTATACGGAAATCGATTCTTTCTTAAGAGGATGTTCGGCCCTATTCCAAACGGTAGCAAAACATGCGTTTGAATATCCCACAGATTTTTCTCATAGTTTAAGATAATTTAAAATTTTAATTTTTTTTAGTAGTTAAAGATAAAAGTTGCTTGAAATGGTTAGATTTTAATTTTTACTTCCTTGTACAGACTACAGAGTACCTAAAAAGGAAGTATTGTAATCGCGAAAAATTTCGGTTTTCATATTTTGATGGAAATATCCGTTTTGACCTTTTCTGAATGACTAGTTTCGTCGTGACGTCTGTACGTACTAGTGCTGGGATCCGGATCCGGATAGTTTCGGTATCGGATCCAAAAATATCCGGATATTTCAAGTTATGTGAATACTTTACTATCCGGATACTAGATCCGGATAATAGACCGGATATCGGATCCGGATATTAGATCCGGATATTGAATCCGGATATTGAATCCGATTACCAGGTCCGGATATCGGATCTGGATATTAGATTCGGAGAAAAGAAGTGGATGATTAAATCAATTTTAAATGTGAGTAGTAATGAATTTTAAATTCGGATTAAAGAATTCGTTTTACATACATTCGTTTTTCTCAGAACTGGTACATTTTATGAAAAAAATTTCAGTTACAAAATTTTCTTTGATTCTTGTACTACAACTTTGTCGCAGTATGTATGGGTCTATCTCTAAAGATTACCATAGCTGTACGCTCACTGAAAATTACACTGCAAAATCGTAAATGTGGCATGTCTGTTTTTAGTTTTTAAATTTTTTCATTACTTTACAAACAATGAAATTTCAATTTTCTTACTTCAGCACAATGAAAATACTTAAATGAATAAAAAGCAGAAAGAATTTTTAAGATATCACAAAAAATACTAGACATATAGGAAGTTAAAGTTAAAAAATGTGTTGTAGACAGAAAGTCGTAATTTTTTTGAAAATTGTGGATTTTGAATAAATGCAGTAAAATAGAAAACGGCGATTAACACCATTAGATTCGTCGGAAAATTTCCTATAATAATATGTAAAACTAATATTTAGAAGAGCGACACCAAAGTATAGTGCACGATACAGGGGTCTGGATCTTCTACTAAATGATATTTAGTTAAATAAGATAATAGCTGGCCATACACGTACGGTTTTACCCGCAGACTTTAACCGCCACAGACAAGTCTGCAGGTGTGGACCGCCACTGACCAAAACTGATGCTCTCCACTAGCGTGTAAAGAAAACTGCAGGCAAACCTCAGTCCAGATCCGCCACGGGTAAAACCGTGCGTTAGTGGGCAAAAACTGTTGACTTACCTGCAGACTTTGCCAGAACTGTGGACTTTTAGATCGGCGAAAAGTTTTAGAGACAGTCCGGCAGTTTTCACTAGTAGGTTGTATTAACGAAATATAATGCATGATAATTTTGATAGACATCAGATATTGAACTAAATACGCAGTAATTGGGTGAAAAATTACTTCTTACAAAAAATTATATTTAGTCATATGACGTTACATAGTAAAAAAAAATTTAAAGAAAACGATCCATTTGATAGCTCTACTGTTTTGGTTTATTTTTCTTAGAGCAATATGGTCTTCATAAATGTATATTGAATTAAAAATGCAAAAGATTTGATGCGCGGTCCTGGAGTGACAGTGTGTGGGCTCCATACATTCTTGGACCGCGGTTCAAGTCGTTGGACAAATCTGTGCCGGTTTAAAACTGGCGCGGTGCTTCCCATTAACGCACGGATATATCTGCGGTCTTAAACCGCCGCGGTAAAAGTCTGCGGATAAAACTGTACGTGTATGGCCAGCTAATGCGTACTGCCGTACTGGAAACGTTTTTCATATGCTTTTTACGTGAATACTTACCTATAGAATAATCACAATAATTATAATTTATTATTTACCATAAAATTAATATGTTAATTTTTGTTGCTCGGTGAGTTTATTACATTTCGTGAAATTTAGGGAAATTAACAAAAATGTTTCGGAATTTTATGTTTGTTATTTCTGTTACTGGAAAAGTAATATTCTGCAGCCATATTGTGGTTTTGTATTATAACAGAAAATATTTTTTTTTAAATTTAAAAAATAATTTCTATTGAAACTTTTGAAAATTTTAATATCCGATCCGACTCTACTATAAATAATGATCCGAATTTCCGATGATTCGATCCGATATCCGCTCCGATCCGATATCCGGTCTGATCCGAAGATCCGATTCGATGATTCGTTTTGCCGCCCCACTGTCTCACTAGATTCTATTAATGTGTCGGAAAAAATAAATCTGTAATTTTGGCAACATCGTGCCCCCATAGGTTAATTTTTAGCTTAGCACATTCTGTCGATTTTTTGTTATCTAGCTGCTTGGTTTTTTTATTTGAAATGTGTGTTCTATAATCTTTAAATCTTTTAATAAAATATATTAATAATGAGTTAATTTATGTAATTTATTTGAATATTTAAATATTTCTTTTAAATACTTAAATAATTTTTGTTTAAATATAGTCCAGACAAACAAGAAAAATTGTATAATGGATCGGCAACATAATAATTCAAAGGCATTTTTTGTAGTAAATTTGAAAATTTGATATTTAATAATCTCACATGTGTATTAATTCTTTCCAGAAATGTTTTTAGTGCTTACCAATAACGTCCAAATCAGCTCGAGTGGTACACGAGAGCTAATTACGTTGTTGGAATGGGTGAACTAGTGCTGATTCTATAAGAAAATCGTAATGACACCGCTGCTCTATTTTTGAGTTCTTTTTACAATAGGAACCTAAAATATTGACTAATTTTGTATTTAACATTAATGCCTGTTTTACACGATCCAATTTATTCATCAATAAATTGACCAAGTTTTATTTTCAATTTATTGTTGTGTGTAAAACAAATAATTTCGTAAATTTTTTCTTCACCAATAAATTGATGAATTTATTGACGGAATAGAACGTGTTCTATTTTTCCACAATATTTTAGGGAATTCTAGGGATTTTTTTCTTACTATTGTCGTTGCCAACCTTCGTGTACCTATATGATTTTCATTTTCATTTTATTATAGGTTACGTTTCCAATGACGTTTCTCACTCACGTTTTATCCAGTTTCATTTTCTTTAGATAGCGTTTAGTTAATAAGTAATGTAACAAAAACCTTGTTGGCACTGTTGACAGTAACAGAAAGTGTCAGCTTAGGTTAGTAAGACCACTGCTTTGTAAATTTTAAATATTTTGTTCTTTCTTAAATTGTGTGCAATAACTACTGTACCACAAATTTCACTGTATATGAGCTCATAGGATTAATCCTCAGCTCTTATCAAAATATAATAATAATAATATCGGTATGTTGGTACTATGAAAAATTTGAGAATAAATTGTGAAAAACTTGATGTGTGTAAAACGAACAAAAATATTTTTCTACTAGGCAATTTATTGAAGAAGAAATTGAAGGTCAACTTGTTCAATTTATTGGTGAATAAATTGGATCGTGTAAAACAGGCATTATAAATGTGAATGTGAATTATTTTCCATAGTGATTGCGTATTTACACTGAAAATCGCATAACACAAATAACAGCCAATGTATGAATTGATTACAATAATAGTAACCATGGTTATATAAAAACACCTCTAATATTTTTTATAAAATTGTACTATCAATTTAAGTGAACAAACATTTTATTTTAAAAAACTATGCTTATGTTAAGAGCTGGAAATGGTTTGAGTAAAACTAAGACAAAAATAAAACAAAGACTAAAACAGTGACTATGTTAAGAGGTGGAAACTGAATCGATTATTTTAAGAAAAATCGACATCCCTATTAACAACACCACTACATCACATGCATTTTTTCGTTCTACAGTTTGAGAACCCCCCGACCTTTTGGTCAACCATCCTCATCCGCCCAGCCTCCCACGATCAGTTATTAATTAGCGTAGCGGCGGCAAGATCAAAGGCATAGAACACTGGCTAACTAGATGTGGCCAGAGCAGAAACTGCGTTTAGACAAATGGCAGGTGTCCATTGTTAACTATCAACTGTCGGTTACGTTTAACGCTCGGTTACGTCACTGACAACTAACGAGGGCTGGGGGTGAAGTCACTGATTAAGGGATGGAAAAAACCGGACAAATATGTTTACAATGGATTTAATTTGGTGGAGATTTTTTTAAACTTTTATTATTAAACTAGGTCACAGTATATACTATGTAGGCAGATGTTATCCAAACTTCTCTTTACAAATGTCCCAAGTTCTCTCTTCATACCACTAGAGGTGTTAATAATATAAGGCTACGGGGAAGTGATACTCTTACTCTCTCTATACTCTATACTAGCAGCGATTATAGCTGTTTATGTTTATATAAATACTTATAATAAAAAAAGTTTAACATGTATACGTTTGCAAATAATTATTTTGCACGTTAAGCACGTTTTAGAATCCATAGAATACGAATAGTTATTTATGTAACAAAGTACGTGAAATAGAGCTTTAGAGGACGAATCTATATACGGCCGAGGCGCTAACCGAGTCTTTAAATTAGGTGAGTCTTCTAAAACTCAGTTTGTATACGTGTTACATACAAACAAATTTAGTAGGTATATAGTTCAGTCAAATTAGAGTTTCACCTCGGAATGAGAGATAATAAGCTGGAAACTCGTATACACCTTCATTTTGGCGTTCTAAAAGTTGTCTCAAAAGTCTCATAAAATTTCGTGTCTGCGTCGTACGTTATTCGAGGTCAAAGGTCACAAAACTCGGTTTTTTCGGGATTATCTAGGTTTCTATAGCTCCAATGATGTTAACCTATTATAAAAATTGTAGAGAATAAAATTTCCTACAACTTTGGTATTAAAAAAAAATTTCTCCGATCAATAGTTCAAAAGTTACGGCCGAAAGAAAAAGGAACGCTTTAAAAAAATTTAATTATGGCATTACTTTATATCATAATATACAAAAACGACTGTAACTTTTCAACACATTAAAATATTGACTTCCGGTCTGAAGCATTCAATTCTTAAGACTATTTTCAATCTACAATACAATTTTTAAAATTTTGGAGATTACAAGTTTAGCCAAAATTTAAACAAAAAAAATAATTATTTTTTTGTATTTTCTTAAATTATTGTGTTTAATCAGCTCTAATTTCTGAATGAATCGAGATATCAACTTTGGGTTTTCAGCATTGAATCCCTGAGACTTTTTTCTATAAGGTACATTATTTCAAAAATGGTTTAAAGAACTTTGTTGACCTGAAATTTTAAGTTTTTCTCCGAGAGAATATAGTGAAATTTTAATTTTGTTATAAATTATTGTATTTAATCAGCTCTAATTTCTGAACTAATTAAGATATCGACTTCCGGATTCCAGCATTGGATTTCTGGGACGTTTTTCTATAAGAAACAATATTTTTAAAATCTTTTAAAGGTAAGTGATGACCTAAAATTTAAAGTAATTTATAACAAAGCTAAAATTTCACTATATTCTCTCGGAGAAAAACTTAAAATTTCAGGTTACCAAAGTTTTTTTAACCATTTTTGAAATAATGTACCTTATAGCAAAAAGTCTCAGGAATTCACTGCTGAAAACCGAAAGTTGATATCTTGATTCATTCAGAAATTAGAGCTGATTAAACACAATAATTTAAGAAAATACAAAAAAATTATTATTAGGTATTTATGTTTAAATTTTGGCTAAACTAGGACTTCCAAAATTTTAAAAATTGTATTGTAGATTGAAAATAGTCTTAAGAATTGAATGCTTCAGACCGGAAGTCAATATTTTAATGTGTTGAAAAGTTACAGTCGTTTTTGTATATTATGACATAAAGTAATGCCATAATTAAATTTTTAAAAAGCGTTCCTTTTTCTTTCGGCCGTAACTTTTGAACTATTGATCGAAGAAATTTTTTTTAATACCAAAGTTGTAGGAAATTTTATTCTCTACAATTTTTATAATAGGTTAACATCATTGGAGCTATAGAAACCTAGATAATCTCGAAAAACCGAGTTTTGTGACCTTTGACCTCGAATAACTTACGACGCAGACACGAGATTTTATGAGACTTTTGAGACAACTTTTAGAACGCAAAAATGAAGGTGTATACGAGTTTCCAGCTTATTATCTCTCATTCCGAGGTTGAGCCCATTTTTTTGCTAAAATGACTGGACTAATATGCAAAATGTAAATAACAGCACATTGCCTAGAGACTATGAGCCTGAGACAATTTTTTCATCAAAATTAACAATAATTTTTTTGCTAAAATATAGAATAAGTACATAATACTGAATAAGTTCACATGAAAAAATTTTCTCGAATGTTATTTACGAGTTATTTAGTATGTAGGACACTGGAAACCAAACCATCATGTATATTTATATAGTAGGTATATCCTGTTTGAAATAACGAAAGAATTTTGAATTGTCAATTAATCTGACTTCATTCTACGTAAGTGCTGCACGTTATTTTGTGACAATTTCTCATTACAACAGAAGCCAAAAGCTAAGTATTTCACAAAAAATGTTAAAGTGAACCTACCTATGAGAAAATTGCCACAAAGGCCGCGGCTAGAAGACGCGCGAAATTAGAAAAGCTGTAAAAAAATGTTACAATTTGTTGTTGTTTTTTTAATTTTACCTGTCTATTTTATGTATTTTTCTCTTACGGCTTTGTGAACTATTAGCGCTTCTTTTCAAACATCGAAAATGTTTTTGTGTATACCAAACTCCTAAACCACGCCCCAATTAACTGTCAAAATTCCTTCGTTATTTCAAACAAGGTATAGTATAAAGAATTGGGTTTTATTATTATTATTATTATTATTACTATTATTAATATTCTGTGGTAATAGTGACAATAGTGACAAAAAGCACCAAAAAGAAATATATTTTCATAAATCATCATAAGTAGGGATAAATATCGATATGAACATCAGTCAATATTACTTTCCGTTTGGCATCGATGTATCGATAACTCGATCATTATCGACATATGTCAACAAATATCGAGTTATCGATACATCGATACCAAAAGAAAAGTGAAAGCGACTGATGTTCATATCGATATATCGATATTTTTCCCATCCCTAATCCTAAACGCCAGTGTTTATATAACTGTTTGACATAAACGCCCATGAAAATTTGTCATGAACGACAATAACTGAAACCGGTTGACGTAAGCAAAAATTTTGCACATTTTAAACAGTTAAATATTATTATTTGTAATTAAAAGTCATATTATATTTCATATAAAAACAATAAAATGCATACGGTTCAATATTTTATTTTATATTTTTAACGTAACATTAAGAGTAGGATGTTTTTAGCGTTTTACTCCAAATATGTGCAAAAATTTTGCACATTTTAAACAGTTAAATATTATTATTTGTAATTAAAAGTCATATTATATTTCATATAAAAACAATAAAATGCATACGGTTCAATATTTTATTTTATATTTTTAACGTAACATTAAGAGTAGGATGTTTTTAGCGTTTTACTCCAAATATTGTAAATGGCGTTTATGTCGTTTTGCCGTGGACGCGTCGATATTTTGTTAATAACAAGTTAGGTTTTTTACCTTCCGCTTCATATTTTATAAGGGAGTTATTGTAATGAATCAAAATGGTCGAGTGTGAATTTTTAGTGGATGAGCACTTTTAGGATCCTTAGAATACGAATAAAGTATTTTCGAGACATTATCTCGAAAATACTTTATTCGTATTCTAAGGATCCTAAAAGTGCTCATCCACTAAAAATTCACACTCGACCATATATATATATATATATATATATATATATATATATATATATATATATATATATATATATATATATATATATATATATATATATATATATATATATATATATATATATATATATATATATAACTTTTTAATACAATTCTCAAGAACCCAGTTATTTTTGAAAGCAATCCCCAAACCGGAAGTACCTAGTACTTTTCTAAAATATTTTGATAAATAATTAATTTATCGCAATATTTTTTATTTCAAATGAAAGATAATATTATTGGCTACAATTTTAACCATTTTATAAATTGTTATATCCTAATACTTTAGAAATTTAAGTATTATTTTTATAATTTAGAGTATGAAACTTGAAACTTCAGTATCTTGTTGTCCATAATTGTTTAACATTTTTTGTCACAACGAAAAATCTAATTGATTATGACATTATAACAGTGACAATAGTGACACATTGTTTATAACATTTTCTACGGTTGACTAAATGACTAAAATGTATTTGTAAGTACCTATATACAGGGTGTTTCTATACCTCTGCACGAAACTTTAATAGATTATATAATTTGATATAGGTACTGATTATAAAAAAGATTTTTTCAAAATTCGCAAAAATAAGGGTGGTGAAAATATTAGTTCCATTTGTTTGAAGAACATCTGTTTAACTGTTTATTTATTATGTTATTTATAAATTAAAATTATAAATACTATAAGACTATCTACAAAATATTGTTATGTAATAATTAATAAATACACAGTTAAATGGACTTTCAAACAAGCGACACTAAAATTTTCAATACCCGATATTTGAAAAAAATCATTTTTATCTATAATCAGTATATCAAATGATATAATCTATTAAAGTTTCATGCAGAGGTGTAGAAACACTCTGTATTTATATAGTATAGTATAAAGATTATTATTATTATTCTGTGGTGATAGTGACAATAGTAACCCATCATTTATACCGGGCGTTTCCTGAAACAGGCGCACCCCCCAAAAAAATTGTATTTTTAAGTCAATTACATTTATATTATAGGTTTATAAACTACATTCAAAGACGCATTAAACTACATAATTAATGAATTGTTATAACTGCCTGTTTAGCCGGAAGTGAGATCAACTTCCTTATTTTAAATGGAACATCTTGTATATTTTTTAAAATTTTGATTCTACATAAAATTCTGAATACAACCATGTGTAATAAGCTATTTTTTCGTTGTAGATTTTAAAAATAATAATAATTAAAATATTACAGAAACAAATTGAATCATTCCTAGTTAGCTATGAAATAAATGATAGAAAATAGATTTTATGATAGTAAAAATGTCAGTTTATTAACAAAAATAAATAATTTAATAAGGAATTGCAATTCAATGTTATTATTTATAGTAAATTTTCAAAATGGCCTCCATTTTCTTGAATACATTGTAAAACGTAGTATAATTTCTGTTTTCTATCATTTATTTCATAGCTAACTATAAGAATAAGAATGATTCCATTTGTTTCTGTAATATTTTAATTATTATTTTACTTAGAAATCTACAACGAAAAAGTAGCTTATTATACATGGTTGTATTCAGAATTTAATGTAGAATCAAAATCTTAAAAAATATATGGGGTGTTCCATTTAAAATAAGGAAGTTGATGTCACTTCCGGCTAAACAGAAAGTAATAAAAATTCATTTTTTAAGTAGTTTAATGCGCCTTTGAATGTAGTTTATAAACCTATAATATAAATGTAATTGACTTAGAAATACAATTTTTTTGGGGGGTGCGCCTGTTTCAGGAAACGCCCGGTATATTCGTCTACAGTTGACTAAATGACTAAAATATATATTTGTAAGTATCTATATATTTGTATAAATATAAAAAATAGGGTATGGCCGAAGGTCTTGTGCTGACCACATCAAATTTTTTTATTTTGCTGCTTACATTGTTGCTGACAATTCGACTAACAATGTCATTAGCATGTTGCAACCGACATTTTTATTGGCAAATTCCAGGCGCGCACACCGACGCGTGGTTGCCGGGCTGCATTCGTATTTTAATTCATATTATGATAATAAGCAATGTGAGCAAATATTTAACTTTTTATGTATTTTGTTGTATATTTTATTAGAGATGGTTATATTAGTTTTTTAATGTTCACAGTTTGTATATTTTACTGATTTCACTGTTTAACAATAAATTTTATAATTACTTAATGAAGTTTTAAATAATTTAAAAACATTAAATTAAAATCCGTTTATACTACAGTTGTCGACAAAAAAGTGCTAGGCGTGGATAAAAGGGGTAGTAATGGCGGGTAAAAACTGTAGGTTATCATGTCTGAAATATTAAATCTTCAATTTTATCGTATTTGACCTAGAACTAAAAAAATATTTTATACTATACAAAATCACAAATCTTGGGTGCGCGCCTGGCCTATTCAATTAAACAGTTTTGTTAACAGAATTCTTGCTTCTAACATGTTTTGCTATTTAAGATGTTATTGCTATTTTTTCGCTGTATAGGAAGCAGTGTCGCACACAGATGGAGGGTGGCATTAGGAGCTATAGCCGCTCTCAAAATGATTAAAAATGTACAATAACTTTCATCAAATTTAAAATCATATTCATTAGTTTAATTTATTCGTAAATATTAAGTTCGTATAATATATTTTGAACCATTATGTTATGTATTGTTTTCTAGGAACTACCGTATTCAATCATGCGTGTCTGTGGTGCACGTATATTGAACTGTGAATTTTGCATGTGCAGTCACAAACAGTTGTGACTGACGGACTGATCATTCGTACAGCGAACAGCGGTCTTCGAAGTTCAAGATTGTTAATTTATATTTTAATAGCAACTACTCTTACTATACTAAGCACTTGTGTGTATACAAGAACACAGTAATAACTAATAAGCTGTTAAACATCAATTTAAATGTATTTCATGACAAAAAAATTCCTACGCCGCATTTTTCTTCACAATTTCTAATACTTAATTCAACATTTCCAAAATTTGAGCTCATCCAAAAAAAATAGCGCAGTGATAGAAGGCAACTAAATCCGCCACGAGACCGGTAACAAAATACTTGCTTTTAACTTATACACGATAAGTTAACAGTGATCAGTGATATGTTACTGAACACATCATTATCTTAATTATTAGTTGAAAAAAGAAAATCAGATACCTACCTAGATAGTACCTACATAGTTTTGTGTTCTATTTCTTTCTACTTACCTACTTCATTGTCATGTTATGATGAAATATCAAATAAAATATTACATTAATTTTTTTCTGCCAATAAGTCATATTCGTTATTTGAATACGTAGGTCCCCAGAACATAATTTTTTGTCAACTCACAAATAGCACTGACTAATCTAGAAGAATATTTATCTACGTGTTTATGAGTATCATCCTGTACATTAGTTTCTGTCTATACTTGCTGATGAAACAAATGAAACACTGTATTCCGTTTGCTCTATACTGTATTAGGGGTATCTAAATATTCTTTGAAATTCTTAAATTTGATAGCAGGCCGCTTCGATTTCAATGATTAATTATTGAATACAATACGGCTCTGTTAATCAAATACTGGCTACCGCACCGCAATGAATGAAACGCTGAACACTATTGTACACTGCGCTTTAGCTCGTTTGTATAAATTAGACACTAAGTAATGGGTTCTGAATTAAATTTGAGAGCAGGCTACAACAGAAGGAAGAACGATAAATGAAATAGAGAATCTATGTAATTTATATCCCAGTGGACCCGAAACCTAGAGTCCGGGAGGAGAAGTCCTTGAGCCAGGAACTGGTGTGCAATTCAACTATTCTACAATGCTCATTTGTTCCTGACGAAATTCGCTAAATATTCTAATATTGAGCTTTGTATTACGCAGTTACTCAATCGCTCAATATTTTGATAAGAACAAGCGACTGTCCCTCTGTGGCAAATCAATTGCTTTCTGTTTCTACAGTTCATATCGACTCGATTCCAGTTTACAAATCTGTACTAAGTAGGTAGTTTGAAACGTGAAACCCAATATAATCTATTAGGTCCATTATACCGATACGCTATGAATTAACCACTAGTATTGCTCAATTCAAGCAAAATCGGTCAATGAATTTAATGAAATACCAAGAGGCAACTGTAGCTCAAGAGACTCAAAGCTCAGTAACAAAACGCTGCCGTTTGCTTTCAAAGCAAGAAGTATAGAGTTAACTGAAATTATTTGTAAATCGAGTTTGGATATACTAAAATACCTACAATATTCTGCTAAATAGTTCGAAATCCGCTATAAACTGTAGCTCAATACAAATTAAATCACTTAATGAAACCTGTACAATTCCTCTGTGTGTATGTGTATGTGAATGTGAATGTGTATGTGTATGTCTATGTGTATGTGTATGTGTATGTGTATGTGTATGTGTATGTGTATGTGTATGTGTATATGTATGTGTATGTGTATGTGTATGTGTATAGATTACCATAGATTACATCTGATTAGATTTTGGAGTTGATTGTACAACCGAAAGTGGTAGTTTCGTGAAGATCTGAAGAGTTTTTCTGAAATATCCTCAAAATTGATGGATTAATAGGATTTTTTAATAACAATGTATACTAAATGTTACTATCTACAATTATTTGTATTCAAAACTTTGTTTCTATCTTGCACCATTTTCCAATTACAAGAATTTAAAAATTCTACAAATTTGTTACAATTTTGATTTATCTGCCTACCAATGAAAACAAAAAATAAAATATTTGAATGTTAATGTTAAGTAAATTTTTGACTTTTTGACAAATTGAAGTTGAAAATATTAAATGTCAATTATAATTTATAAGATCATGATAAAATTTAATATTACTATGTTCACTTCGCACTTTTAAGGTTTTTGAAAATTATTTTTGACAGCTGAGAATTAAAATTCATCAATTATTCACCAACTGTGAAAAATTATATTAAATTCACAAGACTACTGTAAAATCAGCAACAAATTTACATATGTCAAAATGCTCGATGGAATAGCGGCGATACATTTTTTACGTTAATCATTTGTTCCATCGAGCACCGTGCTTCATGCCATGCCGGTGTGACATAAGCATTAAGCAAAGAGCTGATTAGATTTGTAAAATTTAAAATTTATTACCTACACAATTATAATAAAAGTCCATTACGAAATTCAAATATTATAATACTGTCTATGCGGGGGGTTATGTGTTTTTTTAAATGTCATGCTGATTTGTATAGTTCGATATTTGAAATGACCCTCTAAGGTTATCAATTTGTGTGTATAATTTTCGATGAATTATGAGTTGTCATGAAAAGTAACAATAATACGAGGTTAATACAGGATAATATAGACATAAATTGCGAATCATAATTCGTAGTATAATCCTGCTAATATATATGCGATTTTAACTAGATTAGTATTGTGCATATTTTCAGTAAATAAATCACCTGACATTAACAAGATTCTGATTTATGTATACTGCTAACTTTCGCGAATTCTATATAGCAAGAAGACGTTTTTCTTTATTTAAATTTTATATTTGCTGTATACAGATCAAAAGCAGAATCTTTCGCAGAGAAAATAGGAAAACAATTAGAATAGGTAGGTTTCAAGTTAGGCACAGTCCGCTCATAATTTTAATTTTAATAAATAAATTCTACGCCCATTGAAAACTCGCAGATCTACATCAAATATGGCAAATACGGATATATTAGCTCAAAGCTCAGGACCACCAATTTCTGAGAACATCCAAGATACAACCTAGGTAGGTACAATGTTACTAAAGCAATATATCGTAGATGTGTATCAATTTTAAAATTACAAAGAGCCCCAAATAATATCAAGTCCCAGGCCCAAGAAATACTAGATCAGCCTGTGACTGAAACTGAGCTCATATCAATGCTCTTATACTCAACAAACTTAAACAATTTTACCTATATACTGGTTTGTAAGAAAACTTATCTTTAAAGTCACAAGAACATTTTAACACTTGCGCGAAATGAATAGCAAAATATTTCAGTAGGTATGAGCGTATTTAGATTAATGATAAGTCAGTAAGATGTGAAATATATGATGGGTCACGACGAGACACGGAGTGACCCAACGTAAACGTGAACAAAAATTCGAAATAGTGACGTGAACGTGAATCCTATTACTTCACTCACGGAAAATTTAACTTCTACAAAAGTTTTTTAATCAATGTAATTTGAAATAATACTAGAAAATTATATATCATAGACAAAATTGCGAATTGAGAATTTATTAATTTAAGGGCAGTTTTCGCAAGAAGCACATTTTTTAAACCACTGGATTGTTGATTGTATAATGGATATCAGATTAAGAATTCATTAAATTAAATTTTAATTAATTATGCAATGGCAAGAATAGTAAATTTATGAAATTCCCTTTAAAAACAAACCCAAAACTGGTTGCTTAAAAACCCTGGAAATCAAAATTGCGAATTTTGACAAAAATTCTTTCAGTTCCGTGATAAATCAGTTGAGCACTATATTCCATTAAGATATATGCACGAAGTTGTGAATCATCCTGTACTTATACACATTTTTAGATTTTTCTACAACGCTATTTGCGAGGTAAAAAAATAAATAAACCGTGATCCATCGTGATCCGTTGAATGTGAAGGAAAATATTGAATCTTCAGCTGGCGTGACCGTGAAATTAAAAAAAAAATCACATTCGTAAATGTACGTATTTCGAGAGTAGGTGATACCGTGAGTTAAAAATCACTCACGCGCCCAACTATAAATTTATTAGACTTTCTTAACAGTTGAAAATTAATTAAATATACTCGTATTTTAAACTGATGAAATATTTCTCTCTGATTTTAATATTAAATTTTATATTGTTTACTTTAATAGTTATTTGTTTTTAATTTAATTTAAAATGTACCTACTTAGTAAATGTATATTGTTATTTAAATAATAATTTAATTTAGGTTTTATGTATATTCTACCTAGATAAATGGTATTTTGTCGGCTAACGCAACATGACATTTAAATTCCATTACAAGCCAAAACAAAATAAAACCCTGTGCTTGTTAAACCGGCGTGACATGTAAGATATTAGTGCGTTGCAAAAAACCACATTCGCTTTAGAAGAAACTAACCTCTATGTTCACAAGTCAAAGCCGCAGACCGCAGGGGTGAGAGGTGCAGGAGATCTATCGCAATTCTTCTCTCAGCCCATCGTCTCCTTGCAAAATACAATAACGGCGAGTGTTATTAAATTCCGATCGCGACGGCGACCGACGCACCACAACGCCCTAGACGAGCGTCGATGTGGTCGAAGACTCCCGCGAGGAAGACTCGAAAAATGTCATCCCCCTCCCTAAACTTAAACAGTCACACGTCTTTGGCGCAGTCGGTAAGATAATGAGGAACAATCCGGTGTAATGTCAACAAAGTTTTTTAAACTATAATTAAATTTGTACCAGCTCTCTATTTATCTATGTTAAATATAAATATACCTAAGTAAATCTACTGGTATAAATTACCGCATCCCTAAAGATAAAGGGGGCCAAGGTTCAATTAAGAAGCGATTTGTATAATGTACAACAGAAATCATTGTAATAATTCGTCTAGCCTAGCGGTAGCACTATATGATATTTCACTTTGACATTAACATTATTTATTTTTTATGAGTATCATCATGCATTTTAAAATCATGCATTGTTTCGAATTTCGATTAACATTGCCATACGGTCATTCTAATGTTTGTAAGCTGAGTGTAGTGAATGTCAGAAGTAGAAAAATAATTTTAGAAAAAAATTACTATCGAATAAAAACCCCTTTATTATTAAAACCTGCAACTAACTCTAATAATTTTAAAATATTAAAATAGTAGAACTTAGTTTTGTATTTCACACAGAATGTTACACAATTTACATATGAGCTAAATCAGATAATTTGCTTAGCTTGAATCGCGAATGCATCTCCTTTTGGCGCAGTCGGTAGGAAAACGATTAGCATGTCTCATGCAACTTGAAGAAACCAATGTAAAGTTTTCACTTACGTATAGTGGCATTGGGCCTCCTGACACTGGGGCAAACCCTCCAGAGTCCGATACGGAAGTTGAGCGCAGTGGTGATGTCACTGTTGGGCAGGGTGACGGGCTCGCGCGTATAAAGCCACGAGCCACCCACGAAGGCCGTGAGTAGAGTGGCGAGTGCCGCCGCCCCACACACCACCCCCAAGCGGGACACGGACCGCCGCCCCGCGCACATCACTCCAACTAGACACCGGTCACGACATCACTACACTGCACTATCATTACCCTAAAACAAACAACAAGATATCATCAATGATGTAAAATAATTATTTGTTAGGTCATGGATCATATAATATGGTATGTTTCATAATTTGCACTCTTGTACATATACCCCTTAAAATTTAAAATAACTTTTTTTAAAAATACACTCATTCAGCATGGTAAATAATTCGATCTCGATTTCCTAATTGTACTAATAGTATTTGACGTCCAATGTCATTTAGACAACATGGCATTCGTGGGGAAACTTTTCGATGTCATGGGAATAGACAGAATGCAATTTTCGGCAATATGAGATTTAGATGATATGGACAAAGTAGTGGGAGAACTTTTCGACGTTATAGGATTTAGACCGAATGGAGTTTCGACAACGTGGGATTTCTAGCTCGTATAACAGCGTATACGATATACCAAATTTTCAAATTGCTCCTAATATCTTATATAACTACTGATAAATGTATCTGAAATTTCGAATTAGGAACGTCCAACACGTTTAAGGCGAGAACGGATATGGATTCGTTGACATTGTGTCATTTACTAAAACAAAAATATTAAAAATAGCAGTCATCGCAAATCATTTACAAGACAAGCATAGTTAGGTTATAAATTTATCAATACGCACGCATTGTTTAGCGCATTTATTAAGGTAGGAAATCAGTGTTGCAAATACTACAGAATTTTCTATATAGGTATCTATAGATTTAGAAATATTTTATTTCTACAGATAAATGCAAAACCTTAATTTCATTCTTTTTTTACGAAAATATATACTTAAATTAATCAGTTGACCGCTATTTTATAGTACAGGCACAGGCTGCAACTGTATAGTTAAGTTATGAAAAAGGTGTTGTTTTTATTTCCTTGTACAGAGTAAAAAGGAAGTATTGTAATCGCGGTTTCGGTTTTCAGATTTTGATGGAAATATCCGTTTTGACCTTTTCTGAATCCATTATGACTAGTTTCGTCGTGACGTCTGTACGTACGGACGGACGGACGTGGTTTCAATACGATTCTTAAAAGCCAATATAATTTTGGTTTCAATCTACAAACCGAAAGTAGTACTTTTTTCAAATATTTCGATAAATATTTAATTTAAGACACATTTTTTTATTTTAAATGAAAGATTATGTGATTATTACCTACAATCGGTATTTTATAAATATTTGTGTACCTGGTATTATTTAAGAATAATTAAAGTATATATTTATAATTTAGTATTTCGGTATCTTGTAGTCCATGATCGATTAACATTTGTTACGTTTGTTACTACGTAACATTTATATATATATATATATATATATATATATATATATATATATATATATATATATATATATATATATATATCTTCTTCTGCAGTTTAAATAAAATGACTAAAATATATTTGTGAGTATAGTAGCAGTAGTAGTAGTACTTATATATTAATATATTTGTATAATAAGTTAAAAGAATAAAGTAGGTACCAGGGAGGTCTTGCGGTGGCCACGTCAGATTTTTTATATTATTCTACATTTTAGTTATTCAGAAAAGTGTGAACAGTTTAATAGGCGTTTAAGGAAGTCATGTGGTGTCCATGTCAGATGTTTTTTCTAATAAAATGAGATTTAAATCAATTGATTAAGAATATTATTAATTTTTATTATGTAAAACTTGTTTATTCTATAATATTTCAGTCGGCCAAATACCAGTGTAAACTACGGTAACGCTGTGCTGTACATGTCCCATTCTTATGTCAATCTGACATAGTAAAAATGGAAGGTGAGGAGAATTATTCTGCACTTGAAATATCATACAAATCGTTAGGTATAAATTATTTATCATTTTTATACATTACCTTTCATTCTTGTGAAAAACTTGTGAATATAAGTTTTAGAGACAATAATAATAATTATTAATGTATGATGGACATCTCGCAGTGCTAATTATGCGTTGTTCACGACAAAGTAACAATTAAATCATGTCCAGTTAAGAAAATTGTTTACTATTTTTCTGTATTTAAGGTTTTCGACCAGTGTATTACGGTTTACGGTTTCGTTCGCAGTTTCTATTTTTATGATTTTTGCTTGTTTCATAGAATAGTTCATAAAAATTTAATTTGTAGAGTGATGACAATAAAAGTTAACTACATTTGTTAATTAAGGTACATGGAATTATGTTGTTAAACCAAATTTATTCATCTTTTTTGCTGTAAAATTGCAGTTCCGCGAAATACTCATGTCAAGAGATATACTCGTATTTCTAGATTTTTTTGAAATAAAGTTTTTATCTGGCAACTAATTGGAATAACATTTTGCAAGTGAACGAAATTTATCATTTAAAAAGTGATTTTTATAAGTACTATACTATATTGATGTCAAGTAAAAAGTAAACTAAACGGTACGATTGTCAAAGGGCTGAAAAACACAAGTTGCCTTTTATTCTTACTTGCATAATGTGTATTCTAAAGTAAAACTAGTTACAGTCAAAAGAAAAACTGAGCCGGTACGGAATACCGCCAAGATATTTTCTCAAGTTCATTTTTGACGATTCTATACTAAATAATTATGTTGTATATTATTAATACCTACCTAATTTTAATATTCGTAAAATTAAATATCAAATTGCGCGCCAGTACGGTACTTCTATTGGAGTGGACTTAAACAATTTTTGTATGTAATAAAAGGGTTAAATACTTGATAACATATGAACTCGCCCCGTGTTGCGCTGCTTGTGGCTGAACATAATCATAATTTTCAAATAAACTGGTTATGTTCAGTCGATGGAAAACATGTAAAGATGTATTTAAAAATTAGATACTGCAACTAGGCTGAGCGATAAGTAAATATTTCTTATGAATGGGCTAATTTTCTAATATCCATATTTTATGACAACACTAAAGAAAAAATCTGACGTGGACACCACATGACTTCCTTGTACGCCTTGTTTGTTCATACTTTTCTTAATAACTAAAATGTAGAATAATATAAAAAATTCTTTTAACTTATTATACTAGTATACTCACAAATATATTTTAGTCATTTTATTTAAACTGCAGAAGAAGATATAAACGATATTTTACTATTGTCACTGCTACTGTCACTGTCATGTCATAATCATTTAAATTTTACGTAGTAACAAATGTTAATCGATCATGGACTACAAGATACCGAAATACTAAATTATAAGTATATACTTTAATTATTCTTAAATGATAGAAGATACAGAAAAATTTATAAAATACCGATTGTAGATAATAATCACATAATCTTTCATTTAAAATAAAAAAAATTGCCTAAAATTAATTATTTATCAAATTTTTTTTTAAATTTACTACTTCCGGTTTGTAGATTGAAACCAAAAATAGGAGGTGCACAACTAGATGCTATAACAGTCCTAAATACAAAATTTCAACTTTCTACATCTAACCGTATTTGAGTTATGCGACACACATAAGTCCGTACGCACGCACGTACGTACGCACGTACGTACAGACGTCACGACGAAACTAGTCATAATGGATTCAGAAAAGTCAAAACGGATATTTCCATCAAAATCTGCAAAGCGAAATTTTTCGCGATTACAATACTTCCTTATTACTCCGTACAAGGAAGTAAAAATGAACACCTTTAAAAAATACCGTAGGTATCGGTAAAACAAATTATCTTTTTTCACCCCTGGTTACAGTCAATTGTAAAAGTTACAAATATATTTTAAATTATACGAGTTATTGAACCAAAACTGAATAAATCAAAAGTCGGAATAAGATTTAAACAAACACTAAACTCACTGTACTCAAGATTTCGTATATCCAACATACTTAAATTTATTGCTTTACTGGCTTCAACAATTGAACAATTTCGAAATTGTAGTATAACTAAAGGTACTGGTAATAATTGTTTGAAACAGGCATTAGAATCTTTTAAATGATCCTTATAATTTCAAGAAAAATATCTCACCAATCACTGTTTGGAAGACAATTTCCAACTCCAATTCTAAATCCCAAGACAAGAAGTATTAATATCGGAATATCGCATTTGTTTTAAACCGCCTGAGGCAATGAATTAAACAAGTGGAATATTATGTTCGTTCTTACAGTTGATATCACACCATGTTGTATAAGTTGTAACTACTAGGAACGCACGTAGGATATGATATGTAGCATATTAATGAAGCCTAGGGCTTAGTTCAAACTTCAGGATAATCAAGGGTAAATCAAGGACACCCTTAGAGATCCTGAACACCTTGCTTTACATAATATATTAATTAATTCATTGTGTTTAATAATTTCATAGTTTTTGACATGATGTTTTGACGTGATATCGTGCTCTGCAGATATATAAGTTTTTTGATTTTTTGAAAAGGTAAACATAGACAATTCTTTCACGTCTTTTACAACAATTTTATGCAGTAGGTAAACACATTTACATAAAACTCTATCACACCTTTTACCAAACTTGGGTTTGACAGTCTTATACACAGTGGTGGCGGACGAGCTAGGGGTTATTTAACAATAATTTGAAAAGTAGGTAGTGACAGTGACTACTATCGGAGTAATAAGTATAGTCACTCGGATGTAAAGTTGAATAACTTGTTGAAAAATAATCCAAAAATTTAAATAAAACTTTATACTAAAGTATGCACATTTCTACGTTATTGTATAGAATTTCAGATTTTTAAATGTATATGTGTAGAAATATCAAAAATTTATAGCAAAAATTAGCTATGATTTTGACACATTTTAGAAACTGTTAACTTTAATGACGTCTACTGTCAATATAGATCATGAAAAAAATTCAAGTTTTGGTATAGTATAGTTATAAGCTAAGTTAAGTTATTTGCTACTGTAAATATTTTTAAATATTTTTATTTTGTTTATAATAATAAAATAAGTGAACATGTAATATCTTTGTTACTGGTAATCTTATAAGATTCAAATTCAGGATACCGATGGCTTATATAATTATAAAAAAGAATTCTTAATCCTTTTTATTTTAAACTTATTATATGAATAATTATTATAAGAATTGTTTTCTGAAAAAGTGATACCTCAGGACTCATAAATTTCAGAAAAAAATTATTAAAATTCAAGTAATAATTTTTAAATAAAAATTATAAACAAATCTTTTTTATAATTATATAAGGCATCGCTAACCTGAATTTGAATCTTATAAGATTACCAGTAACAAAGATATTACATGTTCACTTATTTTATTATTATTAACAAAATATAAATATTTAAAAAAATTTACAGTAACAAATAACTTAACTAAGCTTATAACTATAGTATACCAAACTTTAAATTTTTTGCATAATGTATATTGACAGTAGACGTCATTAAAGTTAACAGTTTCTAAAATGTGTCAAAATCATAGCTCATTTTTGCTATAAATTTTTGTTATTTCTACACATTTACATTTAAAAATTTGAAATTCTTTACAGTAACGTAGAAATGTGCATACTTTAGTATAAAGTTTTATTTAAATTTTTTGGATTATTTTTAAACAAATTATTCAACTTTACATCCGAGTGACTATACTTATTACTCCGATAGTAGGTTATTGGATGAAGGCTTGAATGATGCCGGTGATTATTTGATTATGTTAATTTTATTTAACTTAGTGTTATTACCAGCACTATAATTCTCTTTGGGCTTAAGAATAAACCAAGTTTTCAATATTTTGAAAAGTATAATAATGATCATTTCAATTACCGACAATCGTTATTATGAATTATGATAAATATCGATAATTGTAGGCGCGAGAGGGGCGCTACATTTGTACTGCCCAAGAAGCAAAGTAACAATTTACCCACTACTAGTGGGCAATCTTTCACTTTGCTTGTTTAAAATTACTATAATTATGATGCTTTTAAAGAGATGTTTGATAAACAAATTAATACATAAACGATCATTGCTAATGCGATTTCAACAATTACTACTTATACTTATAATATTTTAAAAGGTATGTGAGATCTACCGTAAAATGCTATAAAAGGGCGATATTTGTTAAAAGTTGAGTGTGTAATATTCATTTTCATTTGTCAATTTCACTTTGTATTTTCATTTTTAAAATAGAAGTAGTAGATCGCAAATATGAAGTGCTCGGCAAATATTAAAAATTATTTTGAAAAAATATAATTAAAAATATGTGTGCCGCCCTACATCTTTCCTGGTCCCTGCCGAACCACTCGCCCGCCAACCAATTTAAAAATCTAACGACACCATTTCTTTTACATATACTGTGAGGCATCTGCATCCGTATAGATTTTTATAATTTACTGTGTGTGCGGTTAAAATTCGTCAACTCACGGGTAGGTACTGATATTGTCATGGTTGTTAGTCGAAAATAAAAATATACAACACAGGAGATATTTTTGTGCATTTAAACTGGAATATGTATAATATGTATACCTGACTGAATTCGAATCTGAGTAGTTAGAACCACAGTCGGTCACGTTACCCACTGAGTCCACTCAGCTATAGGTATTTATTTTGTCATTTATAATTATTTGTTAAAATTATACTATACGAAAATGTGACCCATGTCTTTGGGGCATCAATAGGGGGTGATTTTTAAACTTGTGAATATTAGATGATAATAAATTTAAAAACTATAAATTTCTGTCATATAAATTATTACATTTAAAAGTAGGTAGGTGTAAGTTTGCTTTCTCAGAAAGTTTATTATTTAATTCTTTAATTAAAAGTTATGCTTCTATTCAAACATAAGAAAATCTGTCAGATTTGTTGTATATCTTGACTTATTATTAAAACCTACTCGTAAATAGGTATGTACATAAAAACATAAATATTATAACATAATCAAGTTTAACTACATTAGTTCCTTTAGAGATTTATCTTTCTATTTAACATTATAAGTATCTACCTAAATTGAATTAGTTAGATAATTTTTAAGACTTAAAGGGCAAGAACAATTACCAACAAACAAGCATATCGAAGTTAAACATGATGATGATTGATGAAACATTTTTATTAATATGAAATAATATAATACAATTTGAACTGCAAACAAAAACAGAATTAATATTATTAATATTTTCATTTCATAATAATATGCTTTCTTGAACACAAATATGTGAAATATTAACATTCAATGTTAACACAAAGGAGGCAAATATGTATTTAAGATATTTTTGTGTTAATCAGTCCATGAATTTCCCATTTTCAGCCTTTAGATTTCAAATGAACATGGTAAAAGGGTAAAACGTTCCTGAACCACACAAGCCATTTATTCTTTTAAGGGAAATAAATTTCATTTAAAATTATGATACAGTGTTATACCAAATCAAATTTGCACAGAATCGTTTGCGAGAATATTAAATTATTTTGATTGCTTTACGAGGAATGTAATTCGACATTAATTTCGTACCATACATGCAAAAATGTTTAACTGAATAAAAGTCTTTATTAAATATTTTATAGCAACTCTTTCTGATTAATTTTTAATTATAACATAATGTCAAATGCGAACTAATGTAAAATAAAATTCATTTATAATTTAGAATTTAATTTCGAAAATTTTAAATAATTTTTTTTAAAGTTTAATAAAATTGTTTGAAGTCTTCTACAATTTTTAACGTATAGGAACATTATTATTATATAACACAGTTTAAACTAATTTTTGATTGAAATTAAGGAAAAACATGTTTTGAAATAAACTGAATAGGTATCTATATATTAAACTCTAGTTTATAATGTCTGCTAGGCAAAGATCTATGCTAAGTTGCAGATTAATTAATATTGAACTTTAAATTTTAAAAAGGATGTACTACCTTGAGTTCGCTTTATGTTTGGATAAAACATAAAATATAGTGGATATTGAACATAGTATTAACTATCGACTCGTTTCATAAATTTATATTTAATTCCATTCATATTTTATTTGAGCGTTGTTGTGTTGATTTAAATTATTATTTTAATACAAGTAACATGTTAGCATGCTTATTATTTTGGTATTATTAGTTGAAAATTCATGTTTTATATATTTTATAGAAATTTATACTTTACTGTATTTAATTTTTTTTTATATATATCAAATTATTATAACAGATTATACCTACAGTGAATACAATAAAACATTCTTTCAGAATTTAGTTTTTAAATATTTTTGTTAAAACACCATGCAATACAAATATTATACTACAACACACCAATGCCTTCATTGTCAACTTCTTACCGTGAGTATCCCTCAAGTTCGTTACCGTCCTCAACTTCTTGCACACGTCTGTGTCTATGAAGATACGAATCACACACGACGTAGCCGACGCCGGCGACAAGCCGACGCTGTGTCCCGGCCACGCGACGCAGCCAAACTGACGACGCCGGTGCAAACGTCCATCGAAGGGCCTCACGCAGACGCCGTGACGTCAGTAGCGCCAGGATCGTGCGGAAAAGGGCAGAGTAAAGACAGAGAGAAGGAATGGGATAGTGTTGGAAAGCGACAATGAACAACTGTAAAACAAGAGAAATTGTTTTTTTTTTATTAATTTGCAGGTTGTAATATCAGGGTTTTTACGAAATTTGCCCAATCCATTTAGGTTTTTCGAATTAATTCAGCCTGTTAATTGGTTTTCTAAAAAAATATATTTTAGTAGAAAAAACAAGTAAAAAGATATGAAAAGAATTTGTAAATGGGTATACATAATTACCTATTTGTATACTTCCAAATTTGAGTAGGAGCACAAAACCATTTTAAAAAATCTGACGTGGCCGTTACAATACCTCTCGCCTTGACATTGAAGTATTATTATTTAACCTCGCATTTAACCAAATCAAATATTAAGCTTTAATTAGGTAATAAATTATATATTTCACAAATCTAATCAGCTCTTAGTTTAATATATAATTTTATTTTATAAATACCATATTTACATAATACTATACTACGTCCAATTAATATCTATACTATATCCAACATTTCAAAATTCTACACATGCCCTACACCACAGAGAAACCTCCTTGCCACAGACATCTGTTTATCTGTCACATTGACAATTTTATTTTTGTTTTAAATTTTATTTCTATTTCGGGATTCACAAATCGTGGTAGGTAAAATTATATATTTAAAAAAATTATATTTCTTTATTGGTTAAAGATATAGAAACAAATAAGATTAAATATTGTACAATGTAATTTCTTCTTTCATGTGTGGTATGTCAAATTGTAACAATCGCATTATTTTATACAATTTTTGAAAAAATATTATAGTGCTACAAGAAAAGTACCATTTTCGGTTGGTGGATTTTTACCAAAATCTTTTCAGCTCTTCATTAACATATATAATTGTATAATGCAAAATATTATAATTTTATGTTCAGTAGAATTTGAGATAATGAACCGGGACGAAAGGCTATAGTAGGCGTACATACAGACTTTCATACACACACACACACACACACACACACACACACACAGACATCATCGTGAAAATAGTCAAAATAGGTTCTAAAGGTGCTAAAACGTGCTAATTGACAAAAATCTCGACATCGAATTTTTTCACGATCCCTATACCTCTCTAGGCGAGAGGTAAAAAAGTTCATTTCAAACCAAAACCTATATAGCCCAGTCAATTTATACACAAAACAGAGTTCGACCTTGCAAAAGGTCATGTAATTCTAATTTTTTAATATGTTGTTAGGACCCATGTTAACAGTAGGAAACCAAATTTGCAGCATCGAAAGACCTGTGCGACCTGCGTAATACGTAAAAACCTGCAAAATTTTCGGATTTTTTTCAGTTGTTGCCTAATAACTCGTAAACTATGTTTTCGATATGTAGTCGATCGTATTATTTTTAAAGTACATTAAATTTTTAACAATTTAAGCCCAACCGCAGCTCTGTACGTCTAATAGTTGCAGAGATATGGCGCTTCTAAAATTAGCAATCTTTTGAAAAAAATGAAAGTTGAGAAATTTTAGCTTTTTTCGTTATTTTTGTGTTTAATTAACTGTAACTTCTGAATGAATAAAAATATTGTCTTCCGGTTTCTTTCATTACATTTTACGAACATTTCTCTATAAAATACGTCATTTTAAAAACTTTTTAGGACGTTCATTAAGCCAAAATATAAATTTTTTTTTCGAGGAAAGTATTCAAATATTTTGTATTTATAAATTATATTGTGTTCAATGAGCTATAACTTCTGAACGGATAAAAATATTGACTTCCGGTTGTTTTTATTAAATTCTACGGCCATTTCTCCATAAGATACATTATTCTAAAAAGATTTTAGGGTGTTCATTAAGCCAAAATATCAAATGTTTTTCCGAGAGAAAGTAAAGAGATTTCTAATTTGTTTTATATATATATATATATATATATATATATATATATATATATATATATATATATATATATATATATATATATATATATATTGTGTTTAATGAGCTATAACTTCTAAACGGATAAAGTTATCGACTTCCGGTTTCTTATATTAAATTCTACGATCATTTCTCTATAAAATACATTATTGTAAATTTTTTTTAGGGTGTTCATTGCGCCAAAATATTAAATGTTTTTATAATAAATATGAAAAATTTGAATAATTCCCTCGAAAAAAAATTGATATTTTGGTTTAATGAACGCCCTAAAAAGTTTTTAAAATAATGTATTTTATAGAAAAATGTTCGTAAAATTTAATGAAAGAAACCGCAAAACAATATTTTTATTCGTTCAGAAATTACAGTTAATTAAACACAAAAATCTGACGTGGCCACCACAAAACCTCCCGCCATATACCTACTTTATTCTTTTAACTTATTATACAAATATATAATATATAAGTAGGTACTACTACTACTACTGCTACTATACTCACAAATATATTTTAGTCATTTTATTTAAACTGCAGAAGAAGATATAAACGATATTTTACTATTGTCACTGTCATGTCATAATCATTTAAATTTTACGTAGTAACAAATGTTAATCGATCATGGACTACAAGATACCGAAATACTAAATTATAAATATATACTTTAATTTTATTGTTAAATGATACCAGATACAAAAATATTTATAAAATACCGATTGTAGGTAACAATCATATAATCTTTCAATTAAATTTAAAAAAAATTGTCTTAAATTAAATATTTATCGAAATATTTGAAAAAAGTACTATTTCCGGTTTGTAGATTGAAACCAAAAATAGGAGGTGCACAACTAGATGCTATAATTGTCCTAAATACAAAATTTCAACTTTTTACGTCTCACCGTATTTGAGTTATACGACACACATAAGTCCGTACGCACGCACGTACGTACAGACGTCACGACGAAACTAGTCATAATGGATTCAGAAAAGTCAAAACGGATATTTCCATCATCCATGTCGATTTTGATATTTCCGCGAGTGTTATTGATGCATCTTGAATTCTTCCGGGTATCTTCTCGCGTTGGTCTGGTTTGGTTCTGCGAAGAACCGTTGATTAGACGACGTTTCGGCAAGGTCTCACTTGCCATCTTCAGGTCTTGGATTGATTCCGTGTTCTCGATCTGGTGTTAGGTCTTGAACTGACGTTCGTTGGTGATGTAGCAGGCTTATATGTTGTGTTAGTGATCCTGGTTGAATGCTTCACTGAGTTGTTCCGAGTTGTTGGTCCTGGTTGCTTGGCTTGGTCTTTCTGCAACACATACTAATCGCTATCTAAATGCTGACTATCATCACCATCCAGCCCAGCTACAGTCAGTAGTGAAAACACTCATCACATATATTAGACCTGAAGATGGCAAGTGAGACCTTGCCGAAACGTCGTCTAATCAACGGTTCTTCGCAGAACCAAACCAGACCAACGCGAGAAGATACCCGGAAGAATTCAAGATGCATATATATATATATATATATATATATATATATATATATATATATATATATATATATATATATATATATATATATATATATATCTGGAGAAGTGTAAGAGCTACGAAGTTGGTTAAATTAGCAAATAATTTCTATTTTATAGAACTACTATTTTTTTTAGACCAGTGGTTTATATAGTATTATATATTTATTATAGTATTAAACAATTGACACAAAAATATAGTATTTATGAACAGAATTTAACAATACTATGCGTATTGTTAATAAGTATTTTCACCTATTGCATGTCAATTGTCTTCACAAATGTCAAATTTTGTAACCTTTCTTGATTTTCTTTATTTCTTTTTCTTGGGATATTTTGTACGAAATCTCATAAGTTTGGATCAAATCATCGTAGAAATTTGTTCTTTTTTGAACTTTAAGGGAAATTTAATGTCCTTGCCTTGAATATGGTCTACAATTTTTTTGGCAATCCGTGCAAGTTGTTAAAGTTGAACATTTTTTTCAGTCAAAAACTTTTTTTTTCTATGGTAGTTTACGGGACATGAGGTGTATCGAATGTGGCTTTCACACACATACTAATCGCTATCTAAATGCTGACTCTCATCACCATCCAGCCCAGCTACAGTCAGTAGTGAAAACACTCATCACATATATTAGACCTGAAGATGGCAAGTGAGACCTTGCCGAAACGTCGTCTAATCAACGGTTCTTCGCAGAACCAAACCAGACCAACGCGAGAAGATACCCGGAAGAATTCAAGATGCATATATATATATATATATATATATATATATATATATATATATATATATATATATATATATATATATATATATATATATATATATATCTGGAGAAGTGTAAGAGCTACGAAGTTGGTTAAATTAGCAAATAATTTCTATTTTATAGAACTACTATTTTTTTTAGACCAGTGGTTTATATAGTATTATATATTTATTATAGTATTAAACAATTGACACAAAAATATAGTATTTATGAACAGAATTTAACAATACTATGCGTATTGTTAATAAGTATTTTCACCTATTGCATGTCAATTGTCTTCACAAATGTCAAATTTTGTAACCTTTCTTGATTTTCTTTATTTCTTTTTCTTGGGATATTTTGTACGAAATCTCATAAGTTTGGATCAAATCATCGTAGAAATTTGTTCTTTTTTGAACTTTAAGGGAAATTTAATGTCCTTGCCTTGAATATGGTCTACAATTTTTTTGGCAATCCGTGCAAGTTGTTAAAGTTGAACATTTTTTTCAGTCAAAAACTTTTTTTTTCTATGGTAGTTTACGGGACATGAGGTGTATCGAATGTGGCTTTCAGGGACACCATTCGAAAGAGGAGACTTTGATCTTTTTAAAAATCAAAGTATTATTGATTTTGGGTCAAATGCAACCGAGTTATCATGGTTTGAAAATTGGACATTTTTCGTCAACAAAAAAATGTTCCCCTTATTTTTTCCTCGAGTGTATATACAGGGTGTCTGTTTATAAATGAACCAGCATTTATCTCGCTTATTTGTTGATTTAGCGTTTTTTGTCAAATACATGATTTATACAGTATCATGTGTAGTAAATGATAGCGGATGTGAATCCTTGGTATCACTTCCGGTTTTTGAGAAAGTCATAGCAACTTTCAAATTTTAAATGGAACATTGTATTTTTTATTACGAATTTAAAAAGTACATTAAATTTGCTTTACGGAGGTATAAAAAAGTCATATGTTGTATTATTAAAATATTAAATTACGGGCACTTAGAGGACTAAATTTGCTATAAAATTGTTTTTATACTTTTTTTGTCAGGCTAATACTCTAGGAGTTACAGGGCCGAATAATGGACTGAATTTTTAAAAATCGCAGAAAAGCAGCATTTGCATGCAATTTTTTTCCAATTATGTGCCAATTAGTGTACCTAAAGTTGTTACATGCAATTAAGTAATAAAAACTCATGCTTTTGTCAACTCGTTATCACAACATTTCTGATGATTAAGCCTACTAGATCGAACGCTAAGACCAAAAAAGATGGGGTACTTTGCATTTCATGATTATACCGTTTAGCATAATATGTGTTCTTTAGAAGATCATTCTCTACCAAACCGAAATTCTAGCAACCCCCGGAGTCCTACAGGGGATGTGTATTGCGAGTTGCATATCCATTTCTTGAATTTTTCACGTTTGTCTCGTAAATGGTTATAATTATTTTTTTCAGGTTAAAATATCGACTTTTGATTTCTAGCTTCGATTCCAGAGACATTTTTCTAACATTATTATTATCAACATTTTTCGGACCCTGGTTTCAACACAATTTTTTAAATAAAGAAAATAAAATTGTGTTTTTCAAATTTCTTGTGTTTAATCAACCTTACTATGGTCTACAAAAATATTTAAAATAATGTTTCCAATAGAAAAAAGGTCTAGGAAATCCAATTCCGGAACCGGGAAGTCGATATCATAACCCGTTAAGAAATTATAGTTGATTAAAAACAGCTAAAAGAAAAACTAATAAAATTCTACTATTTTCTCCCAAAGAAAAGTCTCAATTTTGGCTTAATCAAGAAATCCAAAAAAAATTAAGATAATCTGTCTCAAAGAGAAATTTTCAAGGAATCCAATGCCGGATACCGGAATTCAATATCATAACCCGTTAATAAATTATAGTTGATTAAAAACAGTAAATAGAAAAAATAATAAAATTCTATTATTTTCTCCCGAAGAAAAAGTCTCAATTTTGGCTTAATCAAGGACTTCAAAAAAAATTAAGATAATGTATCTTACAGAGAAATTTTCAAGGAATCTAATGCCGGAAACCGAAATTCGATATTTAAATTCGTTTAGAAATTAGAGTTCATTTAAACACAAAAAATATAAATAATACCAAAATTTTAATATTTTCTCTCGGAAAAAAAACCTTAAATTTTGAATTTAGTAATGCCTTCAGAGGTTTTTCAAATAATGTATCTAATAGAAAAATGTCTGGGAAATCCAACTCCGGAACCAGGCTGTTAATATCTTAATTCGTTTGTAAATTAGAGTTACTTAATTAAACACAACAAATTTTTAAAACACATTTTTTTTCTTTCTTTAAAAAATTGTGTTGAAACCAGGGCTCGAAAAATGTTAATAGAAAAATGTCTCTGGAATCGAAGCTAGAAATCAAAAGTCGATATTTTTACCTGAAAAAATTAATTATAACCATTTACGAGGCAAACGTGAAAAATTCAATAAATGGATATGCAACTCGCAATACACATCCCCTGTAGGATTCCGGGGGTTGCTAGAATTTCGGTTTGGTAGAGAATGATCTAAAGAACACAATTATGCTAAACGGTATACTTTAATCATGAAATGCAAAGTACCCCATCTTTTTTGGTCTTAGCGTTCGATCTAGTAGGCTTAATCATCAGCAGTGGTGTGATGACGAGTTGACAAAAGCATGAGTTTTCATTACTTAATTGCATGAAACAACTTAAGGTACACTAATAGGGTACTTAACACCTATGCTGATTTTTTTATATGTTAAACTATTTTTGAATCTAAGTTTGACGTATTTTTTTATTTTGCATAAATTTTATTATTACAGGAGAAAAAAATTATTGAAAATAAAATAATATGTGACGTCATGTGTGCTTCGCATGTTTGGGTTAAGTTTCTACGTGCCGTCGTAGTGTTAGACGAAGACAGCTATACTTTTTACGTATGTCTGTCGGACAAAGGGGAAGTTTGTTTTTGTTGTGATTGTATTGACAGTGACAATTTTGAAATTTTGTAGATATCAAAATAGAACCTGAAGGGTTTTGTTAATTGAGTTGCTGTCCTGAGATGTGATTTAATATGTACTTTATTACCTAAAAAACTAATTTCATTACACCAAAATTACACCATGTGGTTTTGACAGTTTTTACTTAACTTCACATTATTGTCACTAGTGTCGCTCTTTGACCAGTGACGAATTTCCGCTACAGCTGAGCTGAGCCAGTGACTCTCAACAAGTTTTGAGTAATACTTTATTTATTTCATTTTAACCTATTGACAATTTGGACATGCCGCCCACCTTGAAAGGCTGTACTCTTTCAATACTAAATCTTATATAATAATATCTTAATTCTTAATTGCTAATATCACCCACTGGAAGAACACATATTTTAGTAATAATTGCTCTTTTTACCACACCATCGTTCACCTTCACACTCACTACACGGGCGATGCCATCGGAGCCTGGGTGAAGCTCTAGCACTCGTCCTAAGCGCCACTTGAAGGGGGGAAGACCGGATTCACACAGCACCACCATGGTGCCCTGTTGCTGGACTAGTTGCTGAAGCTGCTCATAGTGTGACAATCGGTTACATGCGACTGTTTGAACGTTTTCTTGAGGCACAGACATCAGAGAATCTCCGATGAGGAAATGACCTGGAGTGAGGGCAAGGAGATCATTTGGATCATTTGATAATGGAGTTAGTGGTCTGGAATTTAGGCACGCTTCTATCTGCGTCAGAACCGTGTATAAATCTTCGAATGTTAATGTTAAGTTAGATATTATTCTCTTTAAATGACGTTTTGCGGATTTTATTACTGCCTCCCACAAACCGCAGAAGTGGGGAGAGCGAGCTGGAATAAAATGCCATTGTATTCCTTGTTGTGTCGCGAATTGTATTATTTGATCATTGTTAGGTTTTTCGTTTAAATTATTTATTATTTGGTTTAATTCATTGTTAGCGCCGACAAAATTTGTAGCGTTATCAGAGTATATATTAGCACATTTACCGCGTCGCGATATAAATCGTTTAAGTGCGTTTAGAAAGGCGTGTGTCGTTAGTTCGCTGACTAATTCGATATGAGTTGCTTTAGTGACGAAGCAAACAAACATACATATGTAGGCCTTGACAATTTTTCGTCCACGAGTTCTTCCTTCTTTGATTTGGAAAGGTCCTGCGTAGTCGATGCCGCAATTGTGAAACGGACGTGTTGGTGTTACTCGTGCATCTGGCAGATTTCCCATAATTGGAGCATCTTGAGTTGGATTATGTCGGAAGCATGTAATACAGTTATGCAGTACACGTTTTACTGCATTTAGACCAGCGATCGGCCAATATTTCTGACGAATTGAACACAGCGTTGCCTGTGGTCCTGCGTGTAGTAATTGTTTGTGTTCGTGATCAATGATCAACCTGGTGAAAGCGTGTTTATTTGGTACAACAATGGGATGTTTTTGCTCATAGGAAAGTTTTGCGTTTTTGAGTCTTCCTCCTACTCTTATTATTTGATTCTCGTCTAAAAACGGGTTTAATGTTAATAATTTGCTGTTGTGACTGACTTGTTTATTTACCTTTAATTTTCTTAATTCTTCTGGGAATTCATTTTGTTGCATTGTCTGAATTAATTGCAATAATGCCTTATTGCGTTCATCTAGTGTTAAGTATCCAGTTATTTTTGGTTGTTTAGCTTGATGCCTTTTTATATTATTCATGAATCGAAAGCAGTATGCTGTTACGTTTATGAGTGTATTCAATGATGAAAATCTTTGAAAATGTTGTAGTTGTTCCTCCCTGTTAAGACAAATAGATGCTATTTGAGTTTTCTTTCTCTCCGGAATTTCTTCTACGGTCATAAGTTGTTCTGATGGCCATTGGGTATCATCAAGTGTCAACCATTCTGGACCAATCCACCATAATCTTGTATTTTCTAATTCTGTAGTACCTCTAGAGAGAATGTCTGCAGGATTGTGTTTGGTTCCGACATGACGCCATTCACAATTTTTGATTAGTTCTTGGATTTCCGCCACCCTATTTCCAACAAACGTTTTCCATTGGTTGGGTGCTCCAGCTATCCAGGATAAGGCTATAGTTGAGTCACTCCAACAGATTGTTCGACTGATTGTTATATTTATTGATTGTTTCACCTTGTCTATTAATTGTGCCAATAAAAGTGCACCACAAAGCTCCAATCGAGGCAATGAAGTTGTTTTCAATGGTGCTATTCTAGATTTAGCACACAATAAGTTTGCAAAGTGTTCTGTTGCTGCATTTGTTGATCGTATGTAACAAGCGCCATATGCCATCTCTGAAGCATCGCAAAATGCGTGAAGCTGTATGCCTTGTGGATTGATACATAAAACATTTCTCGAAATTTTGATTTGATTGATAGTTCTTAATTGCTTTTGTGACTGTATCCATGTGGTGTGAAGATCTTGCGGTATGGGATCATCCCAATCCAGTTGAAGCTGCCATAATTTTTGCAGGATGACTTTAGCTTGGATTGTTGCTGGGCCAATTAGACCAAGCGGGTCAAATATTTGTGCTATTGTTGATAAGATTGTGCGTTTTGTGATGCGTTGAATTTTGTATTCAGATTTAACTGTGTATTCCAACGTATCTTCATGTGAGTTCCACGCTAATCCGAGTAGTTTGCTTTCCTTTTCAGCTATGTGTAGCTGGCTTGAGCTTGATGTTTGATTTTTAGTTTGTGCCAAGATTGCATGATCATTTGATCGAAATTTTCTGAGATTGAATCCTCTTGTGCTTAATATGCTTGTTAATTCATGTATCAAAGTTTTAGCTTGGTTGATTGTTTCTGTGCCCGTAATGAGATCATCGACATAGAAATCCCTTCTTATTATGCGACTTGTGACTGGATGTGTTTCTTCGTTTTCCTTTGCTACTTCATGAAGACACCGGACGGCTAGAAAGGGCGCCGATGCTGTGCCGTAAGTTACAGTGTTGAGTCTGAATGTTTGTATGGGTTGAGTTGGTTCATTTCTCCAAACAATTCTTTGGAAATCTCTTTGTTCTGGGTTGATGTACACCTGTCTGTACATCTTTTCTACGTCTGCTGTTATGACATATCTGTGTAACCTGAAACGAAGACGATAGACAGTAATTCATCTTGAATAGTCGGACCTACCATTAACACATCGTTCAATGATATGCCAGTGCTTGTCTTTGCTGAAGCATCAAAGACTACCCTCACTTTGGTTGTTTCACTGTCTTCCTTTGTCACTGCATGATGTGGCATGTAGTAGACATCTTCTTTCTGTTCTTCATCTTGTTCAACTACTGTCATGTGCTTCAAATCCTTGTATTCTTCCATAAATGCGACATATTCCCTTTTCAGTTCAGGCTGTTTCTCTAATTTCCGTTCAATCGCATTTAGACGTTTTACGGCTTCTGATCTGGACTCACCTAATTCTGTAATATTAGATTTTACTGGCAAACTGACTACAAACTGACCTCGCTCATTGTGTGATACTGACTTTACGAATTCTTCTTCGCATAAACTTTCTTCGGTTGAGTAAATGTGCTCTCGCTTGATTTCTTCAACTTCCCAAAACTTGACTACTTGCTCTTGCAGGGTATTATTGATGCTTACAAAATTGGCTGAGTTAGACGCCAATGGTATCTTCGTTGCTGATGACATAGGGCCTGCAAGTATCCATCCAAATTTAGTGTTTTGAAATGTGGGTTGATTCTTATTTAACTTCTTTTGTCCTATGCACAACAGGTCGAGAAATACTCCAGCTCCTATTAACATATCCACTTCGCCTGGAATATGAAAACTAGGATCTGCTAACTTAATGCCTTCTGGTATTTCTATTTGTGATACATTTAGTGGAACTGCAGGAATGGTTTCTGTGATTTTTGAAAGAATGAGGCATGTAATTGCTATGTTATACGAATTGTGCATTGAATGTATTTTTGTTTGAACCCTGTGTGTTACTTCCATTCTTACTTGATTGATTCCTGAAATTGACATATCAATTTTGCTTCGTGGTAAGTCGAGTTTCCTGCTCATATCTTCAGTTATGAAGTTTGATTGGCTGCCTGAATCCAACAATACTCTGCAACTGTGTGCAACACCTCGTCTGTCATAAATTTTGATTAGTGCTGTTGACAATAAGATATGTGCATCGTGCTTGTACACACAATGGTACGAACCAGGTGTGGGTTTCTCCTGCGTACTTTCTTGATTGTCAGTATTTTCTGTGCTGTGGCCTTGAATACTGCTTTTCGGACTATCTTCATGTAATAATGTGTTGTGATTCCTTTGACATCGTTGACATTTTCGACTTCTGCACTCGTTGCTGAAGTGACCTGACCTTAGGCAGTTTAAACATCGTTTGAGACGCTTTACTTCATTTTTTCTCCTTTCGACTGACAAACCTAAAAATGTTTCACATGAAAATAATGCGTTTTTCACACAGCGGACAGATGTATGATTGTGTTGTGATATAGGCTGCATGTGAGTTAATCTTTGGATTATGTTTTCCTGGGTTAAATGATGGTTTGACATTAAATTGTGGTTTGTTTATATGGTGTGAATTAGAAGTGATTGATTCTAGAACTTGTGCTCTTTGAGACAAAAAGTCTGTTAACTGCTTCATTGTTGGAAGTTGGCTGTTTTTAATTGATAATTCCCATTCTCGTCTAGTTACTGTGTCTAACTTGGACGATATTAAGTGTATGATTATGGTGTCCCATTTGTCTGTCGGTTGATCTAGTGATTTTAACGATCGTAAATGTTTTAATACCGAATCAAGTAGTTGTCTGATTGCGACATGCGATTCTTTATTTATTGACGGCAGTTCAAAAAGATCTCTAACATGATTCTGAACGATTAGACGCTTGTTCTCAAACCGTTCTTGCAGTAGCGTCCATGCGATTTCATAGTTATCTGCTGTAACTTCTAATGAGCTGATTACGCGTGCTGCATCACCTTGCAATGATGATTTCAAATAGTAGAACTTTTCTGTTGACGTTATTGACGTGTTGTTGTGAATTATGGACTTAAACATGTCATAGAATTGCATCCACTGATCATATGCACCGTTGAAGACAGGTAAATCAATTTTTGGAAGCTTTACCGGCGTAACATTGTGACGATGTGCGGCTTCTTGAGCTGCTGCTGTTGGGCTGAGCGGATCCTTGCATTTAAGTACTGCTGTTGTCGCGGCTGTGCGTTTGGCTATGTGGTCATGTGCTAAAGAAATTGAGTCGTAATATGACTCTTCAAATTCAGCCCTTTCTGTTCTATGTGTCTCATCATACTCTTTTACTTTGAATTTCGTTGAATTCATCGAAGAATTTTGCTGCTCGATCCAATCGCGCTTGTAATTGCAGTACTGAATCGTTATTTGAGAATGATTGTGCGTAATTTGCGAATCTGCTAAGTTGGTCTTTGATAACGTCGCGTTTTTTAATGAGTCGTTTGAGTACCGACATTGTTTGAATTCTTGATATTATTGTTGCTTGATTTAATAATAATAATAATAATAATAATAATAATATATTTATTGCACCAATAAAAACAAAAACAACAATTGACACAAAAAGTAATGTTTCAATCACAATCGATTGTTATTCTACATTACTTAGTAAAACATCTACATTAGTTAGTATACAATATGTACAATATAATGATGTATTACAATAAATTATGAACCTAATTGACAAGATGTATAATAGTTACGAATTTTCTCTTTGATCGTATTATTGCTGAGGTTGATATCTATATTTAATTCATTATACATCAGTGGAGCTTTACAAGCAAAACAGTTCCTAAATTTTATAGTTTTATGTGGAGGTACAGATAAACTATCACAATTCCTCAAATTACAGTTCGTAACACTATTTATATGTCTAAATTGCAGGAATTTATATAGGTATTCAGGTGATTTATTTTTAATTATTTTGCAAACAAAACATACATAATGTAATTCTCGTACATACTCAAGCCTTAATATACCTAGAGAATTGTAATGCGGGGTGATATGATCTCTTCTTTTAAATTCGGGATACGCAAAGCGTAAACAATTGTTTTGCACTTTTTGGAGTATATTTTGAAATGCTTGTGTCAGCATAGGTCCATACACTACATCGCAATAGTTTATGTTGGATATTATTAATGACTGCACTATATGCCATTTAGTTTTAGAGGGAAGCGTATCACGAAACTGGTATAAGAACTTAAGTTTTAGGTATGACGAAGTCACTAAATGGTTTACATGGTTCTCGAAGCTTACAGTTGGATCAAATATGACACCCAAGTTTCTTGTAACACTCACTTTTTTAATTTGTTGTTTATTAATGGTTATGTTAATATTAACGTTGTTCGCACTTATTAATGTATGTTTTGTTCCCGCTATTAGGTACACTGATTTGTTGGGGTTGATTACCAACGCATGACTGTTGCACCAGTTGCTTATAACCTCTAGTTCATTGTTTATCTCGTGAGAAATTTGTTGTAGCTCTGTACGTCACATGTCCGGATAATTTGCAGATCGTCGGCGTATAACATAATATCACTTGAATTTATAAGTTTTGATATACCAGAAGCATACAATAAAAATAGCGTAGGCCCTAATATACTACCCTGCGGCACTCCTTTATTAACAAGTGAAATATCAGATTTATTGTGATTTATTTGCGTACACTGTTTCCTGTTTGTTAAATACTGGACAAACCATTCCCTACATACATCATTTACACCACAGAAGCTCAAAATCTCGATCAATAGTTTATGACTAAGTGAGTCGAAAGCTTTACTCAAATCTAATAATACAAGTATAGACACTTTTCCATTTTCCATGGCAGTACAAATATCAGTGATGACTCTCTGCAGGGCTGTAGCGGTGCTATAGTTAGTTCTGAATCCTGATTGCCGCTCAGGAAGTATGTTGTTAGTTTCTACGTAATGCTGAAGCTGCTCATTCACTACTTTTTCTAATATCTTAGATACAGTCGGTAGTATACTAATTGGACGAAGATCTGACAAGATTTCAGCTTTATCTTTTTTAGAAATTGGTTTAATAATAGCTGTTTTCCATGCATCAGGCACAGTACCAGTGTTTAATGAAAAATTTATTATATGCACTAGCAAATGTGCGATAACTGGCATAATCAAGATTAGCATACGTCGGGAAATATTGTCGATTCCTATAGCATCTGTTTTAATTTCATTTACATATGTTAAAACTTGGTTTAGAGATACGGGTGAGAAACTAAACGATGTAGTAACAGGATGTTTATTATTCTTGTAATATTCGAAGACAGTTTCACTCGGTTTGGTATTTCCAGCTATTTCTGTGAAGTACGTATTTATTTCGTTCACACCAGGCAACGCATTTTCATCTATCGTTTTTTCTGTGTTGTTATGTACACCCCATTGTTTTAAGTAGCGCCATGTAGCTTTTTGATTATTATTATGAAGTTTTAACGTATGTTGCATGTATGCTGATTTTCTCTCTTTATTGCTGCGGTAACTATGTTTCTCATTTCTACATAGTTCTTTCTATCAATTGGTGATCTGGTTTTTTGGTATTTTAATAAGTATTTACGTTTTATTTTTAACATACATTTAATATTATAAGTAATATATTTCCGATGTGGCTTTCGTACTGTAGTTGTTTTGATAGGTGCGTGTTTGTCAAATAAATGGTTAATATTACAATTAAATACTTCTACTTTCTTATTAATGTCATTGAACTCATATATTTCGTTCCAATTTTTGAGATTTGCATCATTTTCGAAGCTATTTATGTCAAAATTGCTGTAATCTCTGAAAGCAATATACTTAGTCGTAGTGGTTCTGGTAGGTATAAGTAGTTTACAAGATACCAAGCAATGGTCGGACGTCCCAATATTTTCAAATGTTTCCGCTTCATAAAAATGTGATTCTTTACTTACTAGAATTAAATCAATAAGTGATTCAGTATCTTCGGTTATTCTGGTAGGGCTTGTAATAATTTGTTCTAAATTTAATGATTGTAGTGAGTTGTTGAAATATCTGCTGGAAGACGAGTTCGTAAGAAGATTGATGTTTAAATCACCCATCAAAATTAAATCATCAAACTCTGCACGAAGTTCTTCAATAGTTGTAAATAGATTGTCGATTTCTTGATAGTTCATATTTGGTGGCTTGTAAGCTACTCCGCAGAGAATACTCTTTTTTTTAATTTTAAATTTTATCCATAATTGTTCTAAACTGTCAGAACTTATTTCTGAATTTAGTACTTTAAAATGAATATACGATTTAACATAAATTGCAAGTCCACCACCTCTTGAGGCTCTGTCTTTCCTCGTAATGGTGTAACCTGGTATTGCGAGTTGATCATTTCTAATTTCTTTTGTAAGCCAAGTTTCACTTAGACCAACTATATCGTAGTTATTTTCTATGATATTATCTTTTAATTCTACTAAATTTTTAGATATTGATCTAATATTAATATGTGTGAATATTAGTGTAGTTTCTTGTTCTTTAATTATTAAGGGTTGCTTATTGATGCCTGGCGTTGTTCTAAAAAATTGTTTTTTTGTTTCTCAATATTTTTGCTATAGTAAAATTTATTTAGAATGATTCCCGCTGGCCAATTGCTCGGATTAATCACTGTATCATAAAAAGAAGTTGGTACACTGATTTTGAAAGATGTGTACGTATCATATTTTGATTTTATTTGTACACACGAATAACCAGTGACGTTTAAAGATTTTACATGATCCTCAATATTATTAGTTTTAACGGTAGCAGCCAATCTTGAGATAAAAATATGCGACATCGTTGACGCCGCTACTAACACACTGTTGTTATTTAATTTATTTATTTTACCGCGTGACGCAGACTGTAAGGAAATGATATTGGGAATAATGAGTTTTCAAAGGAGAGATTCACCTACCTTGTGCCTAAATTTGTGTGATTTTGGTTTGTCTCTAACCTCTGTTGCCTGTTTTTCAGACTGCGTTGCTTATGATTGCCTTGCGCTGGTTGAATCTTGGTTCGAAGGACCATGAAGGGTTTTGTTAATTGAGTTGCTGTCCTGAGATGTGATTTAATATGTACTTTATTACCTAAAAAACTAATTTCATTACACCAAAATTACACCATGTGGTTTTGACAGTTTTTACTTAACTTCACATTATTGTCACTAGTGTCGCTCTTTGACCAGTGACGAATTTCCGCTACAGCTGAGCTGAGCCAGTGACTCTCAACAAGTTTTGAGTAATACTTTATTTATTTCATTTTAACCTATTGACAATTTGGACAGAATCTCTGCGTGTTTTGTCTTTATTTTGAGATATAAGCGATATAAGTACTTATTAATTTTACAACATATTGTTTGTGCAAAGAGTAGTTTCAGGTAAGAAATAAAATAAACTTTAAAATCGCTGTCACTTTGACATTACAAAATAACCCCCTAACATCTCTCCCAAATAAAACATGAACGAACCTGCGGCTTATGGCTAGCACACGTACGCGCGTGAAGACAGCAATAAAGTTCCCAGCAATAATTTCCATGCAACCATACCGTCTAATAAAGTGTTGCTCACAGCGCTACCGGCGAGCTGCTAAGCACGGGGCCGCTCAAGGCATTGAAATAAACATCAAAAATAGACATATTTACAGCAATAGCAATACTTGTAGGACTCTATAGGTAAATTGTTAAATTGTTATTGTATTTATAATGAAATAAGTTCTTGAAAATGACTTTCGTAGTATAAGTAAATGATACAGAAATATGTTTAAGTATTGTACGTATTACTGCACAAATTGGGAATATAACTTATTTCTCTAATAACTTAAATAATAGTTTATGATACTAAGCTTAAATTAAACTTAAATACAATGTATTATAAACAAAATCGTAAACACTTTTTTTACTTCTTCTTCATAAAATATTGCTACGTCTATTACGTCCTTAATAAGCGATGTGCGCTCTCAATTATTTTAGGACAAATTACTTACCATATGTACTTTCTACCACCGTTATCAAAATCATCCCCTAACCCGTAGGAGAAGAGTAACACAGGTTTTTAATTCGTACTCATAAATTATTGCTGGGTATATTACGTCCTTAATAAGAGATGTGCGCTCTCAATTATTTTAGGACAAATTACTTACTATATGTACTTTCTACCACCGTTATCAAAATCATCCCCTAGCCCGTAGGAGAAGAGTAACACAGGTTTTTCATTCTTACTCATAAATTATTGCTGAGTATATTACGTCCTTAATGAGAGATGTGCGCTCTCAATTATTTTAGGACAAATTACTTACCATATGTACTTTCTACCACCGTTATCAAAATCATCCCCTAGCCCGTAGGAGAAGAGTAACACAGGTTTTTAATTCGTACTCATAAATTATTGCTGAGTATATTACGTCCTTAATAAGAGATGTGCGCTCTCAATTATTTTAAGACAAATTAATTAACATATATACTATCTACCACCGTTATCAAAATCATCCCCTAGCCCGTAGGAGAAGAGTAACACAGGTTTTTAATTCGTACTCATAAATTATTGCTGAGTATATTACGTCCTTAATAAGAGATGTGCGCTCTCAATTATTTTAAGACAAATTAATTAACATATATACTATCTACCACCGTTATCAAAATCATCCCCTAGCCCGTAGGAGAAGAGTAACACAGGTTTTTCATTCTTACTCATAAATTATTGCTGAGTATATTACGTCCTTAATGAGAGATGTGCGCTCTCAATTATTTTAGGACAAATTACTTACCATATGTACTTTCTACCACCGTTATCAAAATCATCCCCTAGCCCGTAGGAGAAGAGTAACACAGGTTTTTCATTCGTACTCATAAATTATTGCTGGGTATATTACGTCCTTAATAAGAGATGTGCGCTCTCAATTATTTTAGGACAAATTACTTAACATATATACTATCTACCACCGTTATCAAAATCATCCCCTAGCCCGTAGGAGAAGAGTAACACAGGTTTTTCATTCGTACTCATAAATTATTGCTGAGTATATTACGTCCTTAATGAGAGATGTGCGCTCTCAATTATTTTAGGACAAATTACTTACCATATGTATTTTCTACCACCGTTATCAAAATCATCCCCTAACCCGTAGGAGAAGGGTAACACAGGTTTTTAATTCGTACTCATAAATTATTGCTGGGTATATTACGTCCTTAATAAGAGATGTGCGCTCTCAATTATTTTAGGACAAATTACTTACTATATGTACTTTCTACCACCGTTATCAAAATCATCCCCTAGCCCGTAGGAGAAGAGTAACACAGGTTTTTCATTCTTACTCATAAATTATTGCTGAGTATATTACGTCCTTAATGAGAGATGTGCGCTCTCAATTATTTTAGGACAAATTACTTACCATATGTACTTTCTACCACCGTTATCAAAATCATCCCCTAGCCCGTAGGAGAAGAGTAACACAGGTTTTTAATTCGTACTCATAAATTATTGCTGAGTATATTACGTCCTTAATAAGAGATGTGCGCTCTCAATTATTTTAGGACAAATTACTTACCATATGTACTTTCTACCACCGTTATCAAAATCATCCCCTAGCCCGTAGGAGAAGAGTAACACAGGTTTTTCATTCTTACTCATAAATTATTGCTGAGTATATTACGTCCTTAATAAGAGATGTGCGCTCTCAATTATTTTAGGACAAATTACTTAACATATGTACTTTCTACCACCGTTATCAAAATCATCCCCTAACCCGTACGAGAAGAGTAACACAGGTTTTTACTTCATATGAATTCAAATTAATGATTGCCGCAAAGTTGAAATGAATATTTTTTAAAATTAAATATTTATTAATAATTCTAAAATTTATTTCTGTTCAAATAAAATTTTTCGATTAGTAATAAATCTTGAATTTTAAATTATATAATATAAAATTCTAAAATTTATTTCTTCCTGTAGCAACTAATGTCTGATTTAAATTTCCCGCGGCACATTCGCGCTAACTAATTTAGTATCAAGTCAGATAGTTGGCAGTAGTGGTACGAAAGTTGTTCAGGCTACATGTGTTTTATATGCCGTTATGAGAAGTAATAAATAAAAATACATGGTGAAGAATAATTATTAATAAATAATAACCCCGGTCAACCATCCTACTACTTGCCCAAATAATTTTTTTTATTTTACTTAATATTAAACTTTATTTCAATATGTATACTTACATTAAAAATAACATTTTATTTTACATTAATAACTAAATTAGATTAAAAAAAATTACAATAATTAATAAAAATAAAATGAAATTAATATAAATATAAATTATTATATTTATACATTTACATAAATCTTTTAATGTCATAAAAATTAACAAAAAATATATAATATCAAAAATATTCACTTTTAACTTTTTAATTAAATTTAAATTTCATAATTACAACTACATTATTTATTATAATATAAATACATTTATGAAATTTATAACTAACATAAATTTCAAGCGGAAAGAAATTACAAATTCTCAAAAAAATTAAATAATTTTTAAAATAAAATTTTAAAAACTTATTTCTTTTATTAAATAAATAAAAAATATACAATAATTGTTCGAAAAAAAGCGTACCCCTTCCCCCCTCTTCCTAATCAAGGTTACAAAAAGTTTATACTATCGTGCAGTAGACTTTTAAATAAATCCTGATAAACTAAATAACATCTCTATAATAAAAATATATATGAAATTAAATTTTTTGGCATCTGGTAAATAAAATTTTTAATTAGTACACAATAAGTATTTAAAAATGCTAATACTTATAAATCAATCTAAAAAGGATTGCCGTAAAGTTGAAATCGTGTCCAGACAATTCATCGCAGGAAAATTCATCGCGGAAAGTTCATCGCGGAAAGTTAATCGCAGGAAAATTCATCGCGGGGAAAATTCATCGCGAGGTAAATTAATCGCAGGAAAGTTCATCGCGGTAAAGTTCATCGCGGGGTAAATTCATCGCGAGGTAAATTCATCGCGAGGTAAATTCATCGCGGGCAAGTTAATCGCGGGAAAGTTCATCGCGGGGAAAATTCATCGCGAGGTAAATTAATCGCGAGAAAGTTTATCGCGGGAATGTTCATCGCGGGGAAAATTCATCGCGGGGAAAATTCATCGCAAGGTAAATTAATCGCGAGAAAGTTCATCGCGGAGAAAATTCATCGCGAATATATTTATTGTAGTAATGTGGAATGGTATGTTGTGTTATGTTAATCCTTATTGATCACGAATTATTTTATAATATGAAATTTAATATTTTCCCTTACAAACTGCACTTGAAGAAAGTTCATAAAATTCTAACGTTTGCAGGTGTTCTTTGGCTTACAATTTCTATAATAGGATTAAAAAGTCATTTACCATTCGTTCACAACATCAATAGCTAAGAAACAAAAGTGTAATACTGCAAATTTCGAAGAAAGATATAGAAACTCAATAACACTTGAATATATTTAATACCTCAGGCCTCAGGTATACCCAACTGGTGTAACAAAGTTCTGTTGGACTCAATTAGGGTTTTGTTAGTATTGATTAGTTTATGTCAAAAAAACGGAGTTCTGGTGGACTCAATTAGGGTTTTGTTAGTATTGATTAGTTTATGTCAAAAAACGGAGTTCTGTTGGACTCAATTAGGGTTTTGTTAGTATTGATTAGTTTATGTCAAAAAAACGGAGTTCTGTTGGACTCAATTAGGGTTTTGTTAGTATTGATTAGTTTATGTAAAAAAACGAAGTTCTGTTGGACTCAATTAGGGTTTTGTTAGTATTGATTAGTTTATGTCAAAAAAACGGAGTTCTGTTGGACTCAATTAGGGTTTTGTTAGTATTGATTAGTTTATGTCAAAAAAACGGAGTTCTGTTGGACTCAATTAGGGTTTTGTTAGTATTGATTAGTTTATGTCAAAAAAACGGAGTTCTGTTGGACTCAATTAGGGTTTTGTTAGTATTGATTAGTTTATGTCAAAAAAACGGAGTTCTGTTGGACTCAATTAGGGTTTTGTTAGTATTGATTAGTTTATTTTTTTTAAAACGGAGTTCTGTTGAACTCAATTAGGGTTTTGTTAGTATTGATTAGTTTATTTAAAAAAAACGGAGTTCTGTTGGACTCAATTAGGGTTTTGTTAGTATTGATTAGTTTGGGTACAAATGTGCAAATCGAAGTGTGAAAATTGGTATATGGGTAGCTGGACATTGCGGTGCGGGAACTTTTATACGCTGTGGTTTTTCGGACGTGTGGTTATGGTTTTTATACGCTGTGGTTTTCGGTGGTGTGGCATTTACTCTTCGAGTAAGTTAAGTTCAGAAAAATGTTAGGCAAAAATATTTTCTAGTTTTAAAAAATTTAAAAAATCTTGTTAAAAATACCTACTCTTCGAGTATGTTGGGGTTATGTTCAGAAAAATGTTAGGCAAGAATATTTTCTAGTTTTGAAAAATTCAAAAAACCTTGATAAAAATACTCCTCGAGTATGATGTTAGACAAGAATATTTTCTAGTTTTAAAAAATTCAAAAAATCTTTTTAAAAATACTCTTCGAGTATGATGGGGTTAAGTTCAGAAAAATGTTAGGCAAGAATATTTTCTAGTTTTAAAAAATGCAAAAAATATTGTTAAAAATACTCTTAGAGTATGATGGGGTTAAGTTCAGAAAAATGTTAGGCAGAAATATTTTCTAGTTTTTGCACTTCTGCGCTTATGCAACTGTTGTTAATAACACGCAACATTGTGATTTATTTGTCTGCAAAGAAGAATTTACAGATCATGAATATGTCTGAAATTATTTTTTTGGCGATTAATTATCATCGCGATGAACTTTTACGTAATTAAGTTACCTCGCGATGAATTTATTTCGCGATGATCTTTCCCGCGATTAATTTACCTCGCGATGAATTTTCTCTGCGATGAACTTGTCCGCGATTAACTTTCCCGCGATTAATTTACCTCGCGATGAATTTTCCCCGCGATGAACTTTCCCGCGATGAACTTGCCCGCGATTAATTTACCTCGCGATGAATTTTCCCAGCGATGAATTTTCCTGCGATTAACTTTCCGCGATGAACTTTCCGCGATGAATTTTCCCGCGATGAAATTTCCGGGAATCGTTGAAATAAATATATAATTTCAGATTAGATATTTATTATTAATCCTAAAATTTATTTCTGCCCAAATAATTTTTTTCGATTTTACTTCCTTGTACGAAGTAAGGAAGTATTGTAATCGCGAAAAATTTCGGTTCTCAGATTTTGACGGAAATATCCGTTTTGACCTTTTCTGAATCCATTATGACTAGTTTCGACGTGACGTCTGTACGTACGTACGTACGTACGGACGTATGTGTGTCGCATAACTCAAATACGGTTAGACGTAGAGAGTTGAAATTTAGTATTTAGGACTGTTATAGCATCTAGTTGTGCACCTCCTATTTTTGGTTTCAATCTATAAACCGGAAGTAGTACTTTTTAAAAATATTTCGATAAATATTTAATTTAACACAAATTTTTTTATTTTAAATGAAAGATTATGTTATTATTACCTAAAATCGGTATTTTATAAATATTTTTGTATCTGGTATTATTTAGGAATAATTAAAGTATATATGTATAATTTAGTATTTCTTTATCTTGTAGTCCATGATCGATTAACATTTGTTACTACGTAAAATTTAAATGATTATGACATGCAAAATATGCTTTATATCTTCTTCTGCAGTTTAAATATGACTAAAATATATTTGTGAGTATACTAGTATAATAAGTTAAAAGAATTTTTTATATTATTCTACATTTTAGTTATTAAGAAAAGTATGAACACACAAGGCGTACAAGGAAGTCATATGGTGTCCACGTCAGATTTTTTATTTTAAAATATATATTATAAAATTCTACAATTTATTATTTATTTTTGCCCAAAAATTTTTTTTCTTTTACTTCATTTTAAACTTTATTTTAATAAATATAAATTTAAAACAAAACTTTACTTTACATAAATAAATAAACTAGATAAAAATACTATATTTAATGAAATAAATATTAAGTTTATATATATATATATATATATATATATATATATATATATATATATATATATATATATATATATAAATAAACTATCTGACTTGATACTAAATTAGTTAGCGCGAATGTGCCGCGGGAAATTTAAATCAGACATTAGTTGCTACAGGAAGAAATAAATTTTAGAATTTTATATTATATAATTTAAAATTCAAGATTTATTACTAATCGAAAAATTTTATTTGAACAGAAATAAATTTTAGAATTATTAATAAATATTTAATTTTAAAAAATATTCATTTCAACTTTGCGGCAATCATTAATTTGAATTCATATGAAGTAAAAACCTGTGTTACTCTTCTCGTACGGGTTAGGGGATGATTTTGATAACGGTGGTAGAAAGTACATATGTTAAGTAATTTGTCCTAAAATAATTGAGAGCGCACATCTCTTATTAAGGACGTAATATACTCAGCAATAATTTATGAGTAAGAATGAAAAACCTGTGTTACTCTTCTCCTACGGGCTAGGGGATGATTTTGATAACGGTGGTAGAAAGTACATATGGTAAGTAATTTGTCCTAAAATAATTGAGAGCGCACATCTCTCATTAAGGACGTAATATACTCAGCAATAATTTATGAGTACGAATGAAAAACCTGTGTTACTCTTCTCCTACGGGCTAGGAGATGATTTTGATAACGGTGGTAGATAGTATATATGTTAAGTAATTTGTCCTAAAATAATTGAGAGCGCACATCTCTTATTAAGGACGTAATATACCCAGCAATAATTTATGAGTACGAATGAAAAACCTGTGTTACTCTTCTCCTACGGGCTAGGGGATGATTTTGATAACGGTGGTAGAAAGTACATATGGTAAGTAATTTGTCCTAAAATAATTGAGAGCGCACATCTCTTATTAAGGACGTAATATACCCAGCAATAATTTATGAGTACGAATGAAAAACCTGTATTACTCTTCTCCTACGGGCTAGGGGATGGTTTTGATAACGGTGGTAGAAAGTACATATGGTAAGTAATTTGTCCTAAAATAATTGAGAGCGCACATCTCTTATTAAGGACGTAATATACCCAGCAATAATTTATGAGTACGAATGAAAAACCTGTGTTACTCTTCTCCTACGGGCTAGGGGATGATTTTGATAACGGTGGTAGAAAGTACATATGGTAAGTAATTTGTCCTAAAATAATTGAGAGCGCACATCTCTCATTAAGGACGTAATATACTCAGCAATAATTTATGAGTACGAATGAAAAACCTGTATTACTCTTCTCCTACGGGCTAGGGGATGGTTTTGATAACGGTGGTAGAAAGTACATATGGTAAGTAATTTGTCCTAAAATAATTGAGAGCGCACATCTCTTATTAAGGACGTAATATACCCAGCAATAATTTATGAGTACGAATGAAAAACCTGTGTTACTCTTCTCCTACGGGCTAGGGGATGATTTTGATAACGGTGGTAGAAAGTACATATAGTAAGTAATTTGTCCTAAAATAATTGAGAGCGCACATCTCTTATTAAGGACGTAATATACCCAGCAATAATTTATGAGTACGAATTAAAAACCTGTGTTACCCTTCTCCTACGGGTTAGGGGATGATTTTGATAACGGTGGTAGAAAATACATATGGTAAGTAATTTGTCCTAAAATAATTGAGAGCGCACATCTCTCATTAAGGACGTAATATACTCAGCAATAATTTATGAGTAAGAATGAAAAACCTGTGTTACTCTTCTCCTACGGGCTAGGGGATGATTTTGATAACGGTGGTAGAAAGTACATATGGTAAGTAATTTGTCCTAAAATAATTGAGAGCGCACATCTCTTATTAAGGACGTAATATACCCAGCAATACTTTATGAGTACGAATTAAAAACCTGTATTACTCTTCTCCTACGGGTTAGGGGATGATTTTGTTAACGGTGGTAGAAAGTACATATGGTAAGTAATTTGTCCTAAAATAATTGAGAGCGCACATCGCTTATTAAGGACGTAATAGACGTAGCAATATTTTATGAAGAAGAAGTAAAAAAAGTGTTTACGATTTTGTTTATAATACATTGTATTTAAGTTTAATTTAAGCTTAGTATCATAAACTATTATTTAAGTTATTAGAGAAATAAGTTTATTCCCAATTTGTGCAGTAATACGTACAATACTTAAACATATTTCTGTATCATTTACTTATACTACGAAAGTCATTTTCAAGAACTTATTTCATTATAAATACAATAACAATTTAACAATTTACCTATATAGTCCTACAAGTATTGCTATTGCTGTAAATATGTCTATTTTTGATGTTTATTTCAATGCCTTGAGCGGCCCCGTGCTTAGCAGCTCGCCGGTAGCGCTGTGAGCAACACTTTATTAGACGGTATGGTTGCATGGAAATTATTGCTGGGAACTTTATTGCTGTCTTCACGCGCGTAGCACACGTGACGTCACATTAGAGGGGTTGCTTTGAAGCATGTAAATTTTAAATCAATTTTTATAAACATTGGTAACATAATTGTTGATTTTTTTACATTAATTATCTTCTTATAAGTCAAATATTGTACAAAAATAAAAATTTCTGCAATATACAAAAATGTTAAGTACCCTATTGGCACATAATTGGAAAAAAATTGCATGCAAATGCTGCTTTTCTGTGATTTTAAAAAATTCAGTCTATTATTCGGCCCTGTAACTCCTAAAGTATTACCCAGACAAAAAAAGTATATAAAAAATTTTGTCCTCTACAACTTTTGTATAGAAACTTTTTCTCTAAAACCTACAGGAACGGAGCTATATACCAAAAACTGATTTTGGGCGCCATTTTTCCAAGATGGCGGCGGTCGCTCAAGGTCGCAAACTTGGGGTCATACTTAGGGTCACCTAGTCTACAATCCTACCAAGTTTCAAAACTCCTCAACCTTTTGCACGAAAACATTTTTTTTATGTCTCTAATGACTGAACTAATTCTCTTATAAAGTTTAGTTTCCAAAGTTGTTGCAATTTTTGTAGCTGACTGGTTATCTTCAAAAACATTTACAGGATATACGTTTATATCAAAAACTTCATTTAAAATATTAGCTAAAAATAGGCATTCAGTTATGCAAGATGATAAAGCAACGTATTCTGCTTCAGTACTTGATAAAATTCGAATATTTTGCTTTTTAGATTTCCAGTAAACTAAGTTTTTATTTACTTTTAAAACAAGTCCTGATATGCTTTTTCTATCTGTAATATCGCTTGCATAATCTGCATCAACATAGGCATTTACATCAAAATTATTATTGCTAACATTTCTTTCAAATTTTAAAACAAAGCTTTTGGTTCCGTTTAAATATCTTAAAACATTTTTTAACAATTTCCAGTGGTTACTGTCTCTGTCATACCAATTTTGGAATTGACTAAAATATGTTACTGCAAAACACACATCAGGTCTAGAGCCTAACATAATATACATAAGACAGCCAACCAGTTCTTTATATGGTACTTCTAAATTATAATTTTCACATTTTTGCAAGTTTACTTTAGGTTGAATTGGAATTAGAACACTTTTCGAATTCATCATGTTAAATTTAACCTAAACTTTTTCAATTAAATCTTTCTGACTTATAGTAAGACAATTTTCAGTTACAATATTATTTCTAAACCTTAAAATGTAAAAGAATTATTGTTACTGAATAAATCACTGATTTCAATTCTTGACAGTTTTTATTTTGTTCAGTATATTTAATGAATTTGATATTAAAATCATATCATCTACCCAAACTAACAAATAAGTCTTTTCATGATAATACAAACATGGATCAATTTTTGACCTTGCAAATTTTAAGTCGGTTAAATGTTCATTTAAACAATAATTCTACGATTTTGGACTTTGACGAAGACCATACATGGCCTTTTTGATCTTACATACATACCCGGACGGACAATTTTACAAACCTTTAGGAGCTTCCATAAACACAGGTTGCTTGAGATTGCTCTTCAAGAAGGCTGACTTCACATCGATTTGATTTATGTAGACTTTTTTCTATTGCCATTGCTAGAAGTATTCGTAGTGATGTTATTCTCGTAACGGGTGAGTAAATTTCGTCAATTATAGGTCCTTGTTGATAACCTCGTGCTACAAGTCTTGCTCTCTTGATATACTTGCCATTTACAATCTTTGGGCGAAAAATCCATTTAGAGTCTATTACCTTTTCAATTTTTGGTCTTTGTACCATCTCCCATGTTTGGTTTTGTTGTAGTAAAGAAATTTCTTTGTCGATTGCTTCTTGCCACCCACATTCGAGTGCTTCTTCGTAAGTACTTGGTATTTCTGAAGGTAGGCATCCTGCAAACAATGCAATCATGGACGACATGTTATAATCTGCATATTTCTTTGGTATTGTTTTTGTTCTTATACTTCTTCTTAAATCAGTTTCAGTTTTTTCTTCGCTTTCAGATTCTACTTCTTTTGTTTGATTTGGTTTCTTTTGTTCCTCTTCATTATCAACAATGGGAATCATATCATATTTTTCTTCACAAAATATGACGCTCTTTGCTATAACAATCTTACCATCATTATCATTGGTTTTGATCTTCTATCTAATTTTCCTCTTTCTTCATTTGGAACATGTGCAAAGGTTTTTGAACCAAATGCTGTCATATTATCTAAATTTACTTGTCCACACCACATCTCCGCTGGTTCTTTATTTGTAGATTTAGTTTGACATCTATTCAAAATATATGATGCTGATTTTGCTGCTTCACCCCAAAACTTCTTCTCGATACCAGAGTCTATTAATAGGCATCTTACAATGTTCAGTAGAGTTATGTTGAATCTCACATATTCCATTTTGTTCTGGATTTCTTGGCACCAGTGGCTATAGCCCCCCTCCCCCTTGGCACATGTATTTATTTTTACATTATATTATTTACTTATAATAAAATGCAATATGTAAATTATAATTATATCAGAACAAGAATTTTTGCAGTTAGATTCAATAAAGAGGGCAATTTTTACTTTTCTTCTTGCTTACTTCGTACCTAATAGCCCGGGAGTTAACGACAGAAATTTCCGGGTCATTTTCGCAAGCTTAATTTTTTTTGTATGAGTTATGTTTGTAACGAAAGTGACAATACGACAAAAATTTCACCTAATACATCTTTTGTAAAACGGACAGTAGATACATGACAGGCTCCGCGCCTTCTCGCGCAGCCCAGGTAGTCCAGTCAATTTTCAAATTTCGGAAAATCGCCCGTGGGAAATGCGCGCTTCACCCTTAAATTAGCAAAAAACAGAATATAGCAAAAACACCCCCTTCAGGGATGAAACGCGCATTTTCGATAAAAAATGACCTTAAATTTGGATTTCGCGACCCAAAAAACCTATAGGTACTATCGCAAAATTAAGGCTCGCAGTCAAAATATAGCTATAGGGTGTTTTTTGATAATTTAAGGATGAAGTGCATATTTCACACGGACGATTTTCCGAAATTTGGATTCAGCGACCCAAAAAACCTATACTAGACCAAATCTGGTGGTGGCCCGGAATTATACAACCAAACCCGTAAATTGACTGGACTAAGGGTCCTAGATAACTGAATACATCTCTAGTAAGTACGTTAGCAGGCAGAGCGTAGCGCCTCGGCGACTTTTACTGTGAGCCAAGGAGCCAAAAAGAATTTATTTTTTTGTGAATACCTTTACTTTTGTTTTATATATACTTACCTGTGATTTTATTTAAGGTTTAAGAATAATTTTTGAGTTACATGATTAAGTAATTTTGATTTTGTTAGCCCCCCCCCCTTGGAAAAATCCTGGCTGCGCCACTGCTTGGCACTGTGTATTCCAGCTGAATTCCTTTGTTTTTACAAAATTTCTTGAAATCTTTCGAAGTGTACTCTCCACCATTGTCACTTCTAAATCGGGAAATTTTGCAGTTAAATTTTGCTGTAACTTCTGGTTCATATTCTTTGAATTTTTCTATAACTTCACTCTTATTTTTCATAAGGTAAATATATGCAAAATGAGAAAAATGATCAATAAATACAACATAGTATCGCATTCCATCAAATGTTGAGGGATTAAATGGACCAGCAACGTCAGATGACACAACTTCTAAGATTCTTTTAGGTTTCTTGCTTTCATTTAGGATACGAAAGGTTTCTCGAGTTTGTTTACCTTGAACACACACCTCACACATTACATTTGTTGGAAAAGTTGAAGAATGACCCATTCGTCTGTGTAGTAAGTTTACATCAGCAGCTAAATGAGCAAAGATAGACTGTACTTTAAATTTCATAGTATAAAGGTTACCTTGTAGTTTTCCTCTAACTAACACTTGTTTTCCAGCTTTACAAACTTTTACTTCTGTTTCTTCAAATACAACTGCTAAACCTTGTCTTTGAATTCGTGACACCGACAACAAATTATATGTTAAGTCTTCACATTCAAAAACATCAGTTATTTTTATTGTTATACCATTATCGCTCTTTACCATTAGAGTTCCCTTCCTTCTTGCTTTAATTGTCATTCCCTTCTTTGAAACATTTATATCTAAGTTTACATTTGTTACTTCAGTTAAATAACAACCATCTTTTATTGTGACGAGATGATTTGTTGACCCTGAGTCTACTATAAAATTATAGTATATTACATACCGAGCGGGGAAATGGTTCATTACAGCCGAGCGTTTCATTAGATGACTGAGGTGCTTGCACCGAAGTCATCTATGAACGCGAGGCTGGAATGTGCCTTCCCGCGAGGTATGTATACTATTTTATTCACAATCCAATTGGTTATTGATATGCCCGTTTTAAATATTCATTTTATTCATATTTTATGACAGTTTTATTATAATTTGTTTTGATACTTCAACATAGAGATCTATGAAAAAGTTGCTAGGGTTGCCAGGTAACTTGAAAAAATGTTTATTGATTCTGTCAATAATTAGTTTCTTGCTGCTTTTTATCGAGATCGAGCATATTAATTATCATGTTGTCTGATAGTGAAGCTGGTGAAGACGAAAATTTACCTAGCTGGAAAACGCTCACTTCCCCGCTAGCCGGGAAGTTTTTTCCGGCTAGCTGGGAAGTAAAGTAAACAATGACTCGCTTCCCACCTGTTTAGAAGGTTGGAAAAGCACATATTAAAAACCGATTGTGAATAAACTTCATTTTCTGTAATAAATGAATTGTGCACACCATTTTTCGATTCTTCTAATTTTAGTTGTTCTTCTTTCTCAATATTGACTAAGAAAGTTACTTCTTGTTCTTGCTGTGCTTTTTCTTCAGTACACGTACAATTGCATGATTTCGATTTACTTGTTCTTTTCGGACATTCAGAACGTTTGTGACCACGTTCACCACAACCATAACATCTAAATGGAAACGGATTTTCATTTACATTTTCTTGCTTAGGTGTATACTTCTTCTTATTCGATCTTTTACTGCGATTTCCCAGTAGAGCGTGTTGACTAGTATCAATAATGCTTTCTGTCTTATCTCCATTCAGCCTAACTTCTTGCAATAACTTACTTTTTACGAATTCCAAAGTAACTTTGCTTGAATCTTGGCTAAAAAGAACATCTAAAGCTGTTACAATACTTTGATAAGCTTCCGGCATTTTTCCACCAGCCGCTTTAAGATTTTGAATTATCTGCTCAAATTCTACAAAAAAAACAATTCATGAAACCTTTTTCATCGAACTTAAGGGTTCTTCATTTTCTTTGCAGATTAACCCTTGATGCCATTCCAGGTTGACAATAAGTTTGTTGCAAACTCTCAATAACTTCCTTTGCAGTTTTCTTTGTTTTTACATTATCAAGCACATTGTCATTTAAACTCTGTATAATAAGGCATCTTGCTTTTGCATCCTTTTCTTTGAATATTTCTAGATCTACTCCTCCAGTTGGTGGTATCTTTGTTAGAACTTCCAGCACATTATTCCGTTCAAGGAAGACTTTATTTCGGAATTCCCAATTAGAATAATTTGTTCCATCAAAAGGTTTTATATTCCCTATATGACCGACTGCTGATATTTTTATTCAAATTCAAATTTTCCGCTTATTTCAAATAAAACTCCTGCACTATCTCCAGTATTATGGTGACTGGGCCCATAACCTGTTGGACCTTCAGGGTTTTAAAATGAAATGCACGTTTGAATTTCTAACTTATTTTATTTATGAATAAAATATTTTTATTCCAGTTCTTTATTTTCACACAATAAACACACTTACAAGTGACTAACGTTACCATGCCATCAGTATAGCATTTTTACGGAAGTTAGAATTGGCGCGATATTTAAATATATTATTCGAACAATTTTTACAAAAATCTCTCAAAATTGTTGCCATTCTCTGCCATACATAATGCAGCACGGTGAATTAAAGCCACGTTGCAAGCTTCGTTTAACGAATTATGTTGCCTCATAAAATTAGCAGCGTTTTCAACCCGTTCCCTCAGTTGTTCCAGAGTTTCAGGAGCTTTCTGGTTATCATAAACTAATGATTTGACATAGCCCCAAAAATAAAAATCTAATGGATTTAGATCCGGAGATCTAGGAGACCATTGTACAGGACAACCAGTCCTATCCACCTATCCTCAAAGGTTTGGGTCAAGTTTTGCCACACATTACGTGTAAAGTGCGGTGGTGCACCGTCATGCTGGAACCATGCATGCTATAATTAGTGTCTTTTATTTTTTGTTGCCTAAAGTTGGTGACTTCTGTAACGATACATCACGTCGAATCGTCGATAGCCGTTTTTATTTTGTATTTACATTGTTCGGTTTGTTCCTTTGTTTTATCCTTTTTTTGTTTACCGTGTTTTATTTTTTATTTTAAATGCCCGACAGTATAATTATCAAAAATATATACCACCGCTAAAATGAAAGACACTAGATATGGGGTTATCAGTGCAGCCAATTTATCTACAATGGAAGGCTCCATGTTGGAAGTACATTTCTGTGGTGATCGTCCGTCCCGTTATTTTATATAGTTCAGTGCTCGAATGTCAAACAAACGTCTAATTGGTTAACGTAATGGTAAACACATCTACAGCTTGGAAGCAGTAGTTGAGACACGAGCTGGACCTAGAGGAGAAGAAAAGAACTACCAACGGAGACCCAAATCGAGGAAAGTAGGGCTATTATTAAATTTAATCTTACAGAAAATAAACATTAAACATTTCGGCTAATGAGTTGGCCGTCAACTTCGAGTTCCTTTATCAATTTGCAAATATACAACTTATTTCACCTAATAAAAATTAAAGAAAAACATGACTAGTTGTAGCTAATATATTTAGCATTAGTCATGTGATGTTCGTATTTACCTAACCTCTGCGTTCTCGAGACCAAGTTCGTCTAAAGAAGTCCGCATGTATCGTCCAGCCACCTTTCATCGTGTAAAATATCGTACTACTAATTTTTGATTTAGGTACCTGGAAGAGCGATACAGCCGTTTTGTTGAGATGGCACCATGTGCCTCTTGCCCCGAGGATGTAGGGGCCACAGTGATATTCGCATCAGAGCCATAAGTTTTGCGAAGGCCGTCTATAAATTTCTTCCCAGAATAACACGCAATTTTATTATTGTAGCCAGCGGTAAGGGGCCTTGGACCTTCCCAGTGAATACCCACGTCGCATACCACCACTTGGTTGCCTTTGGTGTAGATTAAATCAGGCTTCTTCAGTTCGTTGTCCGTACACCGAATTCTGGGCTCCAGTTCGACATTAAAACCTTCTTTGGTAGCACCATCTTTAATAATTTTTACCACACGGTCGTGTCTGTTGATTCTAGACCAGTGTGTGGCCGGACATGCCTGAAGGACGTGGCAAAGAGTTTCGTTACGAAGACATTTCTGGTGGGTTTGAGGGGTTTCCCCTGGTGGGCAGCATGTTTGCTTTGAGTTGGGAAGCACGAACATAGTCCCTGCCTGTCCAAAAGGCGGGAGAGTTGACTGACTCGCTGTTGCCTTGGCTCCATTCCCCGAATATGACTTCTCAAGCGAATCCCATTGAAAAGTTTTCATTTCTCCGAGTGTAGTTAGTGGAATCGCTAGTTTCTGAATCCTGCCTTTAAGCTTCTTACAATAAGCGCTGTCCAGTGCAGCATTACTAAACTGATCGTTTCATTTCCAGATTTTGGAGTCTCTTTAGCAGAATGAGAGGGATAGCGTATTCCAGTTGCGTGAGACCCAGTCCACCATCTCTCGCTTTCGCGTAGAAGAAGGAGTTAGAGATTGAAGAAGGTAAGTGCAAAATTTGTTTACAGGCCTTACGAAGGATAAGAACGCATTCTTTTAGGGTAGAAGAAGTTATACTGTGATACTGAGTTTCAGCAATTACTCGTGCTTGAAGATGGTGCACCAAGATGACGAGCTTCTGTTGTGGTTTTAGCGGGGCTTTCAAAAGGTTATCAACAGCCGTTTTCAAATCGTTAACCTTCATCTTAGTGACACCCTAATAGTCAAAGTAACGACCTAGGTATTTAAAAACGTCGCCAGTTACAATTTGCCGAATCGGCTCTCCCTGTGCCACGAACCGCGGCTCAGTAACACCCTTTCGGTGGTAAGTGCAGTGCATTTTTTAGTATTGAGCTGAAGTCCTCTATTCCTCAGAAAGGTTGTGACAAAATCGAGCTTGTGCGGAGTAGCTATTACTGATGGACCAAGAATCAGAATATCATCAGCAAATGCTATGGCTGCTACATATACCGGGTGTCCACTTTTTTTTCCGAACATAGGAAATTCAAGGTTAAAATTTTGATTTGGCGATAACTTTTTACCTATTAATTTTAGAGCAAAAGTGTAATGAAGAAAAAATGTTCATAATTAAATACTGCAACAATGATAAGTTTGTTGTTCAATTGTTTCTTATGTACGAGTTAGAAGCAAAAGAAAATACACGATTAAAGGCAATTATCAGAGTGCCATGAGAAATAAAACAATAATTTATATTTGTTGTTTCTGACAGATTTGACATATAAGCCCGATTTATAAACTTGACGTTGACGTTGCTGTTACGTTGCCGTTGCTTTTGCTGGTAACGTTGCGGTTGCAGTTAGAATGTGGCGATTTATAAGTGATCATAACCTATTTGGTATTTTCATATGATATTATTTATACATTAAATAATTACCTGATTGTGTTAAACTCTGTGAATCATCCATGTCAGTTGTCAGATCACCAAATTATAAAATTGACATGCAAATTCAAAATCACGTGACCCTACGAACAGGAACGGCAACGGATTTTATAAATGAAACATATGTTTCTCCTACATTTAACTTTGAACGTCAACGGCGAACTGCAACGTCAACGTCAAGTTTATAAATCAGGCTTTAGTTTGATTTTATTAAGCCGGGTTTACACGTGCTTAGTACTTGTCATTAGTACTAATGGCAAGTACTAAGCGCTTCGTTGACTAAATGATTAGTGGCGGTTCACAAGGATGTGGTTTTTTTCACTAGTTAGTGCTTAGCTTAGAGGTTAGTCCTCCTAGTTTGTTTTTGTTTTGAATTTGTACATTTTATAACTGCTATGTACCGAGTTGTTAAACGCCGAGTTTTTAAACATTATTTAAACATAATTATAACTTCGTTGATAGAAGAGCTTGAAGAGAAGTTGAAAAAAGATTATTTCTGATTTCCACTTCTCAGCCATTTTAAAGAATTAATTTTAAACAATTAACAAACAAAAAAATAACAAAACGACAAAATAAATACACACGTGACATTTAAAATCTTATCAAAACCTTAACTCTTGTTTCTAATCACTATCACCTTCTGTTCACATTGGGAGAGTAGAGTAGAGAGTAGAAAAATTGGTGGTGGGGGTAGCTACTTGTCGGTAGTAAATAGAAAAAACCATTTCTATTCACTCTACTTGCCACTCTTCTAATACTAACTACTTGTCATATCTGTTTAAACAGCACAAAATTAGTATTAGTGACTTGTACTTGTCATTAGTACTAGTCACTAATACTAATTTTGTGCTGTGTAAACAGGTGTGACAAGTAGTTAGTATTAGAAGAGTGGCAAGTAGAGTGATTCTATTTACTATCGACAAGTAGCTACTAGCTACCCCACCACCAATTTTTCTACTCTACTCTCCCAATGTGAACATAAAGGTGATAGTGGTTAGCAACAAGTTTTAAGGTTTTGATAAGATTTTAAAGTTACATGTCTAATTATTTTGTCGTTTATGTTGTTATTTTTTGTTTGTTAATTGTTTAAAATTAAATAATTAATTAGTTTTTCTTTTTTCAACTCCTCTTCAAGCTCTTGATGTTATAATTATTTTTAAATAGTGTTTAAAAACTCGGAGTTTAACAACTCGGTTCATAGCAGCTATAAAAGGTACAAATTCAAAACAAAAATAAACTAGGAGGCCTAGCCTCTAAGCTAAGCACTAACTAGTGAAAAAAACACATCCTTGTGAACCGTCACTAATCACTTAGTCAACTAAGCGCTTAGTACTTTTCATTAGTACTAATGACAAGTACTAAGTCCGTGTAAACCCGGCATTAGTATTAGAATCGGTGATTAGAAGTAGAATTATGGAAAGAATTAATCTTGAAGAAAAAATTCAGTGTTTGAAGTGGTATTTTCTGGAAACTCTATCAGACACATTAGAGACTTAATTAGCGCATATTACACCAACCAGCACATTCCATCTATTGGTCTAAAAAAAAATTTGTTTCGTTCATAAAAGTAGTCATATAAAATAGAAATTGTTTGCTAATTTAACCAACTTCGTAGCTCTTATACTTCTCGAGATAGCAATGGTGCGCCACAAAATGAACAGTCTGTACCTATAGATGAGTAGGTACCCGTGAATTAACAGCTAGTACTTGTGCACTAGTACTAGTAACCTTACACACGGATTAATTTCTTGTATATCTTTTTCAACCACACCCAATTTGGGTAAAAGGCGTGTTATGAAATAGATGAATAGTTAAGTAAAGTGCTAAAAATAATAAAAGGAAAAATCACCATCTTCTTATAAATATTTGAAAATTAAAATTTCACGATAAGATTACAAACCTTAATTTAGGGTATGTTCCAAAATTAAACCACATGTACCATGTTTGTTTAGTTTTAAGATCGTTTTGTTAAGTTTAGTTGTAAGTTATTTAAGGGTTTTTGATTTGTTGGTTTCATTGCTGTTCATAAATATACCCAGTTGTTTCCCTTTTCATTTCATCCCGAAGTAACCCGGGGATGTGACGAAGTAATTTGTCACAATGCGTGTTTCGCGATCTAGTTACGCGAAATAGTAGATTTTGCAACTTTAACCGCTTATAACTCTAGTATGCGAGCTCGGATCACGCTGAAAACTTTTCTTCGCCGGTTTATATGCTGTACCCGTCGAATAGAAATACTCTGAGCAAGTATTTCAACCCTGCAACCCTGTTTCCATTTTTTACAACCCGCCCGTATACTTTAGCATTGGGGCAACGAAGTAAAACCAAGTTAGGCCCGTTTAATTAGTAAAACAGTATATAAACCGGCCGATTCAGACACATGAGATAGTCAGTTTTGCGACATCAAAGTGAAGTGACACCAGCCGAGAAGATCCGCCGAAGAAGCCGTCCACGGTAAATTCAAAATACCAGGTGAGCCAAGTCTCTAATTAGTCTCTGAATGCAGCCGTGAGTTCTCAAACTGCATCGTGGTACTTTTCCCCGTCGTCCTAACGTGTGAGTTCTCCACACCACCAAGAGCCATTTAGTGTAGCCACAGAGAGTTCTCTCAACGCTACACTAGGTGCAGTTCCTCCAGCTCTCGAGTTCTCGAGTCCAAAACCCGGAGTTTCAGTCAGTGTGCCGGCGACGAGTTTCGTGACGTCACACTGATTGAATCACCGTCACTAGGTGCACCAGGTAGTGTCAGCGGCTTGACTGAGCGTTCGACGGTCATTGCCGGGGTTGCTACTTGGGGCACCATCCCCGACCGCTGCTTAACAGCTCTCCAAGCCCCCCGGACACACCGTTGGCGCGACGCCGTGAGTTCTCTCGACGCCGCTCCAATTGTATCACCGTGAGTGCGTGTTGGGCACCCTACTGTCGTGATCAGGAGTTCTCCAGTCACTACGGTGAGTGTGGCCACAGCACCAACCCCATCGCGACGCTCAGCGTCGTTTTCCAACACGCCGTACCAAAACCCCGTTTTCACCCGTCCAGCAAACTCTGACCCATCGCAGCATCCTCCACCGTCATCGCCGTCGCGACGCCCGGCGTCGTTTTCCCAAACCCCCCGAAAACCAGTTCGCCACCCCCGTCCGTTGTTAACCCGCTAGCACACTATTGTCCCGCCACCGCCGTCGCGACGCCCAGCGTCGTTTTTCCAGAGCTCCGTCAAACGGGCTCTACACCACCGTCCGTCGTCAGTACTCACTCTGTATCCGTACTCCGTCACCGCCGTCGCGACGCCCAGCGTCGTTTTCACAGAAACCGTCGATTCCGGCACTTCACCGTTAGGGAATCACCGTCCAGGGAAAGATCGCCGTCTCGCACCGTCTACCGGGTCATTTCTGTCCTTTTCCAACCATCATCGCAGCTTGCTGCACCACAATTTATTTTTGCAAAATTAAAAAAAACTATATTTTATGTACGTTGCTATTTCTTATTTACGAAAACCCTGAGTCATCTCCGAAACCGCTACCCGGCCGTGGCGCCCGAGCACCCCTACGCCATCTCCCTGCGACGAATTTGGGAAAATACGTCACAACACATACACACAAACACGTACACACAAACACATACACACAAACACATACACACAAACACGTACACACTAACACATACACACAAACGCACACACTAATTTTTAACATTAGATTTTAACTGAGATTATTTGCAAGTAACGAAAGGAGTGTGATATATTAATTGACGACCTCATTTTGTAAACCACCCTGATTAAACCCATTTTACTTTGAGCAATATTGCAGATGCTAGTGCAACTTTTGACAAGTTGCTTCAATATTGTATGAGTGTAATACAGAAATTATAAAATTATTATTCTAATATATCTGTCCGTGTTCATATATAATATAATATTGATTAGAATTTGTTTAGATCCTACCGAACTAAACAGGAACATTCTCAGACGACAATACCCAATATCAGTCTACATGTTTAATTTAAAATTATTTTGTAAATTGCTGAAAAAGAAAATTGGTTATTAGCTAAGAATTGCAAGTAACGAAATGAGTTGATATTCATTTATGACCACATTTTGTAAATTTCTTTATTACAGAAATAATAATAATAATACAACAAATTATATAATTAAAAATAAAATGATTTTTAGCAATATTTACATCAAATTTAATCACACAGACCATAAAAATTCCTGTTCTCGGCTGTAACCATGTAGACTGCGCCATCTCGTGACAGTTACTACAGCTAACGCAAGATCTAGGTTTTAGTTCTTCAGTATTATTGTTATTATTAAAATAATAGAAAAATAATAACATTAAATAAAAAATTAAACAACACAAATATATAATGGTAAAATTGTAGTAGATGTAGTAAATATTTAAAATGTAGAAACTTCAATAAGAAACCATTTGTCAAAGTAAATGTTGTCGTGTAAAAATTGTTCGTCTTGCATTTCGCCAAAGTATAAAAAGTTTAGAGTATACCCTCCGTAGTTTCATGTACCACTCACGTTCATAAACAATTTGGTATAGTTTCAAACATATATAAGCCCATTTGGTATTATATGCTTCTTCTGGTCTTCTTCCAATTTATCTGTTCATTATTTCCTTGTATAATTATGTACATACATCAACTTTTATATCATGCGAAGTTTATTATTAAAGTATGAATAATAATATTGGTGTTATGAGGTATTATTACTGATAATAATAAGAAATAATAATGTATAAATAAGATGAAAATCTTATACCATGTACTAATAAGGCGAGCTCATGTACCTGACGAAGGTCACGTGTTCTGTGGGCCCTCGCTGTGATTGGCCTGCGGAATGGGCGGTATTTAAAAGTTTTCTTAGGCGGCCTTTGAAATATGGATATTTAGTTCGTTGTTGAACATTCACACATTCACAATTAGTATATTATGCAATGAGTTTATAATGATATATTAATACGCGAGTATGGAATTACGATACGAGCCATGGCGAGTATCGTAAATCTTACGAGTGTATTAATAGCCATTATACACGAGTTGCATACGCAATTTTTTCTACTCACATGCTTTCATTTAAAAAAAAAAACTATTAATTTGCATGAAATTTGCTTGGGTGTTTCATAATGAAAATCTGTATCGAAATGATAATCCGTATCAAAATGAATCCATTTCGATACAGATTACATGATAATCTGTATCGAAATGAAAATTTGTATCGAAATGAAAATCTGAATCGAAATGAACGTCATTCAAGTACAGACAATGCATATATAATATGTAAATTAAAGCATGGGAGTAGAAAATAGTTATTTATGATATAAGTGTTAAAAGTGACATTTTATTTTGTGAGACGGGAAGTTTAGGACACGACGCGAAGCGGAGTGGCGTAACCCTTCGAACAAAATGAAAGCACTTTTAACACGTATATCATACACTATTTTTTCTACAAACATCGTTTTATATTTTAATATAAGAAATAATTTATTTAATTATTTTTGACAGTTCAGTAACAAAGATATTTATATAGTAATATAATGAAACACGTAGTCTATGAATTCAATAAAAATTGAGAGTTGTTTATTAAGAGATGAAATTTACTTTTAACGTGCGTTAAAAGTGATTGGCAGTTTACTTTTAACGCACGTTAAAAGTGATTGACAGTTCACTTTTAAAACGGCGTCTTATAATATTGCATTTTTAACAGCAGTAGGCCGTGTTAAAAGTTTAATTTTTAATAGTGTTTGTAGAAAAAATATATTACATTCTCAATAATCCATTTCATTCTCAATTGTCGTGTCATGCATAAGTGTACTTACCTACCGTAGATTTTATTAATTCTAGGAAAATTCTAGGAAATGGGGTAAAGTAAGGAAAACAATAAATTCTGTAAATTGATTTTATTCCATCAATTAATATACAATCAATTGGGTCTTCGGTCACATTTACTCGAGCATCCCATGAGTACACAAATATATTTATGTTTGTACAGTTCATGAATGTAAATCGTAGTAAATATCGTCAATTGCTACTTATAATATTTGTCTACAAATTGTCACATTTACTAAAATATACGCATATATAAACCGTTGGTTAATTTTCATTGACAAACATAGTGGATGTTTATGAAAAATAATTACAGTTTTAGAACGTACATTATAATAAATGTGATAGAAAATTGGATTAGTATTCTCAAAATTCATTCAAAAATAAAAAATAAAAATACCTGTCTCTTCTCTTCTTTTTTTTGTTGATAATGCTGAAGTCGTTGAGCCGTAGATGAAGTGGTGTACCCCAGACCAACAGAAGTCACCCAGTCTGGATGGTTGGGATCGTTCACAGGTCGTTCTGTAATGGAAATACATACACGATATACAATAAATGCTGTAATAATTCCTTTGGAAACTTACTCGTCACAAAATGTTCCGAACAAATTCGGGCATTCTTCATGGCGGAAAGATCCCGACGTATCGCTGACAACCATCGCTGTCGGTGATCAGCTTTCGCTGGATCAAATTGACCTAAACAAAGTCACATTTTGATAAGTTATATGGGTTTGTGGTACTACTTTTCACACAATTTACCCCTTCGGCCCTTCGATCAGTTTCTGCCGGTATTATATATAATATACACCCTTCGTCTATGCTTCAACGCTGTCTTACAGCCCACGACACAGCACTTTCCAGAACTGGGCATTGTCAATAACAAAAACAACAAACAATACAAAATTATAACAAAAATTATAATAAAAAACACCACAAGTAAACGAAATAACAAAAACAATTAAAAAACAACAACAAAACAATAAGGAAACCACAAAACTGACAAAAAAGCCTCAAGATCAAACTATCAAGTCGAAACTCAAATAGTTTTAAAAAAATCTGACGCAGGGCCCACAGAACACGTGACCTAAAATGGCGTTCGTCAGGTGCATGAGCTCGCCTTATATAACGATAACCTAAATAATTTTTTTGATTTTTTTCACAAAGTTTCCTGAAAAAAGTTTCCAGAAAATGGAGATAAAGCGAATATCGTTTCACAAATGTTTGCAAGTATATTATAAATGAACGGATGGTTGTGTAACCAGTGTAGTAGGTTATACTCGTAATTTGTCTTCATTTGAATTTAGATTTAATTCATAATCGGATAAATTTAATTTTAAGTTTCAATTATTAAATTAATATACAGTTGGTAACACTGACTGCGTGTTTTTCGGTTGCTAAGTAACAGTAATGACGGTTTTTTCGGTTGCTAGGTAACAGTAATGTAATACCAACATAAATTTAGTAATTTTATTAGTAACATAACAAATAAATGTATATTTTATTTAATTAAAAAAACGATAATTATAGAGAGAAAAATGAGTTTGAAACGGGTTCTTAGAATATTTTTCTCTTATAAATGATATATATCATATTAATTTGTTAGAATGTATTGGTATTGTTTGTAAGTAGAATACTAATAATAATGGTTATTTAACCAGTGTAGTAGGTTATACTCGTAATTGGCTTAATTTGATTTTAGATTTAATTCATAATCGGATAAATTTAATTTTATGTTTCAATTATTAAATTAATATACAGTTGGTAACACTGACTGCGTGTTTTTCGGTTGCTAAGTAACAGTAATGACGTGTTTAACGGTTGCTAGGTAACAGTAATGTAATACCAACATAAACTTATTAATTTTATTAGTAACATAGCAAATAAAAGTAGATTTTATTTAATTAAAAAAAACGATAATTATAGAGAGAAAAATGAGTTTGAAACGGGTTCTTAGAGTTTTTTTCTCTTATAAATGATATATATCATATTAATTTATTAGAATGTATTGGTATTGTTTGTAAGTAGAATACTAATAATAATGGTTATTTAACCAGTGTAGTAGGTTATACTCGTAATTGGCTTAATTTGATTTTAGATTTAATTCATAATCGGATAAATTAAATTTTATGTTTCAATTATTAAATTAATATACAGTTGGTAACACTGACTGCGTGTTTTTCGGTTGCTAAGTAACAGTAATGACGTGTTTTTCGGTTGCTAGGTAACAGTAATGTAATACCAACATAAACTTAGTAATTTTATTAGTAACATAGCGAATAAATGTAGATTTTATTTAATTAAAAAAAACGATAATTATAGAGAGAAAAATGAGTTTGAAACGGGTTCTTAGAATTTTTTTCTCTTATAAATGATATATATCATATTAATTTATTAGAATGTATTGGTATTGTTTGTAAGTAGAATACTAATAATAATGGTTATTTAACCAGTATAGTAGGTTAAACTCATTTTTAGGTTATAAGTAAAATAGATTAAACTCATCTTTAAGTTATAAGTAATATAGGTTAAACTCATCTTTAAGTTATAAGTAAAGTAAGTTAAACTCTTCTTTAAGTTATAAGTAAAGTAGGTTATCAGTGTAGTAGGTAATACTCGTAATTGGCTTAATTTGATTGTAGGTTTAATTCATAATCGAATAAATTTAATTTGAAGTTTCAATTATTAAATTAATATACAGTTGGTAACATTGCCTTGGCGTGTTTTTCGGTTGCTGGGTAACCGTTATGACGTATATATGTAATACCAACATAAATTTAGTAATTTTATTATTAATTAATTATAAAAATACTAAAGACACATAGAGGTAAACATAAGTTTTAAACGGGTTCTTAGAATTCTTTTCTCTTAAAATTGATGTATAATATGTAAACTCAGATTAAATAATTTTTGTTTTTAAATAATATTTGTCTTTAGATAAAACTTGTTTAAATAAAATTAATTTTTAAATAGATATCGTCTTTATATAGAACACGTCTTTAGAATAAACTCGTCTTATAATTTAACTTATCTCTAATTTAAATTTGTAGGTATATAAATTAAATTCGTTTTTAAATTAAATTCGTCTTTATGGTCATGATTATGTTAGCATTTCAATAATATTATTACCTGCTTTCAGGTCCACGACATTAATGTATTTCACCACAAACAAAACTCGTAATACTCGTAATTGGCTTAATTTGATTTTAGATTTAATTCATAATCGAATAACTCGTTTTTAGGTTATATTCATCTTTAGATAAAACTCATCATTAAAATAAATTGGTTTTTAAGTAATATTTGTCTTTAGATAAAACTTGTTTAAATACAACTCATCTTTTAATAGAAATCGTCTTTACATAAAACTTGACTATAGATAGAACACGTCTTTAGAATAAACTCGTATTATAATTTAACTTGTCTCTAATTTAAACTTGTATTATAAATTAAATTCGTTTTTAAGTTAAATTAGTCTTTAGATTAAACTCGTATTTAGATAAAACATTCGTCTTTATTATAAACTCGTCTTTAGATAGATCTAAGTTTTCCATCCGAAGCTTGTATGGATATCCCATCCAAAGCCTGTGAGAGTGTCTCCATCCAAAGTCTGTGGAGATATCCCATCCAAAGCCTGTGGCGGTGTTCCATTTTAATACTGTTAACACGCCCCATCCAAAGCCTATAGAGGTGATCCATCCAAAACATGTGGAGATGTTCCTTCTAAAGCCACCCACACACACATACAAACACACAGACAAACACATACACATTACACATACACACCAACACACGCACACACAAACATACGCACACACCAACACAAACTCAAACACATACACACAAACACATACACTCAAACATATACACACATACACATACACATACACACACACATACACACCAATACACGCACACACCAACATAAACTCAAACACACAAACACGTAAAACACATACACACAAACACATACACACAAACACATACACACAAACATACGCACACACCAACACAAACAAAAACTCAAACACCATCACATACACACAAACACACTAACACATACACAAAAACACATATACACAAACACATACACACAAACACGTACACACAAACACATACACACAAACACGTACACACAAACACATACAGACAAACACAAACACATACACACAAACACATACACACTAACACATACACACAAACACATACACAAACACGTACACACAAACAAATGCACACAAACACATACACACAAACACATCAAACACATACACACAAACACATACACGTACACACAAACACATACACACAATCACATACACACAAACACATACACACCAACACATGCACACACAAACATACGCACACACCAACACAAACACATACACACAAACACGTACACACAAACACATACACACAAACACGTACACACAAACACATACACACAAACACATACACACAAAAACATACACACACAAACACATACCCAGAAACGCACACACCAACACACGCACACACTAATTATTAACATTAGATTTTAACTAAGATTATTTGCAAGTAACGAAAGGAGTGTTATATATTAATTTACGACCTCATTTTGTAAACCATCTTTATTAAGCCCATTTTACATTGAGCAATATTGCAGATGCAAGTGCAACTTTTGACACGTTGCTTCAATATTGCATGAGTGTAATACAGAAATTATAAAATTATTATTCTAATATATCCGTTCGTGTTCATATATAATATAATATTGATTAGAATTTGTTTAGATCCTACCGAACAGGAACATTCTCAGACGACAATACCCAATATCAGTCTACATGTTTAATTTAAAATTATTTTGTAAATTGCTGAAAAAGAAAATTGATTATTAGCTAAGAATTGCAAGTAACGAAATGAGTTCATATCAAATTATGACCACATTTTGTAAACTTCTTTATTACAGAAATAATAACAATAATACAAAAAATTATATAATTAAAAATAATATGATTTCTAGCTATATTTACATCAAATTTAACCACACAGACCATAAAAATTCCTGTTATCGTCTGTATCCATGTAGACTGCGCCATCTCGTGACAGTTAACGCAAGATCTAGGTTTTAGTTCCTCAGTATTTACGTTTATAAACATATTTGTACAGATTCAAACACATATTAATTTACAACAAACTATCTGTTCATTATTTATCCATAAAATATCTCTGCAAAAATTATTTCAATGTATAATATTATAATATGTACATACCTACGAACAACTTTTATTTATGTCATGCGTAAAGTTTATAAATAATAATATTTTTGTTAGATATTATTATTAATAATAATAAGATATAATAATGTATAAATAAGATCTTGTACAACGTATTTTTACCCTATAAATGTCTGACGTTTGTGAAATAAACCATCATCATAATATGCTGTCTACCTCAACTTTATTTCTACCGGTACAATAAAATACTGTTCTAACAATACATAACACTAGTATTACATTGTTCATATATTTGTATTAATCAATCCCAGCTATAATATCCCATTAAAATTGTATTATTTACCTGAAACAAAATAATATTAATGTATTTTACGTGTTAATGTACCTTTTAAAATAATACAAATGTCAAACCTAAATCCAGAACTTAACACCACCACCAACAAAACAGTCATAAGAAGACTGATGGATGAATATTAATATTATTGAAACACACTTTATACAGAACATGTCAATATTATTGACATTTATATTATTAAGTATGAGATTTAGATATTTTAACATAAATATAGAAAACGCGAAATGATTTGATAGTTTAATTAGGTTACTGAAGAAAAAATAAGAACCCAATATGATTATCGCTGTCAAAAGCCGGCGCATCGTGAAGCTGTTTTACAAACAAATAATGTCAAGATCTTCTGAGGGTTTCCTCGTCTGAGATTCAGATCTGTCAGCAAATATATTTGAACTACTCTGTATATATCTAAAAGCAAGTCAATAAGAGTATAAGAATTACCTAGTCTCTGATACAAAATACCTAATAAATTTTATTATCAATACGAAAACCAAGAAAGTGTTGTCAAAGAGTAACAAAAAAATGTTGTCATTCGTCTTGCATTTCACCACCAATGTTTAGATAGACACGACAACAACTTACGTTTCTAAACTATTTTGTACAGATACAAAACACATATTTACAACCTGATCTGATCTTCTTTTTCCGTAATATCTCTGCAAAATAATTATTTCATTATACTATAATATGTTTCATACCTACATACAACTTTTATATAGGATGTTATGCGCGTTTCGTTTAGAAATAATAATATTGTTGTTAGATATTATTAATAATAATAATAATAATAAGATACAATAATGTATAAATAAGATCTTGTACTAATATAAATCAATAACCTAAAAAAATATCTGATGTTTTGTAAGAGATAAGAAGATCAGTGTTGCCAAGCTAGTGGAAAAAAATATAATACATTAAACACAAAATAATCATATTTAATACATAATTAACGTATAAATTTGTATAAAAATAATATAAATATATAAATAAGTTAATTATTTATCAATTATATATAATATAAACATGAAATAATAGAAATTTAAAAAGTAAATTTCTAAAATTATTATAGAGTTGGTAACATTGCATTTAAGATTATAAGATAAATGTGTATTTTATTTAATTAAAAAAAACGATAATTATAAAGAGAAAAATGAGTTTGAAACGGGTTCTTAGAATTTTTTTCTCTTATAAATGATATATATCATATTAATTTATTAGAATGTATTGGTATTGTTTGTAAGTAGAATACTAATAATAATGGTTATTTAACCAGTGTAGTAGGTTATACTCGTAATTGGCTTAATTTGATTTTAGATTTAATTCATAATCGGATAAATTTAATTTTATGTTTCAATTATTAAATTAATATACAGTTGGTAACACTGACTGCGTGTTTTTCGGTTGCTAAGTAACAGTAATGACGTGTTTTTCGGTTGCTAGGTAACAGTAATGTAATACCAACATAAACTTAGTAATTTTATTAGTAACATAGCGAATAAATGTAGATTTTATTTAATTAAAAAAAACGATAATTATAGAGAGAAAAATGAGTTTGAAACGGGTTCTTAGAATTTTTTTCTCTTATAAATGATATATATCATATTAATTTATTAGAATGTATTGGTATTGTTTGTAAGTAGAATACTAATAATAATGGTTATTTAACCAGTATAGTAGGTAGAACTCATTTTTAGGTTATAAATAAAATAGGTTAAACTCGTCTTTAAGTTATAAGTTAATTAGGTTAAACTCATCTTTAAGTTATAAGTAAAGTAGGTTAAAATCATCTTTAAGTTATAAGTTAAGTAAGTTAAACTCATCTTTAAGTTATAAGTAAAGTAGGTTAAACTCATCTTTAAATAGAAATCGTCTTTACATAAAACTTGACTTTAGATAGAGCACGTCTTTAGAATAAAATTTTCACATTTACGCTCGTCACTTATATATTGACGCTCGTCACTTATATATTGACGCTCGTCACTTATATATTGACGCTCATCACTTATATTGACGCTCGTTTTTAGGTTATATTCATCTTTAGATAAAACTCGTCTTTAAAATAAATTGGTTTTTAAATAATATTTGTCTTTAGATAAAACTTGTTTAAATACCTACAACTCATCTTTTATTAGCAATCGTCTTTACATAAAACTTGACTATAGATAGAACACGTCTTTATAATAAACTCGTCTTATAATTTAACTTGTCTCTAATTTAAACTTGTATTATAAATTAAATTCGTTTTTAAGTTAAATTCGTCTTTAGATTAAACTCGTCTTTAGATAAAACATTCGTCTTTAGGATAAACTCGTCTTTAGATAGATTTAAGTTTTCCATCCAAAGCTTGTATGGATATCCCATTCAAAGCCTGTGGGAGTTTCCCCATCCAAAGCCTGTGGAGGTGTTCCATTTTAATACTGTTAACACGTTCCATCCAAAGCCTGTAGAGGTGATCCATCCAAAGCATGTGGAGATGTTCCTTCTAAAGCCACCCACAGACACATACAAACACACAGACAAACATAAACACATACACACAAACATACGCACACACCAACACAAACACACAAACACATACACATACACACCAATACACGCACACACAAACATACGCACACACCAACACAAACTCAAACACATACACACACACACACAAACACATACACACAAACACGTACACTCAAACAAATACACTCAAACAAATACACTCAAACACGTACACACAAACACATACACACAAACACATACACACACACACACATACACACAAACACGTACACACAATCACGTACACACAAACACATACACACACACATACACACAAACACATACACACAAACATACGCACACACCAACACAAACACCATCACATACCCACAAACACATACACACAAACACACTAACACATATACACAAACAAATACACACAAACACATACACACAAACACACTAACACATACACACAAACAAATACATACAAACACATACACACAAACACATACACACAAACATGTACACACAAACACATACACACAAACAAATACACACAAACACATACACACAAACATGTACACACAAACACATACACACAAACATGTACACACAAACACATACACACAAACACATACATAAGATTATTTGCAAATAACGAAAGGAGTGTTATATATTAATTTACGACCTCATTTTGTAAACCATCTTTATTAAGCCCAATTTACATTGAGCAATATTGCAGATGCAAGTGCAACTTTTGACACGTTGCTTCAATATTGCATGAGTGTAATACAGAAATTATAAAATTATTATTCTAATATATCTGTTCGTGTTCATATATAATATAATATTGATTAGAATTTGTTTAGATCCTACCGAACAGGAACATTCTCAGACGACAATACCCAATATCAGTCTACATGTTTAATTTAAAATTATTTTGTAAATTGCTGAAAAAGAAAATTGGTTATTAGCTAAGAATTGCAAGTAACGAAATGAGTTGATATCAAATTATGACCACATTTTGTAAACTTCTTTATTACAGAAATAATAACAATAATACAAAAAATTATATAATTAAAAATAATATGATTTTTAGCTATATTTACATCAAATTTAACCACACAGACCATAAAAATTCCTGTTATCGTCTGTATCCATGTAGACTGCGCCATCTCGTGACAGTTAACGCAAGATCTAGGTTTTAGTTCCTCAGTATTTACTTTTATAAACATATTTGTACAGATTCAAACACATATTAATTTACAACAAACTATCTGTTCATTATTTATCCATAAAATATCTCTGCAAAAATTATTTCATTGTATAATATTATAATATGTACATACCTACGAACAACTTTTATTTATGTCATGCGTAAAGTTTATAAATAATAATATTTTTGTTAGATATTATTATTAATAATAATAAGATATAATAATGTATAAATAAGATCTTGTACAACGTATTTTTGCCCTATAAATGTCTGACGTTTGTGAAATAAACCATCATCATAATATGCTGTCTACCTCAACTTTATTTCTACCGGTACAATAAAATACTGTTCTAACAATACATAACACTAGTATTACATTGTTCATATATTTGTATTAATCAATCCCAGCTATAATATCCCATTAAAATTGTATTATTTACCTGAAACAAAATAATATTAATGTATTTTACGTATTAATGTACCTTTTAAAATAATACAAATGTCAAACCTAAATCCAGAACTTAACACCACCACCAACAAAACAGTCATAAGAAGACTGATGGATGAATATTAATATTATTGAAACACACTTTATACAGAACATGTCAATATTATTGACATTTATATTATTAAGTATGAGATTTAGATATTTTAACATAAATATAGAAAACGCGAAATGATTTGATAGTTTAATTAGGTTACTGAAGAAAAAATAAGAACCCAATATGATTATCGCTGTCAAAAGCCGGCGCATCGTGAAGCTGTTTTACAAACAAATAATGTCAAGATCTCCTCGTCTGAGATTCAGATCTGTCAGCAAATATATTTGAACTACTCTGTATATATCTAAAAGCAAGTCAATAAGAGTATAAGAATTACCTAGTCTCTGATACAAAATACCTAATAAATTTTATTATCAATACGAAAACCAAGAAAGTGTTGTCAAAGAGTAACAAATAAATGTTGTCATTCGTCTTGCATTTCACCACCAATGTTTAGATAGACACGACAACAACTTACGTTTCTAAACTATTTTGTACAGATACAAAACACATATTTACAACCTGATCTGATCTTCTTTTTCCGTAATATCTCTGCAAAATAATTATTTCATTATACTATAATATGTTTCATACCTACATACAACTTTTATATAGTATGTTATGCGCGTTACGTTTAGAAATAATAATATTGTTGTTAGATATTATTAATAATAATAATAAGATACAATAATGAATAAATAAGATCTTGTACTAATATAAATCAATAACCTAAAAAAATATCTGACGTTTAGTAAGAGATAAGGAGATCAGTGTTGCCAAGCTAGTGGAAAAAAATATAATACATTAAACACAAAATAATCATATTTAATACATAATTAACGTATAAATTTGTATAAAAATAATATAAATATATAAATAAGATAATTATTTATCAATTATATATAATATAAACATAAAATAATAGAAATTGAAAAAGTAAATTTCTAAAATTATTATAGAGTTGGTAACATTGCATTTAAAATTATAAGATAAATGTGTATTTTATTTAATTAAAAAAAACGATAATTATAGAGAGAAAAATGAGTTTAAAACGGGTTCTTAGAATTTTTTTCTCTTATAAATGATATATATCATATTAATTTATTAGAATGTATTGGTATTGTTTGTAAGTAGAATACTAATAATAATGGTTATTTAACCAGTCATTGCTGAGAAGGATTAGGTACTGGAGATGTTTTGAGAATATGGTATACTCGATGGTATATACACTCACAAATCTCAGTATATTAATGCTAATATTGCTTATACTTATGGCCACTCAGTATAAACTATAACATCAAGACACAGAGAAAGTGTATTCTCAAAAATTTATATTTGAAGGTCTGTTGGGATTCGAACGAGGATTCGAACCGACGACCTTTGGTTTCATAGTTAGTTAATAAAACCGCTGAGCCATTCTAGCTAAGTGTAGTTAAACTAAAAAAAAAAATGTATTATCAATAGAGATGCAAACCGAAAATTATGCAGGACTGTCTGCCGAATAACCGAATATTCTGCACCTTTTTGGCGCCAAATGAAAAACTTACAAGGATTGGTGAGGCTGCTTTGAATGCAGAGAAACATATTTTTTGCTCCATAATTTTCCTTTTAAAAATTTTAATAACGAACAGTTTATAATTTTTATTTTATATTTTATAAAAATTACAAAATAAAGTTTTTGACATTATTTTTCGTTTTTTATCATGTGCATGGATTCTGTAAGAAATATTGTAGTCGGATTATTTAAGTTGTAGAACCATTTATTTGTTCTTTTTTAAATATTTTTCAACAGCAAAATAAGTAAACAGACGGTGTAATCGCGATAAGCGAAGGTCGAAGACTACAGCGCCGCCCGCCAGCCTCCAACAGCACCTGTCATACGCTCGTTCGTCGAACATAGAAGGATCTAGATATTTTGTGTTCTTCAGCAAATAATTGAGCACCCTCCACTCCTTCTTTAATTTAGCATTTACAAAAAAAACTAAGACAGACTGTTTAAAAAACTTTTTAACAAATAAATTTTACAAATACCAGTAGATAAAATTGACCTTGCATTAGTTTTTAGTACAGGGTCCAAGCGCGTCTATCGTGTCAAAAAATTGTCGAACGTTCCAAGAAAAGAAAAGGAAAAACCTATATTATATAGGTATCCCAATTCAGAATTTTCTGCTCTATCGATTTCCAGAGGGCTGGTTTCGATTTTGGTCTGGGCCAACCCCTAATTTGCAATTTTCACCCTTTTTGAGAAATTCAAATTGTTGCGTATTTTTATTCTTATCTTGTAATATCTCGTCAACTATTGGAGATATAGAGTTCAAATTTTGACCAGAGGTAGGTTTAAGTATCTAGTTTGATAATACTTTATTGAAACCATAAAATTGGTCATAACAATTGAGATAATGAATTAATTACGCCGTAGCGCAAATTTTGTGTAGTGAAAAATGTCGTCTGCTGCAAAATCGCGTACGGTTGAGAATTGTGGTATACACTAAGCGAGTGAAAGTTTAAGAAAGGTTCAAAATTATTTTTAGTGAAGAAATCACGGCTTTATGTTTATCAGTACAAAAGTTACGAATTTTTTACTTTAAGACTGCGTTCGAAGTGCACTAAAATTTCAAGCATACAAATCTCAAGAACTATTGCACTTAAAGGGATCCGGTTTTCAAATTTGTATTTAGTATTTAAATATCTATGTCACCATATATAACATTTTTGTTTATTGTTTAAATTTTTAATACATTAATTAAATTCTCCAGTACTAGAAAAATAAATGTATTGAAATTAGTCTCCTAACAAAGAATATATGATATTGTTTATAAATATAATTTCAAAAATCGTATATATTCAACAATTTTTGAAATTTGTACAAATAAAAAAATGTAGGGCTGAGCGCCCGCCATAATGGATTTTAGCGAGTAAATAGTTCAGCTTCTTGTCACTAGGATTCGGTCGGTTAAGAAGAGACCGGTAGACGGTAGTGGACCCGGCTGTTCAAATTATTTGTTCCAGGTAGTTGAAGCGAGAACATTTTCATTTACTGCAATTTGTACTGAGATATTTATAAGCGTTTTATAGGCGAAAAATCGAACTGTGGAGGAAAACAAACAGATTGACAGTTGACATTTTTTTCTTTGAATTAACGGGCTTAACAAGTTATGTTAAGATAAAATATAAAAAGATTTACTTTGATTTAAAGGATTAAAAGTTTATTTTGAAATTAACGGGGTTAATAACAGTTATGTTAAGATTATTATAGTTTGTGCTGCTGAGGGAAAACTCTGCTAATTCAAATACAGAAGTTTTTCCAAGATTTAAAGTTTGATTTATAGGATCGAAATAACTGTTAGTGTTGCTATCGAAAAACAATCTACTGCTCAATACCTGGAATAAGGTGCTTTCCATGGATTAACGGTTAAATAACAGTTGTATAGGTATATAAATTGTGCTGCTTGCTAAGGGAAGGGTAAAACCTTCACTTTCACTTGTGATCTTGATTTGACAATATCGTTTTGTACATTGTTAAAGAGTTAAGTTTCGCTTATTATTGTTAAATATGGGCCGCAAATCTTTAATTGCTCCAATCAAAATTAATAAGAAAAATAAAAAGTCGAGAGTTGCAAAATCTAAGTGGAAGCTTTAAAAAAGTTTAAAAGTTCTAAATTACTTATTTTTTATTACAACTCAAGAAATCAAATTCTTTCTTCAAATAGTATGTGTACCAACATAATTATCACTTTTTCTTTTTATATTGCTACAAGCTTCAAGTGTTTATAAAATTTGTAATTTATGTATAGATATTTGAAGATGCATTGTGCTACTACAACTATATAAAATTTACTGAAAGATGTAAAGTGTAAAAAAAACTCGAAATCTCAGTAATACAGCATTTAATCTTCTTGCATAACCGACGTTTCGGTTTACAGTTAAACCTTCAAGGTCTAAAATTTATAACAATGTATATACCTAATCTTTTAGGTAATTGTTTTATATACATTGTTGTAAATTTTAGACCCTAAAGAAAGTTCCAGTGCTAACCGAAACGTCGGTTAGGTATGTGCTACACCCTTTTGGGTGCCCGCGCTAGGCGGTTGGATTACCGGAAGCTCAGTGGGAGGGGGGGTCCGCTGAAAGAGAAATAAAAAGAAGAATCTGGGCGCCAATCAACATAGCCGCTAATCCAACAAGGCTTGTTGATTAACCTCCGGGAAAGGATAGGCACGTAATTGTTGTTAATAATAAAATGTTGACTAATTTCACTTATTCTGAATATATTGCCAATAACTAATACAATATGCGGTGACATCGACAACCACGCAGAGATTTATTCCGAAGTGCGGGCGCATGCGCACGAGTATGACATGCCAAGACTAGGGGGCGGCGGTCCGCGACGCAGCGGAAGTGATATGCTGACCACAACTGTCAAAACAGAAAGCTATGCGTGCGTAACAATTAGATCGCGCGGTAATCGCGTGGTTAACCATACGACAGCGTGCGGTGCACGAGTTAAAAGTGAATATAAATATCAATTCCGGCGGATTGAGCATTGCAGTGCCCTAGCGGCCTAAACAAAAGTGCGTAGTGATCTAACCTCGAAATGCGGTTCCGCGCATCGTACAAATCTGCTACAAAGTTGAATTCTGGTGGTGCAGTGTGACGTGCACAATACGCAATACTCAGGTAAAACAATACAATATTATAGCGAATAATCAAACAATGAAATAGACAATAAAATGCAGGGTTATATCTTATCTGGATCACGGTCGAGGTCGCAGCTGTCAGACGGGCTGGTTGAAGATCCCAGTTGGCAAGGAGCGGCCGGTGGTGTAGCTGACGGGTTTCAATGGCTCCACACCCAAGTGCAGCGACTCGTTCTCGTCTCCAGCGACAGCTGAAGAACTCTGATGGCTCGTAATGTTCCACAACGAACATCCGGTCACAAATCGGAATACTTGGATCCAGTAAGCGGAATTGCACGTATAAAGTACGACGTGCGTCGATTCCACGTAAAACGATGACGTAAAAGTCAACGTATAATCCAACGTAAGTACAATCGTATATTTAAAATCGTAAACGTAAACGTAAAACGTACAAGTACAAGTACAAGTACCGGAACAGTACAGAACAGTACAAAACCAAAACGGAACAAAACAGAACAGCCTGAAAACAAAATAAATTTTAGGAATGAATCTCAAAGCGGGAGTGAGGCATGCCACTCGCGAACTTAAATAGTTCTGAGGACAACCTAACGCCACTAAATGCGAAGAAGCAACCCCTATTCCACAAATAGGGTTGAAGAGAGAAAGAACACACAAGAACATTAGGTAGGTAGGTCTATTAATTACCTGCGATGGAGGACGGCTGTGAAGTGTATGCTAATTCTTTGATTTTTAGCTCCGGCGGAAACACTTTTCCACAAGTTACTCGTGCACTAAAATCCCACAAAAGTGGATCGAAAAACGATAGCAAACTCACGCACATGTAACTCTTTCAACGGCTAAATCAGAAAAGAAAGCTAACTTGGCCACAGTCGGAAATAATCCTGCAGGAGTTGGTTGACCTTGGCGCGTCGCGACCATGAGCGCAAGGTCGAACGTTGACTTAAGTTCGGTCAAGCCATCCAGACTACCACTACGCCTAGACGTAACAGGGTTTGCCTAAACGCCGGCAAAAAGGGCGCAGCCGAAGCAACGGACCGTAACAAACTCCCTCCTTTCCTCCTGAGGAGATTTTCCTCGAAAATCTCCGATGAGACCGTTGCACCAGGTCACACCGTGAAGGTGGATGAGGCGCAGACTACCTACTTAGAAGAAACGAGAAGAACAAGGACAGAAGGACGAAATGCAGAGAGAAAATAAACACATAAACAAGTAAGTAAATCCGTAATCGAGAAAACCAATAACATAGCTAATTTTCGACATCATTTTCAGGGCATTCCTTCAAATACTCCAAGTGCCAGGTAGCACATTACCATCCATACTCTTCAGGATGTACGTGTCTGTAGACACACGCTTGTGGACTCGGAAGGGACCGGTAAATTTGTCTGCGAGCTTGGCGGAGAAGTTTCTCGACGCATCCGATAACACGAAATTCTTTCTCCAGACCAACTGTCCGGGCGAGAAGGATACTTCTCGGTGTCGCAAATCATACCTAGCCTTAGATTTGATATATGCCTTCTGCAGACGAGTCCTAACGTCCTTGTACAGTAATCTAAAATTGCAAGCCCTTTCTATAATTTTTTCCGGATCCTTTTCCACTTCCATTCTCTCCACTTCCTCATTTCCTGTTTCCGTATTGTGTGTGTTACCCATCAGCCTAACTTCGCGACCGAAATTAATAAAATACGGCGTCAGTCCGGTAACTTCGTGTCTCGCCGTGCGTAGGGCACAAGCGACCTTAGGTAAGTACTTGTCCCATGTGTGTTGATTGTCGGAAACGTACGATATTAACATCGTTTTTATTACACGGTTGACGCGTTCTACCGGGTTTGCCTGAGGGTGATACAGAGCCGTAAACGCAGGTTTGACGCCATAAGAAGAGAGTAGATTACGATACTCACGAGATCGAAGCTGTACGCCATTATCAGAGATGATTACGCGCGGTGCACCAAACAGGAGGAAGACATCATTCTCCAGGTGGCAAACGATCGTGGATGCCAAGGCTTTACGCAGCGGGAAACACAAGCTAAACTTGCTAAAACAGTCGGTTACCACCAGGATGTAGCAGTAACCGCTAGAAGACCTTGGCAGCGGGCCCACGAGATCGGTAGCGATAACCTCCCATGGCTTGGAGATAAGAGAATGGCCGCCCATGCGACCAGCGGGAGCCTTCTGTTCAGGCTTGGCCTTCATGCACGTGATGCATCTGCGGACGTATTCAGCGACATCGGCCTTCATCTTTGGCCAATAATGCTCCTGAGCTACACGGTGATAAGTTTTGTAACAACCCAAGTGACCACTCGTCGGGGGTCGTGACAACGCGAAATTAATTCTTTACGTCGATCTTTAGGTACGACAAGCTTCCACTGATGATCAGGACCAGCGAGATCGGCCCAGTAATCAGCAACAAACTTGTAAAGTTGCCCACCGTCAATTCTGAAATCGGGATACTTCGCTGGCTCGTCAGTTACGGACGTGTACAACCGTTCGTACCACTTGTCCTTCAAGACGACCAGACGACCAGACGGGTTCTGCAGGTTGTGTAACCAGAGAAGGGAATAGTGATCAGTGATGGCGGTGAATCGCGTTCCCTCCAGGTAAGGACGGAGCTTTTCAACAGACCAGAGAAGTGCAAGTAGCTCCTTCTCGGTCGTTGAGTAGTTCCTTTCCTGTCGAGTAAGCGAGCGAGAAAGATAACAAATCACCTTTTCTCCATCACTATGTTGCTGCGTAAGGACGGCGCCAACCCCGAAATCGGAAGCATCCGTTTGCAAGGTAAAGTCCTTTTCGAAATCGGGACACGATAAAATAGGAGCGGAAACTAAATGGTTCTTTATCTTGCGCCAGGATTCTTCACAGCTCGAATCCCACGAGAACTTCGAGCCTTTCCGGAGAAGGTTTGTCAAGGGTGCTATGATGGACGAGAATTGCGGGACGAAGCGTCGGTACCAAGACGCCATACCAACCAGACGTCGTACCTCGGAGACAGACTTCGGCGTCGGAATGTCAATAATGGCCTTGACTTTATCCGGGTCAACATGCAGGCCGTGCTTGTTGACGACATACCCGAGATAACGCAGTTCTTCTCGGCAGAACTGACACTTACTCCTGCTGAGGGTCAACCCAGCGTTCACCAATCGTGTTAACACCTCGCTCAGCACCTCCACGTGTTTCTCGAACGTCTGTGTGACGATGACGATGTCGTCCAAGTACACAAACACGTGGGGTTCCAAATCGGCGCCGATAACACGATCAATGAAGCGCTGCCATGTCGCAGGAGCAGAGTGGAGGCCAAACGGAAGTCGTCGGAACTGGAAGAGCCCCCGATTCGGCACAGTGAACGCGGTGAACTGCTTCGAGTTCTCCGCCACCGGGATCTGCCAGTACGCCGACTTAATGTCTAGAGAAGTCAAATAGCGGGCATCACGCAACTTATCCAGGGTGCTGGACACGTACGGTAAGGGGTAAGCATCACGCTTTGTGACCTTATTTAACTTCCGGTAATCGATACAAAACCTATACGTGCCGTCCTTTTTAGGTACTAGAAGAATTGGAGAAGACCATGGGCTATTTGACTTCTCGATAATGCCGTTCTTCAGCATCCCCTCCAACTCTGTGTCCACATGCTTCTGCATGGCCGGGGAGAGGGGGTAATACCGCTGTTTTATCGGTGGACTGTCGGTAATAATCTCATGCTCCACCATGGACGTACAGCCGATACTCTCAGCGTCAAACCGCGAAAACATCTCCGAGATTATGTTTTCTAATTTAATTTCTTGGTCCGGTGACAATGAAGAGCGCGACGTTACTTTGTCGATACTGTCTAAGAAAATTGGGGACGTAGAGAACGACCATTCTCCTCTACGTAGGTCGGGAACGATACCCATAATGCGCCAAAAATCGGCACCTAAAATGAAGCTGTGACGCAGAGACGGAACAACTAAAATGTCGATCACTTTGACTTGATCGCGTAATCTAACTGGCGCGGTAATTTCTCCATGACTCTCACATTGTTCACCGTTCGCGACGGTACAGGTACGTAAACTTTTAACTAATTCAAATCCTAACTCATGTAATATTTTATACCCAGGACCACCCACAATGGTGCGTGAGGCGCCGGAATCTAATAAGCCGAAAAACGATTTTCCGACAATCGAAACCTCTAGATAAGGCCTTTCATCCCCCTCTGCATGAGCTAAGATGAAGTCCAAGCGTGCGCTGTGAACCGCATCCGAGAGGGTATGTTCTGGACGTAGTAGATGGCCTCCTACCGCGCCCGGCGCTCGTTTCCCGAGCATCTCGGACAATCGCGCGTCGTTACTCCGGAATTTCCACATCGGTAGCAGTGTTTACGTGGGCGTTGTGTGCACGCTCCGGATTTATGTCCAATTTGGTCACAGTTCCAGCATTTCATAGCTGCTCTGGGGGTGTGACTGGACGTACTTGCCTCGGCGGACTGGACTTCAGCGGCTTCCACACGATAGCCTGTTCGACCCTGACGGGGTGCACGATCTGACATAAGAGGCTGCCTGACCGATGGAGAGGCTTTAACGCGTTGTGTGTTTAGGTAGATATCCTCATTCTCTCGGCATGCCGCGTCCAACTCATTCACTGTTGTAAATTTCTCTCTACCTAAACTCTGTTGTTGATAAGGCAATAAATTACGTCGAATATATCTTAATTTTTCCGACTCATCTGATTTCTTACTGAGCCTACCGAATGTGCACATCATGTTCGCTATATAAACCGATACTTTTTCGTTCGGTCCCTGTACCCTATTTCTAATTTCTCCCCACAGATAATCGTCGTAATCGAACGGAAGGAATGTCGATTTCAATGCGAGAACCAGGTCATCCCAACTACTGATTGACGCTCTCTTGGTTCTGAACCAAGTCAGCGCGTCGCCTACGAAAAATTCTGTAGCTGAGGCGAATAATTGCGCTTTGGTAACGTTCCGAGCGAGACTGAGTTCCTCTATGTGCTCTAGAAAACTAAATAGATCCGATTCGCCGTCGTATTTAACGTTCCACTTCTGGAGTGATTGTATGACGCCGTTAGGGCTCGTGTGTGCGTCTCTAGGCATCGCCAATGATATTGAGATATCCTCCAAGGTTCTGGTGAGTTTACTCTCGAAACTAGACTCTCTATGGTGAGGACTCGAGGTGGCCGCAGGCTGTGACACCATCTCCAGCTCTGCGTCCTCAGTTCCATGTAAGGACAGTTCGTGCGCTTGCAAGAGGCGAGCGGAAACTTGCGCCGAGTATTTCGTGAGAAGGTTAGTTTTCAGTTTCTCAAATTGTTTTGTCAACTTTGCTAATAACTGTTTTTCAGTGTCTACTGCGGTAGTAATGCGTTCCAACCGCAACTGTACATGACGAAGCCTAGTACCGATACGTAGGTATTCATTCTGAAACTTATCCTCGTCAAATGCGTTCAGGGCGGTGGTAAGCTTGATCAGTTTCGCCTCACAAATTTTAAGCTCGCACGATGGCGACAATACTGACACGAAGGTTGACGGCGAGTCTCCAACTCTTTCTGCACGAAATACTTCTCTCAACAACTCGCGTTTTTCTTTTACATTATCCGGTACAGATTGACCCCGTAACATAAGCTCATATTCTAGTTCATCCGACTGTAATCTATTAATATCGATTTTAAGCGCCATGGTAAATAACACGAAAAATACTAAACTAATGATAAATAAAGAGAGAACAAATACTAAATACTAAACTACTAGAAATACCTAACTAACTGAAATACGCTAATCTACCCAAGTTATCCTAATAATCCTAATTACCGATAACCTAATAATCAACAAACTAAGATTCCTAAAGAATACTAAAACTAAACGTGCCTTCCTTCAACAAATAGGCCCCACGTTGGGCGCCAAACTTGCTACACCCTTTTGGGTGCCCGCGCTAGGCGGTTGGATTACCGGAAGCTCAGTGGGAGGGGGGGTCCGCTGAAAGAGAAATAAAAAGAAGAATCTGGGCGCCAATCAACATAGCCGCTAATCCAACAAGGCTTGTTGATTAACCTCCGGGAAAGGATAGGCACGTAATTGTTGTTAATAATAAAATGTTGACTAATTTCACTTATTCTGAATATATTGCCAATAACTAATACAATATGCGGTGACATCGACAACCACGCAGAGATTTATTCCGAAGTGCGGGCGCATGCGCACGAGTATGACATGCCAAGACTAGGGGGCGGCGGTCCGCGACGCAGCGGAAGTGATATGCTGACCACAACTGTCAAAACAGAAAGCTATGCGTGCGTAACAATTAGATCGCGCGGTAATCGCGTGGTTAACCATACGACAGCGTGCGGTGCACGAGTTAAAAGTGAATATAAATATCAATTCCGGCGGATTGAGCATTGCAGTGCCCTAGCGGCCTAAACAAAAGTGCGTAGTGATCTAACCTCGAAATGCGGTTCCGCGCATCGTACAAATCTGCTACAAAGTTGAATTCTGGTGGTGCAGTGTGACGTGCACAATACGCAATACTCAGGTAAAACAATACAATATTATAGCGAATAATCAAACAATGAAATAGACAATAAAATGCAGGGTTATATCTTATCTGGATCACGGTCGAGGTCGCAGCTGTCAGACGGGCTGGTTGAAGATCCCAGTTGGCAAGGAGCGGCCGGTGGTGTAGCTGACGGGTTTCAATGGCTCCACACCCAAGTGCAGCGACTCGTTCTCGTCTCCAGCGACAGCTGAAGAACTCTGATGGCTCGTAATGTTCCACAACGAACATCCGGTCACAAATCGGAATACTTGGATCCAGTAAGCGGAATTGCACGTATAAAGTACGACGTGCGTCGATTCCACGTAAAACGATGACGTAAAAGTCAACGTATAATCCAACGTAAGTACAATCGTATATTTAAAATCGTAAACGTAAACGTAAAACGTACAAGTACCGGAACAGTACAGAACAGTACAAAACCAAAACGGAACAAAACAGAACAGCCTGAAAACAAAATAAATTTTAGGAATGAATCTCAAAGCGGGAGTGAGGCATACCACTCGCGAACTTAAATAGTTCTGAGGACAACCTAACGCCACTAAATGCGAAGAAGCAACCCCTATTCCACAAATAGGGTTGAAGAGAGAAAGAACACACAAGAACATTAGGTAGGTAGGTCTATTAATTACCTGCGATGGAGGACGGCTGTGAAGTGTATGCTAATTCTTTGATTTTTAGCTCGTGAATCAGATCCAGGAACACTCCGGCGGAAACACTTTTCCACAAGTTACTCGTGCACTAAAATCCCACAAAAGTGGATCGAAAAACGATAGCAAACTCACGCACATGTAACTCTTTCAACGGCTAAATCAGAAAAGAAAGCTAACTTGGCCACAGTCGGAAATAATCCTGCAGGAGTTGGTTGACCTTGGCGCGTCGCGACCATGAGCGCAAGGTCGAACGTTGACTTAAGTTCGGTCAAGCCATCCAGACTACCACTACGCCTAGACGTAACAGGGTTTGCCTAAACGCCGGCAAAAAGGGCGCAGCCGAAGCAACGGACCGTAACATATGTAAGAAAAATAAATGCTGTATAACTGAGCTTTCGAGTATTTTTTACACATTACAATAAAAAACAGTCGAAAAAACATTAATTTAATTAACTGAAAGGAGGGGATGCGGCAAAAATTACCCCCTCCCTAAGATTATTATTTGTTTCTAAAAATAGACTAATATTCCAATCATTATTATACTATTTCTTACTGACGCAGAATTAAAAGTAATATTTTTATTTATTTTTGCACAAGGTGTTGAAAATTATTTTTAAAATATTTGACTTTGAATCGGTACCTATTAATGTAGCAACAAAATATGATATTATGTTAATACAAATACAATATTATGTAAAAATTTCAAGTTTTACATTAAATAAATAACAAGTACTACAGCAAATTGATTTTATCAGTACAAATCTTGAATAATGAAATTGTTTAAATCAATACTTTTGTCTCGTTATCTGTATATGTGTAAATTGAGTCTACTTTAAATAAACAAACTGTAGGTATAACTTTCATTTCTGTTTTAGTAATACCAGTGAAACTTTGAATACTGAAGCAAAAAAAATGTTAAAAAGAAACCATAATTACTTTTATCGGCCAGTGGTTAGCTCAGCGGTAGAGGATCTGCCTAGCATGCTAGCGGTCCCCAGCATAGACTAAGTTACTGAGGTCCCCAGTTCGATTCCCAGCACGACCGACAATAATACCACTGGGTCCGAGTGGGTGGATTCCACTATAATAACATCTACCATCCTGTAATTGGGAGTTAATCCTGTAGGTTGGTTACCATCAAAAAAAAAAATAATAAAGAATATTGTTATTTCATTAATGTCGACCTGTACCTACGTAGAAAAACATGAAGTTTACGCCAGCAAGTAATGTTACCAAAACTAAAATATTTTTATTTAAATTATATTCTTCCTGAAATAGCTGATAGTAGAACTCCAATTTTGGATTTTATGTCTGACTTTTTTTTAATAAAAAAAACTTTAATATTTTCTGTTGATATAATTTATACACACTACCAAACATACTCGTACACTATTCAACAATTACAGATATCAACGGAAAATAGTACATTATGCACCAAGGGAGGAAAACTCGATTTTGCTCCCGAGGGTGAATTGACAACACAGGACTGAATCAGTCTTGTGCTGTCAATTCACCCGAGAGAGCAAAAGCGTTCCTCCCGAAGTGCATACGATAATTTTTGTAACGAGTGCACAGAAAAATGAGCGGAAACGTGCTTGTTTAAAGGGAGCAAAACGCGTTTTTGCTCCCTTGAGATATTTTGCTCCCGCAGTGTAACGGTCGCTACTTCGCTTCTCGAAAATAATAGAGAGGGAGCAAAATATCTCAAGGGAACAAAAATGCGTTTTGCTCCCTCTAAACAAGCTCATTTTGCGTGCACATGTTACAAAAAAATCATAATTATTTTATCAAACCCAAGGTCAACTAAATATAAACAATAAAAAAAATTATTGTTTACGTAGGTAGGTACTGTATTTTTATGTAAATTGTATTATATCAGAGATAAGTACATTAATAAAGATTATTAGCCTTATGGAGATTTCCGTATGAATATTTGTCGCTGGCCACTAGGCTACGCCACCGTCGCCTTACTGCTGGCCATCTTATGGCGAGCTACATAAACTAATTTGACGAAGCACCTAGCGTACTCTTTGAACGGTCAACATGAATTAAAAGTGTTACAGTAAACAGCGCATGCTTCTGCCGAGAAATATGAATTAAGATTAAACGTTTCTCTTTAAATTCTTAGATTTTTGTGTTATTTGTAATAATATCACTTTTAGTTATAATTCATATTGTTTGCTATTTTTTGCTCTTTTTGTATAATTTCTATTCGAGTTATTATTAATCGTTAATTTATTATTATTATTTATTTATTTATTTATTTATTTATTGTTCTTTAACCACGTTACAAAGAATTATTTTTGTTTGTAGCAAGTCAGTACAGCACAATACATTACAAAATACAAATTAAAATTCACGAAGTGAGTTTCATATCAACATTTTTGTACAACAAATGTAATCGTCAATGGAGTAGAAAGCCTGCTTTAATAGATAAGATTTAATTGTCTTTTTAAATTGTTTTAAATCTAAAACTTTAACATCCTCAGGCAAAACATTGTATAGATCGAAATTTAAGGTGTGAGTTTTTGACTTTTGGAGTCTAAATGTAGGTTTACGTAGGAGATTAGCAGACCTAGTATGGTAGGAGTGGCAGTCACCATTTTTGATAATATTAGATTTAGATTTATGTATTTCAAGTAGAGAATGCAAAATGAATATAGATGGTAAAGTTAAAATATTTAGTTCAATGAAAGCTTCTTTACAATGCTCTCTAAACTTGAGACCCAATATTATTCTAACAGCTGTCTTCTGCATACGAAAAATTGCTATTGCATACGAAGAGTTTCCCCACAGAAGAGTCCCATACGATATGACAGAGTGAAAAAGGGCGAAATATACAGATTTTAAAGTACAAATATCAATACTTAGTTTAAGTCTTCGAAGCAAAAACAATGAGCCTGAAAGCTTCTTACTAATAGACTTCACATGAGAAGAACCGTTCAGTGAAGGTTCTAAATGAATACCGAGTATAACAACTGATTCTCCCTTGTTCAAAAGATTCGAGTTAGAAACAATCAGTTATTGCGTCTTGTCCGCATTTAAAAGTAAATTATTTGCGGCAAACCACTCATCCGCCCTTTTAGTATTGTTTTCAACATCCATTAGAAGAGCGTCGTAGTTACTGTTTTGACTAATTATGGATGTATCATCAGCAAAAAGAACACTATCGCAAGGCCGAACAAAGTCACTGAAATCATTAATATAAATGAGAAATAAAAAAGGGCCTAAAACGGAACCCTGCGGGACACCGACCTCTATGGTTGAACTATCTGAAGCTACACCCTCAATAATAACACATTGCTCTCGATTTTCTAAATAAGACTTAAATAATTTCAATGCTACCCCTTTAATTCCGTAGTATTCAAGTTTATAAAATAGCAGATCGTGAGAAACACAATCGAAGGCCTTGGAGAGATCACATAAGGTGATAGCCATATGATGACCCCTCTCAAGACCGTCAATAATCTTATAAATAATATTTAATACTGCTTGCGTCGTAGAGCGCCCACTACGAAAGCCAAACTGTTGATTGTTGAGTAGATTATACTTATCAAAATAGGCAACTAATCTCTGTTTTAAAATTATCTCAAAAACTTTCGAAATACTAGCTATAATAGAAATGGGCCTGTAATTCTCTACATTATGAAAGTCACCCTTCTTGAATAAAGGGATAACTTTAGATTTTTTAAAAGCACTAGGATAAATACCTTCAGCAAAGCATTTGTTAATTAGAATGGTTAGAGGTTCAGCAATGTATTCCATAATATTTTTGATAAAATTATTACTCATATTGTATAGGTCTAAACAGTGTGAATTATTGAGAGATTCAAGAGCATGTACAACTTCAACTAAGTCAGTAGGATGGAGAATGAATTCACAATTGACAGCAACATTCATACCCTGCAAAATATCGTTCGCTTTGAGATGCCCTCCAGAAATATTTTTGATAATGTTGACTGCTACCGTACAGAAATAGTCATTAAAATTATTAGGAGATAGATCAGAATGAATAACTTTACTGGCTACCTTATTCCTTTCAAAATTTACTAGCCGCCAACTGTCTTTGCCTTTATTTTCTGAATTACGCAAAAACTTGCTGAAGGCTGACATTTTAGCCTCTTTTATTTCAGTTTTATAATCATTGAGTTTTGTTTTATATAGTTTTTGAAAGTAATTACTTTTAGTGCTATCAAAACAAATACTTAGGGACTGTAATTCATTTCTAGAATCTTTAAGACTAGAGTTAAACCAATTAACAGGTGGACAGTTAGGTTTAATAAGGCGCTTTTTAATTGGAAAGTAAATATCAATGAGATAGGATAACCAAGACATTAAATAATTTGTAGACTCCTCTGGAGGTAGACTACAGTCAACAAAAATATTGTGAAAGTCAGAGATGAATAAAGCGAGTTTAAAATTTTCAATATTTTGAGGAGAAAAGCTTCTGACACTAGTGAACTGCTGTTCAGTCTTATTATTACTAGTTAAAAGACAAATAAACTGACCATAGTGGTCGGAGAGACAGGGATTTAAAACGCCCACTTCAAAACTTTGGGTATCAACATTAGTGATAATATTGTCAATACAACTACTAGACTTTACAGTGACTCTGGTCGGCTCCGGCTCCCGTATGAGTTAAGCAGATTAATGAAGTCAAGTGATTCCCTCTTCACATTAACACAAGCAAATTCTGTGTTGAAGTCTCCAACAACAACTTTTCTATAGGAATGAGTTAATTTGTAGAGCATTTTCTCAAATTTTAACAAAAATACATTAAAATTACCTAGACATGTTCGGTATACAGCGATTAGAGCAACATTCTGGTCTGTCAATTCAATTCCACAAATCTCTACGTGAAAAGCGGAGGTGAATTCCATAAAATCTAAGGCCTTATAATTAGTGTTATGTTTAACAAAAACTGCCACTCCACCATGCTGGTTTGATTCTCTGCAAAAGAAAGTTGTTAAACAATACGAAAATAAATTGACAGTTTTTAAAGAATCAACATCAAGCCAATGTTCCGTAATACAAATAATATCAAAGGGATATTCTTTCAAAAATAAAGACAATTGATCTACTTTATTACTCAGTGACTGAATGTTGATATGAAACACACTTACGTTCGAGCTTTGGCTAATATTATTAATATTAGTGGTAAAAAATTTCTTCTTGAAATTGGATACATTATCATTAGATACATTATCATTATTTAATGTTATTGGGACTCTTCCTTCTGTTGTCTCTTCTGAAAAAAAGGCTTGACGCAGGTGCCAGAGGGCCAAATAGAGGGATCCATGACCTTAGCCTTGTTGTCGAGATGAGTGAGTATCTTGAAGGAAGCATAAACTTCCGGATGCTTGGAGTTTAATTGTTCAACACATGCTTCAGGAATGTAATTTTTTAGATGATTTTTAACGTCATCAACAGAAGTCTTTGGATCTAATCTAAAAATATGAAAAGCAGAAGACCTTGGAGCCGCTTTCAACGTAGATGTAGAAGAGTTTGGGTTAAGATTGCCAATAACAGCATAGTTTCTTCTTTTGTGTCGAACCTCACTATTGTGCGAAACATTTAAATCTTTGTTTAATATTTTACTGTCATTGAAAGACATAGTCACATTTGGATTATTAAAGTTTAATTTGTCAGAAGATTTATTATGTTCTTTGTTTTTATTTTTGTTTTTGTTATTAATTTTATTAATTTTATCCAGTGCGCCATTTTCTTTAGATTCATGTTTGTGAACGGTAGGGCTACGCTGGGTCGGTAACACAGGTGCCTTGTTCATAGTCGAATAGACATCCTCACTTTTGTTTACCGGCAAATTAATAGATGGCGAACTGTGATCATTTTTAAGTAGTAACACATGATCATTTAAGGAGTTTCGATACCGATTATCTATCTAGGGGATCTAAACAAAAATCTATTGTATTTCTGCAGAGTGACAACTTCTACCCACTAAATTTTGTTGTAAAAAACACCGAAAATATAAAAAATCTTATAGCGAAATATATTTGTTTATAAATATTTTATTACTATCTTTCAATTAAATTGTATTTTTAAGTCCTAAAGATTTTATATTTTAAAATTCATAATTTTAAAAATCAATCGAAAACACGGCAACAGCGCTAGTATCTTAGCTGCTTTACGTTGACTGTTGGCTGCAGTGATTCTAACCTAACTGTCAAGTGTTGTCAGGTAGTAAATGCAATAGCTCATAATAATTGTTCTTTTGACGCTCCAAGATTAATGCAAGCTATAAGAAATGAGAACTTAATTGATAGTTTTCGTCCAGTCATTCATTATTTCCAAGACACTTTAAAATTATTTAAAAACATTTCCTGACAATTGGTAGAAATTCATCTTTCTGTTTCAGAAATAATTAGTAATGGGGAAAGCTTTGATCAAGTATATGACAAACGTACACAAAAGATACAGATATTATTATTTCTACTGTACAGCCTTTAAAAAGAGTCAGATCTTCTGGAATGATTAAAAGATTAGCGACATTTGGAATTAGTTACGAAATAATTGCAAACAAATTTAGTGATCATGGACCCGTCATGTCCCTTGTAGAGTTTTTAGTAGATGAACACGAATAATTCTTACTCAAATAGTTCTTCCTTCTTATTTTCGATAGTTTCGTAACGGTGTTTGTATGCGCATTGCGAAAGTGTGTCCAATTTCCTAAAAATGACTTGTGTATGTGTATTTTATTTGTTGTGAAAATATAAATATAATATCATTTGTTACAAACTTTATAAAATAATATGCTTCAACATAAACGCACACTTACTTTCCAACAGTATTTTAAATTTCGCGCCAATCTATGATTTGCGACGTTGCCGTAGTTATCGCTCTTTTAGTTATGTGTCACGTTTTAAATTTTATTTATTTGAATAACTCAATAACGGTGTGGAAGAATCCACTGAATTTTAGTTTCATGATTTATTAATATCTGATTTATAATTACTGTAAATCTCTTTCTGGTGGTATTATTTTTATAGATTATACAGCCCTTTAAAAATGTATTCTCATTTACTCCCATGTAAAACAGAAATTTTTAAAAATTTATTTTTAAAAAACGGTGTGGACGATTGATCTGAAATTTTAACAGTGAACGATAAATACATCCATCTTCAACTTGTAAAATTTTCAGATGAATGGTAATATTTTCAAAAACGGTATCGAACCTCCTTAACAAATTAATTGTTTGTAATTGAGTCTGAATCAATGTATCTTTGTTTTTTATTATTTGTTTTAAGTAAAATATTTGACATTTTAAAAATTGAATTGGATTAGTACCAGAGACACTATTAACACTGTTAGCACTAGAAAATGAAAGGTCATTGATGTCGTTGCTTTCTTCGTCGTCAGCACAGCAAATAATCATACCATCACCAACACTTGTTAATTTTAATTTTGCTGCACAACTTGTGTGAGAAACTACATTACATTTAATGCATCTTGGTCCAGATTGGGCAGTTTTGCGACACCTTTTACACAAATTTTCAATAGATTTTTCACTAGACACATCAAGCACGTGAGATTCAGCAGTCGCCATCTTGATTATCTCGCCATCTTGATTATGATCTGGACCCGGTTTTATTATTGTAAGTTATCTCATTTTTTAGGCTGGTAAATATTTCATTTTCAACTAGACAATGTCGGTTTCTACTGGAACATGCGTCTATTGGAATTGCAAAAACTCTCGACGTAAAAATCTAAAAATCCCTCCTTACATTTCTTCAGATTTCCAAAAGAAATATTGAACTCATTAAAATTGATACGGATAAATTATATAATTACTTGATATGTCAAAATCATTTTTCTCGAAACTCATTTGCAGTGTTGTAATAGATAACAATATTTTCTATCTAGATAAAGATAAAGATAACTTACTTTTTATTTATCTAGATAAGATAATAGATAACCATTGAATAAAATATCTAGATAATAGCCAAAGATAAATAATTATTATCTAGATAATTATTAGATAATATAAAAATATATAAAGGACCATGTTATAAACAAAGTATAAGTCGTACCTACCAGCTGGAGAGCCGGCAGCATTGCAAGGTTGTGCGTTGTATGCTTGCACAGTTTGATTACTTTGACTTCGATTAAAATTACAAATGAAAAAAGTTGGTTACAATTTTACTAAAATTATTATCTAGATGATTATTAAAAATTAGATAATAGGCTAGACATAGGTATTAGTAAAAATATTGGGTCTCAGAGGAAAGTTTTTCTATAGTTTTGATTTTTTCACCGTTTATGTTTTTTGGGTCACTGAATTCGAATTTGAAGTTTGCGGTCAAAAATTTTGCCCGGAACTTTGTTTTTTTGGCACTTTTTGACCAAATTTTGGCACTTTTTTCAGTTTTTGGCCTATATCTAAAAAATGAAATGTTTTTTAGACAAGACCATTCCATAAAAAATTAAAGTAGACAAAATTTCCTACATTTGTCATATATAAGGTTTTTTCCAAGACTAACCGTTTCGCTGCTTGAGCGCGCCCAAAAGAGACCATATTTTCCATATCTAGTGAAATTAAAAAAATTTAGTATTTTAAAATTTTTGTGTGTTTAATCACGTCTAATTTCTAAACGGATAAAGATATTGACTTCCGGTTTGCGGCGTTGGATTCCTTAGTAAGTTTTACGTTAGATACATTATATTAATTTTTTTATGAGGCCTTTGATAACCCAAAATTTAGTTATTACATTCAAGTGAAAATTGCAAAATTTCAGAATTTTAAATATTTTTTGTGTTTAATCAACTCTACTTTCTGAACGGATAAAGATATTGACTTCCGGTTTGCAGCGTTGGATTCCTTAGTAAATTGTATTAAATGTTTTATGAGGCCTTTGATAACCCAAAATTTAATTATTACCTTCAAGTGAAAATTGCAAAATTTTAGAATTTTAAATATTTTTTGTGTTTAATCAACTCTACTTTCTGAACGGATAAAGATGAGGCAAGCGCAAATTGAAAATACTGCAACATATTTAATTATTGCTATCTCATTTTGTCATCTTGGAAAGTATTTCAGTTACGTGACGTCTTTTTATTATTATATTAGTGTTACAGTTTGTTCTCTATAATTAATTTTAATGAAAATTTTTGTGCAATAAATTAAATGTACTTACATATAATAATATTATAACTTGTCATTGATCTATGGTATTAACATAAATTACTTTTTTTTAATAGGTAGCTATGTTTTTTAAATTCTTTTTCCAAAAGTTATACTGTCCTGTATCATTCATTTGATGATTATTTTACAATAATGGCCATTTACTCCGCTATGCCTTAAATTTGGTAAGTACTAAGATTATAAAAATCAATAATATATGAAAAACACAAATGATTTTAAATATAAAGCCCTTATTTAGTACCGAAAGCACGAGATTATATTTGGAGGTTGGCATTTTTCTCAAAATAAATCAACAATGAAAACACTTTATATTTTATTGTTGTTGTTTGTTGAATTCGATAATGTTACACCTTTGGCGCAATTTTTTTTTACCCAGGGCGTTAAAATTAGTTAGAACGGTCCTGTTCATGAAAATCTTAAAATTTAAGTAGAAATTATGTGCAACTGGTCAAAATAAAAAATTGTGAATATATACGTCATACAGTAGGTATGTTTCACTTATATTAGCATAAATAAACCTTTTCTATCGGATTCATAATATTATATAGTCAGTTGGGTTTAAATATGAAAAAAATAATTATAAAAAATAATAAATAAAATTTAAACTGTACTTAATAGTTAACTAAAGTACCTAATAATTAGTTATAAATATAAAGTATCAAATTAAAATTATGAAATGTAAGTATTATTTGTGTTTATATAAAAATATATAGCAAAAATAAGCTATAATTTTGATATTTAGAACCTCTTAATATCTTCAATGACTTGAAATATATTAATACCTATTCTTTTTTTTAAAGTTCATATTTTGATATAATGTTATCAGAAGCTTTCTTAATTAATTATAAAAAATAATTGTTAAATAGTTCTTATAAAAATATTTTATTTGAATTTTTAAAATTATTATTATTAATACGTCCAAAATCTTAACAAGTGGTTAAAAATGAACAACTAAGTTATAGAATTGCTCTGATTTGATGCCAATTGCCGTACGGCTTGTCGATGTAAAATATTAAAACTCTGAGCTGAGGTGCTAATGCTAAGTTGCAGTTGACACTCGAAAGCAATATGGGTTCCACAGGGGAGTGAAGGGAAGGACGGGATACGAACAGCGCATCGTAGTACATCATTTCAACGCTGCAGTTGCTGAGCGCTAGTTCACAGACAGTTTCCCTTTCACCCGCAGCACCCTCGTCAACATATTTAGGCATAACACTTGCGCGCATAGGATTGCCTCTCTTTATATAATTTATTCTCTTTGATTATATTTTATATTATTAGAACTGGCAAAAATATATATTTGTAGAAAAATTTACTGATAATTTATTATTATTGTTTTGTAGACTTTAATTGAAATTAAAATATTTCGCTTTATTAATAAATATGAAATTATTTTCTTTACTCATATGTACAGTACAGTTTACATCATTCTAAAAATATTATTCAGACTATTTGGGTAAGTATGGAAACAGGCATGGAATCACCGTTCGTAAATTTGTGAAGCCGAATAGAATTGTGTTATGTGCATGGTGCAATGCGTTCTTTCGGTTCTTTCCCATCTGGCGTACATCCCTTGCCCATTCCCCATTCCCCTTACCTACCCTACGCGGGTCGTACTACCTGACTGATGTGCTGTCTTACTATGGTGACATCTTTAGGTAAATAGCTCTACCCCATTAGGGAATGGTGGCGATGTGTTTTCATAGATGGTTTGAAACTCTGGTTTGTTCAAAAATTGGCCACGTTTTTTCATAGAGGGCTTTAAACGCAGTCTTAACTAACGCGCGGCTATTGGCATGGCTCCACGCGCTCTCCGAAACTGGACTTAAACTACGCAACAACGTTTGAATACAGATTGCATTATTAACAACGTAAATAAATTGTATATTATTGAAGCGTGGTTTACAAAGTATTTTTTTAAATATATCATTACATTCTCCTAAACAGTAACAAGTTATCATACACATTATTGTGATTTTCACTTACCCCTAGTAACTTTTATTATTAGTTTTTATGCATCACTAATTTAAGGGTAATATTTTTAGAACCCGAGACCCCTAAATTCGGATTCAGCGACCCAAAAAACGTAACCTGGGACCTTATTTACATTTATTTGTTAGTATTTATGACTTACAAGCTGAATATTTTTAAAAAACCTAAAAAGGGGTGTTTTTGCAAATTAAGGGTGAACGCCGCGTTTCCAGCCCATGGGACCCTGATTCAGCGACCCAAAAAAAACATACCCAGAACCCAGAAGGTAAGCTCGTTGCGGTCACCGATTAGAATGCTCTATTTTTTCGAAGAAGTTTTATAGCGATACAATTTGATAAAACTACTGCATTTATATCAATGTAATGTAACCCTTTTTTGTTGATATTGAAAATTTTGACACTTAAACTGTATTATTCTGACGTCTGTCAAATAATCAATCAAAATTGACTCTTAAATCACTTCAGCTTCGTTGTCGTGATTTAAATATGTCAATTTTGACACTCGTTCGTCCGTTTTCAAGCCCGTCATGGTCCGAAGCTCGACAATGTTTACAGAAATTTGGACCGGGCCCGGGCCACGGGCCGGATAGCCCGGTGCCCGACCAGGCCGAGCCGGGCCGTGTCGTGCTCTAGTCACTATAGTTCAAATTTATTTTCTGTTCGATATTCACTCAGTACGACTCTGTCGTAAATTAAAAGCGCGAAAACGAATGTTTTGAATTCAAAGAGAGGGGAAATTTGAATTTAGCATCATTTTATACAAATACAAATAAAGCTGCAGATAAATTATTAATATTTTTCAGTATTATGAATAGCTTATTTAAAATGTCTCAATGAAAAATACAGTAATTCTTCAAATTATCCATAAGAAATATAAACATACAACTTTAGTTTTTCTTTTATTCTAGATATTGATCGCAGAAGAAGCGATTATTTTTTAATACGAGTATAATATTTATATGGATATTTTTAATAATCAATACATATTTATACATCTTTTGGAAAAGAAAAGCCAAAATTTCAAACATATTGGACGTGTAGTTAATTAAAAATAGTGATAACAAAATTAATACACTAGTGAATTTTTGTGACGCCGCCACGTTCAGTTCAGTACCTATGTAATGTCGACAACATTAATCAACACGTATACAGTTTGGTGCTGTGGGTAGAGCTTTGACTTCTCAAGCAGAGGACCGCTGTTCAATTCCCTTTATAATCATTTTTTATTTTTCCTTACTTTCTTCTACTAAATAATACGAGTATAACACTGAGTTTGTTGAACATGAGTTCATAATGAGCTTGTTACAAAGTTTGGTTGATATGCAGCAGTAGAAAATAAAGCAACAGAAAATTAAATAAAAGTTAATTTAAATAAACCCCAAAAAAGGGAGGAAAGGTGCAGGCGGAATTGGTGTCAAGTGATCAACTTTACCAAATGGAATATCCGAGTCCCACCACGTTGTGGTGCATACTAGCATACTGTATTTTTTGTTTCAAGTGCAAGGGAAATATACGCAGTGATTTTCTGTTTAGAGGAAGCAAAAACGTTGTTTTGCTCCCTGTAAACAGAGAATACTGGCGTTCTTTACGTGCGCGTGTGACAAAAATAAACAATGCTGTCAAAGACAATATTTTACACACTTACGAATTGACGACCAGCTAGTAAGAATTATTTTATTTTTGACAGTTTTTTATGAGTAAATTCAAATTTTTATACGGTGATTGTATATTTCAGCTATAAGACGACAAGGGGTGTTTGTGATGGGGGTATTTTTTACCTTCCGCTTACCTGTAAAGGAAGGTATTGGAATCATGCAAAAAATCGGGTGGTGAATTTTTAGTGAATGAGCACGAATTAGGGTCCTTACAACTCATTTTTGATAGTTTCACGATGATGTCTGTGTGTATGTGTGTGTGTATGTGTATGTGTGTGTGTTTGTGTATGGTCAAGGGTTGTTAGTCGCATAACTCAAATACGAATTACCCGAAAATTTTGATATTTGGTATTTAACATTTGTATACTGGCGGAAAAAAAAAATGAAACACTTTGAAATTCGTGAAATTTCGACCATTTTCAAACCGCTATAACTCGGCGTATTTTCAATCGATTTCGATGAATCTTTGTGGACGAAAAACTTTGAAGTGTCTACTTTAAAGTCATGCCTGCGAATTTTAGCGCAACCCCTTCCGCCCCCCTCCAGCACCCCGGTGAAAAATAATAAATTTTAATTTTAAAAATGTCCAACTTTGACAATGTCTATGGACTTTAAAATTTTTTTTTGACTTGATCCATCAAAAGGGCACTAAAATTCACTCAATTCCCTGTGCAGGACTCAAAGAACGAAGTTCCTACGATCATTTGGAACAAAGTTATGAATTTTTTTAAAAAAAGGGCATTTTTTGGTTTTTTGCACATAACTCAGCGACTTTTCAACCAAATTAGACGATTCTTTCGAGGAAAAACCAAATTGTGGGTGTACTTTAAGGGGATAATCTCAGATTAGGATGATCTTTTTTCGTACCCTTTAAAACACGAACAAAAAAACACGTTTTTTCGCAAAAAAACGTCTAACTTTGGCGATGTGTACCGAGTTGGAAAAAATTTTGTCGGCTCGATCCACAGAAAAGGCATTGAAACTTGTTCAATTACCTGAGCTGGGCTCAAAAAACGAAGTTCCTACGACGATTTGGCACAAAGTTATGGCCGTTTGAAAAAAAGTGCATTTTTTTATTTTTTGACTCATAAGTCGGAAGTTTTTCGGCGAAATTGTTTGTTTTTTTCACGAATGAAATTTTCCTTCAAAATTTCTAATTTTTTAGACAATTTGAGTTACACAAAATTTTCAATTTTATTTTTAAATTTTCTCGATATTACAGGTTTGCTTATGCCCATGGCATGAAGCACGGTGCTCGATGTGGCATTTTGCTTCGTACAAAGCTGTCAAAAGGATGTTACACCGGTATAGCAAAATGCCATACGAAAATTTGTATATTGCTTATTGCTATGTTCACTTCGTACTTTGAAGGTTTTTGAAAATTATTTTTGACAGCTGAGAATTAAAATTCATCAAATCTTTGTGTTAATTAAATCAATAATTAGTTTATTAAAGGGTTATATTCTTATTATAATTACTACTAATTATTGATTTAATTAACACAAAGATTTGATGAATTTTAATTCTCAGCTGTCAAAAATAATTTTTAAAACCTTCAAAGTACGAAATTAGTTTATTAAAGGGTTATATTCTTATTATAATTACTACTAATTATTGATTTAATTAACACAAAGATTTGATGAATTTTAATTCTCAGCTGTTAAAAATAATTTTTAAAACCTTCAAAGTACGAAGTGAACATAGCAATAAGCAATATACAAATTTTCGTATGGCATTTTGCTATACCGGTGTAACATCCTTTTGACAGCTTTGTACGAAGCAAAATGCCACATCGAGCACCGTGCTTCATGCCATGGGCATAAGCAAACCTGTAATATCGAGAAAATTTAAAAAAAAAATTGAAAATTTTGTGTAACTCAAATTGTCTAAAAAATTAGAAATTTTGAAGGAAAATTTCATTCGTGAAAAAAACAAACAATTTCGCCGAAAAACTTCCGACTTATGAGTCAAAAAATAAAAAAATGCACTTTTTTTCAAACGGCCATAACTTTGTGCCAAATCGTCGTAGGAACTTCGTTTTTTGAGCCCAGCACAGGTAATTGAACAAGTTTCAATGCCTTTTCTGTGGATCGAGCCGACAAATTTTTTTCCAACTCGGTACACATCGCCAAAGTTAGACGTTTTTTTGCGAAAAAACGTGTTTTTTTGTTCGGGTTTTAAAGGGTACGAAAAATGATCATCCTAATCTGAGATTATCCCCTTAAAGTACACCCACAATTTGGTTTTTCCTCGAAAGAATCGTCTAATTTGGTTGAAAAGTCGCTGAGTTATGTGCAAAAAACCAAAAAATGCCCTTTTTTTAAAAAAATTCATAACTTTGTTCCAAATGATCGTAGGAACTTCGTTCTTTGAGTCCTGCACAGGGAATTGAGTGAATTTTAGTGCCCTTTTGATGGATCAAGTCAAAAAAAATTTTTAAAGTCCATAGACATCGTCAAAGTTGGACATTTTTAAAATTAAAATTTATTATTTTTCACCGGGGTGCTGGAGGGGGGCGGAAGGGGTTGCGCTAAAATTCGCAGGCATGACTTTAAAGTAGACACTTCAAAGTTTTTCGTCCACAAAGATTCATCGAAATCGATTGAAAATACGCCGAGTTATAGCGGTTTGAAAATGGTCGAAATTTCACGAATTTCAAAGTGTTTCATTTTTTTTTTCCGCCAGTGTATATAAATTGGAAGAGCTCCCTAGATTTTGGTACAAATATCTTCATCGGAAGTGATATTTTTTGAAGATTGAAAAGGTTAATTGTCAAAATTGTATATAAATTTGGAAAAATATAGTATTTATTTGTAATGAGAATAAGAGGAAAAGTTATTTGCAACTTACGTTATAAAAAAAATTGTCTTTATCTGGTAACATTAAAGAACTGCAGTAAAATTTAAAAAATAAATTTATCAAATAAAACGTTGCTATCTTGTAATCCATGATCGGTTGATTTTTGTTTCTGCGTAAAAAATATTGACAGGTGAGACGGGTGACAAGTTGGCATACTAGCGCTATATAAGTCCTAAGTAAGATATTAAATGTAGTAATTGAACGGAGGATGGCTTCAACACAGCAGAGTTTTCCTGTGAATGAATCTTTTTATTCAGGTGATGCAAATTTCTGTGTTTGAATATTTGAGATTTTTATTTGTATATTTTAAATGGGCACCGGATTGCACGTATACATTTCTGTTTAAAATCTAGATATGGCGGAAGGTTGTGTGATGGCCACGTCAGATTTTTTGTTTATGTTTTTGATAATCGATACCGTTTTCGAGATATAGAGCAATTTGTATTAATTATCGATTGGAATCGATTACCAGGCGAGATCTCATCTCATCTCATTTTTTCTCTCTAGACTGTTTGACACCGTTCCAGTGAGTTTCATGGCCAATCATATAATGAAAAGTGTTTAGTGTCCAATATGCTAAGAAGAAAT